>JAWNNU010001642.1:1200000-1800000 GCA_035044585.1 Scaptomyza polygonia
ACAAAACGTCAACTGAAAGCTGTTAAATATATTTGTTGTTTGGCTTTTAGCGCAATTTTTATGAGCTTCAACGAATACATTTTTGTTTATAAACATAAGCAAATAAGTAACAACAGCAGTCCAACTGATGGACTCTGCCATTTTAATAATAACAAAGGCACCATAACAATAACAATGCAAAGTCAAAATCAAATGTATAAATAAACCCACGCAATTTGTATATACATACATCGAAACAAGAAACAAAAATTGAACACAGCTGGCTATACAAAATACAGTACATTATTGAAGACTATATATATTTTTATAATAAACAAATACTATATAATTAACATTAGAGTGTAATTATTATTATCTCTTTTTTATTTTTTCTTTGTTTACTTATACGTTTAGTTACTCGATTTTATGTAGCATGGCACAATGTCCTTGCATTCCATGGCTGGCATTTAAGCGACACACAGTGTTGCCATTGTTTTAAAACGGTGCAACGGGCAACATTGTTTGTTGCTTGTTGTGCAGCTGCTGCTGCTGCGATATGAGATTAAGAATGAGAATCATGCTGGCTCGAAACATGTGCAACAATGTTGTTTCTTTATTTTTAGTTACTTTTTTTTTGTTGTTGAAATTTACTTCCTTTCTTCCTTCCTCTCTCTCTCTCTCCCACTAACTATTCCTCTTTGGACTTGTTTTGTGTGTTGCCTGCACGACGTCTGGCATCGAAATAACTTTCTAAATAAACGCAGAGTTGGCACACACACACACAAACACAGAGAAAGACTCGAGACACACGCAATACTTCCATATCCATAGTTTGCTGTCTGCGCATTTTCGTGACGCTTTTTGTGATGTCGCGCAGTTTTGCTTGTATCGTTTTCATTTTATTGCAGCCCAGATTAGAGTTGGGAAATTGTTAAATTTTCATTAAAATTTTCTTCGTTTCTTTTTGTTGGTTGTTTTTTTTTTTTTACAGCTTTTAATTTGTTTTTTAGTGTTGTTGCTGCTGCTGCTTGCGCTGTAGCAGCTCCTTTGACTTCTTTGTCCAATTTGCGTCACATTTTGCATTCCGTCTATGTCCTGCATCCTTTCGCTCTTATCCTTACTTCCAAAGTACAGCGTTTTTTTTGTCGTCAGCTAATTGGCAAGTACTTTAAAATAAAATGATTATTCGGTAACATGATAATCCCAAAGCAAATATATATAACAAATTAACCAACAAATGCCATTTACTAAATAAAAAAATACTGCGCCTTACGGAAGTTGCCCAACAAAGTGTATTATTTGGAGTGCTATGAGAAAGTTGATGGAAAATAGGAATTAACAAAGCATTTATATCATAATTGAGCTCTTTTTTGACAGCACACTTAACGGTTTTGATAAATATTTATTTAAAAAAAAAAAATAGTCTAATGCTTTTGGACACATTAATCGATCTGATTTTATTTCATGTTTATGTTTATTTATTTATTGCGTAAACTGTTAAATTTCGAACTGCGACTTAAAGGCGTCGTAAGAGGCGCCTGCTAAGCTAAGCAGTTTTGGTTAGAAATGGCATGTTGACAGCCGACAGCGGATGATAGTCAGCGGGTAGTCATTTTACATGTTGGCAAATCCTATATATGTTGGCATCGCCGACGGCAGCTCGCTGCAAATTATGCGATGCGCTTGTAATTTGCCGCTTGCTGTGTCACGTGTTAATATTTCACATGCACACACACACGTTATAAAATTTAATTAATGCGCAGGTAATGCAGCAGCAGCTGAAAACAGGCGCAAGCGGCAACAGGCAACAGGCAACTTGTTTAAGCCGCGACGCAGTTGGCCCTTGGGTGCTTTGGCTGCTTATTGCATCTACCGGCTTGTAGATTCGCATTTTCATACAATAGCGGTTGATGTTGTTGTTGTTGTTGCTGTTGGTCTTACTCTTGCTCAGTTGCTCCTGTTGGCGATGTTGCCTGTAAAGTGCTTTGTTAATTAGCCAACTGGCGATGCTGATGCGATGTTGGTGCTACTACTAGTGCCTTCTAGCAATAATTTGCGCCCGCAAGTATGCAACACATTTGGTGCCAACTAGCAGTGTAGGAAAAGCAGACTATACGCGTGTGTTTGAGAATATGTATGTGTGCCATGGCATGCCATGCCATGCCTGCCCGCCTGCCTGCCTGCCTGCATTGTATTTCGCACACTATTTGTCAATGTCAGGATAGCACACAAACGCGCGTTCACTACAACAAAAACAAAAAACAAACGCACACGTACGCAGACATAAAGTGCTTGGGCAGTCAACAACTACTTTGGTGTGGTCGCAGCTGCGTCGCGTTTCGCTAAATGTTAATGCAGCCAGTGACCCAAAGAGTGCTAAAAACCCAGAGCGAGAGAGAGAGAGAGAAAGAGAGAGAGTGTGAATGAGAGGGAGCAAGGGTGATTGAAATCATTATCAGCCCCATACACCGCAGTAAGTCTCTCACACTCTCTCTCCGGCTCACTTTACGCTGTTGTTGTTTGCTTTGACTCTGGCCAACAGAGTGTTTGCCCAAACGTGTTAATCAAAAGCAATGCTCAAAGTGTCGCTCATTTGGTTTTTCATGGCTGTGCAAAAAGGCATCAGCCTGTGGTTTTGGCGCCAGGGTAAATGGATTGCCTTTTGTCCAGCCATCAATGATGCATCAATCAGCGACAGAATAACAACAACAACAACAACAAATGTCACCCAGACACACAATGGCCCTGCACAGCGCGCTGCAGCGGCCCTCAAAAACATCTAACCCAAAAGCTCCGGCATGTGTGTGTGTGTGCCATAATTAACCAGTGCTGGTGCCAAAAACCAAACATTTGCCTTCACATCGGCTGATATTTGTTACCAGTGCGCTTAGTGCTGCTTAACTGTCGAAATGTTATCTCAATTTCTCAAAACAAGAACAAGCGACATTAAATACCAAATGAGCCTCTGAAAGCTTACAAACTTTTATATAAATATTATTTGGAACCAATTCAAGGCAATCGCGTTTTGAATTTTAACTTGATGTTCCATTAACTCAATGAACCTAGAATATCCCTTGATCTGAGTAAAAAAATAAAAACCCTCACAAGCGTATTAACCAGCATTAACTAGTTTAAATACTCATTATCTTATGGCCGTTATTTGCCTTCTGATGTGCTACAGCACATCATTAAGAAAAAACCTTCACGTATTTAGGGCGAACTTAAGCTGGTTTGCAGCAAGATAAGTCTGATTTTCAGTTAGTTGACATTAATGCCTCATTTTGACTTCGTATACGGTTGGCCATTAAAAATTTTATTTACTAGCCACTTAAACAAAAAAAGAAAAATATATAACTAACTACGTTTCAGTCGTTGCGTTATTTAACGATACTTAAAGTCCGGCAGTTAAAAGTTCGTTGCGATCTGCTGCTCAAAATAACTTCAAATGCATTTCATAGCTGAAGCGCAATAAAAAATCTGTCGTAAGCATTTTTTAATATATATTTTCTTGCTAAGTGCTTAAATATCAAGTTAATATGCTGAATACCCCAACACACACACACACACACACGTTGCGCGTTGTATTTGGGCTGGGTATTCTGTGCGCCCTAAACTATGCAACACATTTTCGTTTGCATGTTTGTGCAATGCATTTGAGGTACTCTGTTCTCGTAGCAGGCAGGGTATTTTGTATTTATACTATCAAACAATAAGGAAGTTATTTAACAGCAACAGGTCACATTTATTTATTATATATGTTTTTGTTATTTCTAATATTGGTTTTTAAACCGCGTACAGAGTATAATTAAGTCTTGAACTTTTAAGTGCAACTTCTTAGTTTTTTCTTACGCTGCTCAGCCGTTTGATGCGGCGTCTGTCTGCACCTTGGCAAAGTAGAAGAGCAGTAGCCCAGCAGTCGAGCAGCCACCGAGCAGCCACCGAGCTAAAGCGTAAAGCAGCGCTGTGAAATGTATGCGAATTTGCATAGAAAATAGACAGTTTGGAAAATTGCATTCCATGTTGATAACTTAAGGCGTTAACGTTGCGTTATGCACTACGCTTTTGCTGCGCCGTGGTGTGGTGTTACATACAAACATATATGTATGTATAGTATGTCCTGATTGTAGTGATTCTTCGTCGCCAGCTGCAACTGAAACTGGCTTCAAGCGAACGCAATGCATGTGCATAAATAACTTGTTTAAGTTTTACGACTACGATGTATGTATGTATGGACAGGGTCCAGCTCTCAGCTCCCGGCTCTCTACTGATACTGTAAACTTGAACAAACTATCCGGCACACTTGTCACCCCCAATTTATAAGCGACACATTTCGCACACTCGCACTTATAAACGCTGCCTGGCCACACCTTGAACGAAATGCAATTTAGCACATGGCTAACGAATGTTCAACTTGAAGTTGAATTTTTGAAGTTGATATGCTGTCAGAGATGGTGCCCATGCTGAATTTTCCAAGTCGCTCTATTCAAACCTCTGACCCCTGCTGTCCCTCTATCTGTCTGTCTGTCGCTCTGTGTGTATCCTGTGATTGTGTGAGGCTGCATTTTGAAATCAAATTCACAAATACCAGACTTCTTCTTCCGCCTCTTTGCTTTGTAAATAAAACCAAAATACTTTTTATGTGGGGTATGCTGATTTGATTTTTGTTCAAAGGGTTGAACCAATTCAAATTTTAAATTCAAGATTTGTGCCTAATAGTAACGATATTTACAATATGTTTAATTTAAAGGTTGATTTTTCATGGTGTGCTAACGATTTATCTATAGCATATTTGATATTCGAATTTCCTATGACAGCTTCAGTTGTGGCTTGAAAGACTTCGTCTTGCCAGTGTCACAAAGCGCAGCAGCATCTGTGGCTTAAAATGAAAAGCTAAAAGAAGATACTGGCTGTTTGTTTGAAAAAGGGCAGACTAAATGCAATGCCCGAATGTTGGCAGGCTTGGAACCTCGTCAGGTTGCTCGACATGATATGCCAGTAACTATTTGACTTTATCTAGCTGCTGCTACTGCTGCTACTGCTTTTGCTGCTGCTGGCCGTGTAAACATAGAGACAGTCAAAAGCGGCAAAAAGGGCCAAGCAACGAGCAAACGATAAACAAAACTTCACAAATAACACAACGCCACAAAGAAAGGAAGAGGGGAAAATACTATGAACAAGTTGGAATATTCAAATCGTGGTTGGCTAGGTAACAGAAATATGGTACATATATATATTCGCTTTATTTACTTAATTTTTACTTAGTTTTATACACAACCATGATCTATTTTTCTGTATTGCTTATAGGAATCTATTTTTTAAAAAATACAACAGCAAATATTTTCTATAAATTTTATTCTCATTTTTATGCTCATAATCAATCATCGATGTAGGTAAATATTTGTTCTAGACGAATAAATATGCAAAAACACAATTGATTTGTACTATTGTCAAGTTGAATATCATTAGACATAAGATAAGAAGTCTTGAGTCTTAAATATTGAGATTAATATCGATAATTATCGACCAACCATAAAGTATTTGATTCTTGTTGTTACCATTTTCAATTCATTTGTTTATGTTAAGCATGGCGCTTTCCTAGTTTCAGATCTTTAAACTCTTTGAGTATCCTAAAGTTTGAACAATTTTCAACTGACAGAATTTTTAAAGCTTTTCAAGCTATCAGCCAATTAGACAGGAAAGTAACGACGTGCGTTGGGTTTTAGCTTGAGAAAATGGCACAGCCACTTGACTTGTTTTTGTTGTTGTTGTTGCCCGTTGTTTGCCGCTGGTATTGCTGTTGTGCATTGTTGTTGCCGTAACCAACTGAGCCACTCACTAATTATGCAAAAATTAGTTGCATCTCGAGCAAAAAAGAGAAGAGAAGAGATGAGAAGAGAAGAGAGAACCTAAACTGGAACGCGGCCTGCCAGCGACGACAGATACAAAAAAAAAAATGTAGCTGACAATTCAGCTCCTTTTTTCACTTGTTTTTTTTTTCGCACGTAGCCTGCAAACCGCGTGCCAGCGCGTGTATGTGTGTGTGTGTGCTAATTTAGGCGTCTTTTGTTGTCTCCCGCCGCTGCCTAAACGACACACATACATACAGAGTTGGGAACACACAAATGCCCCGACTCTCGTTTGTTGTTGGCAGATAGTGAAAAAATAAAAAAAAATAAAGTAGAGCCGTGAATAAAACCCAAAAAAAAAATAAAAAAAATAATAAACAACAATGCTACTTTGTGTGCGCGAGGGCTATGCGGTTGCAGCAGCTGCTGCAACAGTAACAGCAACAGAATAGTAAATGGAGCAGTCGAGCAATACCATTTTCGGCCCCAAACCTCCTATTGCAGTATAGCTAGCTATACGAAAAGGGCCCCAAGGTAGAATTCGTGATGCCATTCATGCATTCATTCATATTCATTCTCAGTGATTCATTGATAACCAAGTCGCAGTTGGCAACTGCATGGGAGACTAGGCAAGACAATGCCATTGAATATGGCTAATGAGTGCCGCTAACGCTGTGAATACCAAATTTTTCCTATCAAAAATATATAACTTAATGGCACAACACATTACTAAACATATAATCGCTACGGTTAGATTTTTCTTTTAGAAAAACTTTGAATACAAAAAAACCCTTATTTCAAGCATTAAACTTTAAGCTTTAAATAACAAAAATTTAAATTCTACAAATATAATCAAGAAAAAAAAAATGTTGCTCATCCTTAATCAATAAGGTGTTTTTTTTTTCAAATGCGAAAACTACCATATCGCATTTCAGATTTATTTTTTAATGTTTGCATATGATATTTTTGTTCTATATACATAAATGTGTTAAATATTTGTTGACCATTTATCAGGCGCTTTTAATATATATAAACGCTTAAAATACTTTTCACATTGTTCTCTTTAATGCGTTTGGGATATCATTAACGTCACTTTAAAGTCACTTGTTTTTTGTCATATATCTTTAAAAACCATTAAATTGCATAATCTGTTCTTCGTTCGTTCATTCTAGGTTGTTTTTTTGTTTTGTTTTGTTTGAATTTGGTATATCGGCTTACAGTTTGTCCAAGGCAAAAACAATGGCATCATTTTATTGCTCGCTAATCATCGGGTATATCGGGAAGCTTTCATCTTAGAATCTCCAAATGATTTATGGCCCTCGCATGGATTGCCATTGATAGAATGCAGGCGAAGTCGCTGAGAGCTAGGAAAAAACTGGAAAAACAGCTGCCCCCCAACAAAGCCAAGTTTGGATACTTGCCTTGAAATTGTTACAGATTTTGCAACTGGCATTTTGGTTATTTGTCTTGCATTACTTTTCAACTTGCACTTTGCACAAAAACAACCAAAAAATCACAAACATCCACACAAATGCACTTATTTATTTGGTTTTCAATTTCGGGTTCCGACTTTTGGTTTTGTGTTGTATTGCAGGCAAAATATTATTGGACAAGCAACGCAAACGCCCAAGCATCGGAAAAACTTCCCTGCCTCGCTACATCCACCCTACCAAAAACCCGTGCAGCAGACAAATTGCGCGTAAAATAAAACTTCAATTGCAAACAGCAAATAACAACAAAACAGTTGTACAAGTTGCAAGACCAACAACAACAACAGCAGTTGCAGTGGCAGCCAACCCAAAAAAAAAATCAAAAACAAAAAAAAAAAACGGGGAAGAAATTGAAAAGCATTTTAAAAACAATAAAAGTGGCAAATTCAAAGCCAAAAACCACGTGACCCAAACACAAAAACAAAAAAAATCATATTAAAAATATCAACCCAATGTCCATGCTGCAAATGAAAATTGTACAAACATTGCGAGTACGTGGCGATTTGTGAGTGTGCGTGTGTGTGTGTAGCAGTTGTAGCAACATTTACAACAACTACGCGTGTTAATGTTGTACGTGGCAACGTTGCATTAACCAAACCAAACTAGCGAAAAAGTCAAAATTGTTCCATTTTTGCCAGTCGTTGCAATTCCTGCGATTTCGATTGCGCTTTAGGGGGTCAATCGTACTCCTTAAAAGCGAAAGAGAGAGGGGGTGAGTTACGCCATGAAAGTACAAAGTGTTGTAGATTTCATGTTAACATTCTTGCACATCTTGCCGAGAATTTTTTTCGAAAATGTTGAAAATCATCGGCATCATCATCATCAAGTGAATCATCAAGGTTGAATGATGATTCAATGGCTTTATTTAAAACAAATATGACAGCTTTTCGATAACAAACTGAATAGTTTACAGACTTACTTGTTTCTATACTATATAATGGGATGGGTTGAGTTTTATTTATGAATGATCTTAACGTTAAATGAACCATTATTGTTGTTAAGAACCAATTGGTTTTATTTTATATATAAATTTAGAGTCGAAGTGCCAGCTACTGGCATTAGATTTATTGTTGTATGTATTTTTGATTAAATAAATAATAAATATTTTAAAATTGAAATTGAATGATGATAATATTAAAGTAAAGTTATGTGAACGATGAGCTCAATGGCATTGAAAGAAACCGTAAAAAGAAATCCGTAAATCCCTAAGTTAGGTCCTTCCGAAATCGAACTCTTTCCTACATTTATCAATACGTAGATATATACATATATGTGTATGGTATATACATACCAACTTTCGATCTGTTTAAGTGGCTTAGTTGTCTAGTTTTAGACTCGGCGACCAATGAATTAACTCGAATTTCGTTTTTCATTCGTATATTTTTTTTTTTTTAGTTTCTGCAGCTTTCTCCGTATCGACGTATTCGACACTCAGTGCATTGGGAATTTGTGGTGTGCATGTGGGCGTGGCAGCTGCAGCTGCTAACCAAAGTGCATTAGGAATCGGCATTCAAAGCGGAATTGCAATCTGTATCGGCATCAAGAAGTTCAAGTGCCTAGCAGCCAAAATATTCCCCACCGAAAGAGAGAGAGAGAGGATGACGATGCTGAAAGCGACGTCGACGTCGACAGCGATGCCAGTAGATGCGATTGCCGCTGCACAAATGTTTTCGGATGCGGATGTGGCGGAAGTGCGGCACGTTGTGCAACGCATTTTGGTGCCGTGCGTTTTTGTTATTGGACTATTGGGAAATTCAGTGAGCATTTATGTTTTGACGCGGTAAGTGCACTTGTATGCGATACCATTGCTGTTACCCATGTTTGCTGCTGGCATAGTTTTTTGGGGGAAACAAGCTGCTGTTGTTGTTGTTATTGTAGCATGGATTACGGCCGAGAGGACAACTTGATTCAAATGTAGCTCGCTTTGTGTGTGTGTGTGTGTGTGTGTATTTTATGCATTTTATGTTTATGCTGCGTGCCGTTGCCGAAGCCAAAAACTGAAAAACAGGTACGCAGCACATTACAAAAGGCATTTAATTGTTTGCCATCTAGCTGGCAATCTAAAATCATTTCATTGCCCCCAGCAGCAATAACAACAACAAGAACAACAACAATAACAATTGCATTTGAACCAAATGCTAACGGCTCGAAAGATAAAAGTCAAAGAGAGAAAAACGTTTGCGCACACATTTAAATGTTAGAAATGTGCGAGAGGCGGCCAAAAGCTGACTGCTAAGAAATGCAGATGGAAGTTCAAGAAAGTAGCTTGAGAATAGAATAGTTTAGCCTACTTGGAACCTTTGTCGAACTATTAATTTATCATCGAACAAATAATTTTGTTAAATTTTCCTTGAAACACAGTTTTGTTTTAAATTTAGTCAGCTTATTTTCAAGCATAGATCGATACTATATACTATATATATGTATATGTATAGCCAACAGCTAAATATGAACAGTTAGGTTTTATTGTGAATTCGTTATTTTTATGACCCCTGGCCAAACATTTTTATGCGACCCTGCAGCATAGCCCCATAGTTTTGTTGTTGTTGTTGTTGTTGAACAATTTGGTTATTCAATTATTGTTGCATTTTGGTACAGTTGGCATCAGCAGTCGGCAGCAGTTGCTGAAGCTTTTAACGGCTGGCTGTTCGCATATTGCCACAAATGCAAATGGATGGTTTGCTTTTATGCTTATTTTTATTATAACTATTTATTTGTGTGTGTTTTCCTGTTATTAATATTGTTGTTTTATTATTTTTTTTTTTTGGTTTAGAAAGCGCATGAGGTGCACCACAAATATTTATCTATCGGCTCTAGCAATTACGGACATTGCGTACCTGACCTTTGCATTAATTTTATCACTCAAACATTATGAATATATCATATACCATTGCCAGCTCTATTGGCAACTATATGGTTTTGTTATGTGGCTATGTGATGCATGTGGTAAGTAAAGGTAGCATAAACTAAGACCTAAAAAACACTCTTATTTAATTAATTAACGAGTTGTACAAGTTGTTAGCACTATAGCTTAGTTAACAAGTTGAAAGAACTCCAAGGATAACTGAGTCTTTAACAAAGTGAAAAGCCAAAAGCAGAAAAGAACAATATGGGGAATAAGAAAAAAATAAAATGTCATTACATGTTTGAATATTGGATCAAGTAAAGTACTCATTAATCAGATTGTTTGTCTTAAGAAATTAAAAAATATACAAAGACTATCTATAGATGTAGTATTACTGCTCTTGACTTAACTGTGACGGACGAGAGGCGATGAGTTAGTTGTTTGAGTCAGGCTGTGTTGTTGTTGAACATTAATAATAGCTTTGGATTGAACGCGTTCATGTTCAACAGCCGTACTATACGATATACCCACTGATATATATGCTTGTTTGTTTCAACTTCCCCCTCGTACACATGCAGCATACATCTCAATTTACATAGCCGTGTGCTTCACCATCGAGCGATTTATAGCGATACGCTATCCGCTCAAAAGACAAACATTCTGCACTGAATCGCTTGCCAAGAAGGTAATAGCAGGTGAGTGCAACATTGAGATAGAGAGGGAGTAGCTCTTTACCTCTCTCTCTCTCTCTCTCTGTGTGTGTTTTACCCAAAGCACACAAGCATTGAGCCCAGCCTTTGTATTGTTTTGACAGGCGTCGCTCTCTTCTGCCTGTTGACCACGCTCTCGACGGCGTTCGAGCACACATATGACATCAATTGGAAATTGATTGATGGCGCCTATAGGCCCTGCAATCTGACGCTGGCAAATGTATCGCCCATGCCCATGCCCATGCCAAACCCGGCGACCGCATCGCATGTACATGGGCCCACAACCTCCTTCTCCACCGCTTCCTCATCCCCTAGTTCCAATCTGGAATTCGAATTGGGCAGCGGCACTGGTGAGTCGGGTAAGTAAGTCTCAAAAGCATCTTAAATGCTGCTTTAAATAAGTTTCTTCTTTTGATGAAGTTGCTTGCTTTTCGGTTTCTCTTATTATTGCGTTCAGACCACATTCCAAGCAGGCAGCGTCGCTTAACAAAATCCACGTCCGCCTTTGTGGGCGTGACGGCGCCAGCGACAGATTCACCAGTTTTCCAGTTGTCACGTGCCAGGCGCAACGAGCCAAACTACGACAACGATCCAAACTTCAACAAAAATAACAGCAACAACAACAACAACAACAACACCAACAGCAGTGCATTCGCATTTAACGTAACGGAATACTGTCAAAATGTAAGCGAACAATGGAAAGTTAAATGTAAAACAAACAAAAAACATTTACTTATCTCTAAAGCTCTTATATTCGACTACGTAATACTCTGTTGGCTAGAGAAGTAATGATAAGATAGTAGAATTATGAAAGAGGAAATTCTTCAAATAACGTAAGCTACAAAATTGTGTTGAACGTTGAGATTTCATCAAAAAAAAAAAAAAAAAAAAAATAAAAGTATTTCTGCAGCAATGATTCTGCTCAAAGCTTGGCATCTGCTTGGACAAAGCTCTGTTTTTGTGGCCAATAAGATATGCGTAAAACTCCTTAAACAATAAGATTTAAATGCTATTTCAAAGAAAAGTTTGAACTTTATTTAACATTAATTATCACTAATTGTTTTCCATGTTTATTTAGATGACAGTTTACTCAAATGGGCCAACAAGTTTTGGCCAGAATGCGCTGTACATTAATATTTGGAGTGTTTACTCGTTGGTTGTGTTTGTTGTGCTGCCGCTCTCTGTGTTGGCCACCTTCAATTGTTTTCTCATTCTGCTCGTGCATCGCTCCAAAAGCGTTCGTGTCGATCTAACCAATGCAAGCAGCATTCGACGCACCAAAGTAAGTTTCCTTATTATCCTTACGCCCCGTTCAACTAGCTCAGGTTCTCTCCCTCTCCCTTTTTTTTTAGCGCAAAACCGCCTCGGGTATAACGGGCAGCGTTTCGCAAGAGAATAAGGTGACCATCACACTGATTGCCGTTGTACTGCTGTTCATCGTTTGCCAATTGCCATGGGCAATCTATTTGATCTTGGTGCAGAACATCGATATCGAGGCGAATATACAAAAGATAGCTGGGAATGTGTTTAATTTGCTTGTTGCCATCAATGCGGCAGCGAATTTTTTCTTATACTGCGTCCTGTCTGATAAATATCGGAAGATGGTGCGTGAACTAATTACTGGCTATCGGTATCGTCGTCGGCATGCACGCAACAATATCAGTCTCTATGTGTCACAGACGGCGACCACGCTTAACGGTGATGGTATTGCGAGTGGTGCAAGTGGTTACGGCAGCTATCGTGGTGCAAACAGTCGACGTTGTCGACCCAATTCCTCCACAGCAACGGGACGATTAATTGCGTGAGTTGATTAAAAAACTCTCAACTCGCAACTCAACTGACTGAAAACCACTTTGATCATCGACTATTATTACATACATATGTATATTGTTTGTTATTATATTGTAGATTTGTAGATAAAAATCTATAATGCTATGATAATTCGATAATGCTGTACAATCCTTGAGCTTGTGGTAGACTCTAAGCTCGATCAATATACTATCATATTTTTTAACTATTAACTGCTATAATTCTAACATACATTTGTGCCATAATGTGATGATTATAGTTTATACATATGATACTATTTGGTTATCCTAATCGTAATTGTTGTTTGTCTTAAGCGTCATAGTAAATGTAGTCTAAAAATAAATACAATTGAGAGCACTAATTTTCTGCTGTTTGTTCAAAAATATTCTGGTTAAAGTAACTAATGCAACTTTCGATAATTAAACGACAGCCCTATTCATATATTTATTCATGCACATCTTAAACGACAACTCAATACAGTTCTTGCTTGGAAATTCAGTTGAACATTTGGAATGCTGTTTGTTGGGAATACTACAGCTTAGAATCCGCTTAAAAAATTGAAGGACCATTGAGATTTACAGCAAAGTTGTGTGAAAGTTTACAATGGCGAGCGGACAAAACTTATGCCCATCGGTTAAGCCTGATAGAGCTAGTAATGCCACAACCACACACACACACAAACACACTAGCCAGTTTAACAAACACACACACCCACACACTCACACATATGTATATATGGACGGCAGAATGTAACAAACGTAATGGAGTAACAAACATTTGCGGTTTACTGCATTTGTTCCAATGCGCGTGTGTTTGTTGTTGCTGCATGCTTTTCAATGTGTGCATGTGTTCACACACAAACACACAAATAAACACTTTGTAAATACACTTACAGTGATGAGCCAAAAAGAAAAAAAAATGAAAAAAAGAAAGCCAACTGCTCTTAGCTTGTGCGTTTGTCTGTGTGTGTGTCTGTGTGTGTGTGTTTTTTCATTGAAAGTGTCAGTTGCCCTGCTACGTAACCCTTGTGTGTTCATGAAAAATTACAAGTCAGCGTCACAATTGAAATATTTCCGCCTTAACGAACAGAAATCCGCAATCGAAAATAGTTATCTTGCCATTGGAATTTGCCCAAAAAATATACGATGTATGCAGTTCTGGTGTGGTGGAGCAACTGGCACAACAACAACAAAAACAACAACAACAACAACAAGAACAACAACATTGACCAGCAAACTGGCTGGACAGACGACATTTTTACCGGCATTCCCCATACTGAAGGCATATGTGTGTGTGTGCACTTGCCGAGAGCTGGTCCGAAATTTCCATATTTGATTGTTTTTGGGCGCGTGTGCAACAACAATAACAAAAACAGCTAAAAAGATTCGGAATTGGTATGGAATGGGATTGGGCATCGAACGGCGTCTGTTTATTGAAAATGGCACATTAAATTCACTGGCTGCGAGTGCAATGTGGCATACTTTTGGGCGCACAGCGGTATCGAGCACAACAAATCCATATACCTTAAAAAAGCATATGCGACTAGCCAATGCAGTTAATGCAAATATTTTTCAATAGCAATTGTTTTGTTTTAAGAATATAATATCAAATATTATTCTTCTATTGGTCCAGAAAATATATTCTTAAAACTAAGAAAGAACTTTAAGGTTGATATGATGTTCAAGCTGTTTTCAAAATAAACTATTTACGTTTATTATACGTTACTGAAAAAACCATCATACAAAAAGCCTTTCAATTGGTATGGCTATAGTATACAACGAATGTATTGCATTGAACTCAAACACACTCAACAAATGCGAAACAATGGCAAGGCCAAACAAAAAAAATATATGTATAATATAGTAAGTAAGAATGACAAAGCGGAATACGGATAATGCAATACATAAAAACAATGATATCAACAACAATAAAATACAATACAGAGAATTGATTTTAAAAACATATATGCTCGACCGACTGATACCTTTGACTAAGTAAAGAGCGAAGGCACAGGTTAGATAAAGAGGTTTGCATATGCGTATACGTAATATTAACAAATATATACTTCGCTTGCCAACTACAATTATTTATTAATTTGTTCAACATTTGCTTGATACACCTGTTAACTATTTAAAGGATATATAAGGTAAAAACAAAAACAAAAAAATGCTCAGCTGTCAAAATGTCATGGATGCAAAAGTAGCCATAGCATAAAAGGCATTTATCAGTTGTTTATGGTACACCTAATTCAAAAGCTCTTAAGCGAAGCGGTTAATTATTCAAACCGATAAAAGTATTTGAGCAAAAATGTTATTTATGTTGCAGAAATTTAGTTTCCAAAACAAAAAGTTCTAGAATATCCAAAATTCGAGCAGCTGCAATCGTGGATTTAAGTTGGGATAAGTTATCGTTTTTTTTTTTCGTCCGTCTGTTACAATAAATAAATAACATAATAATCTATATCATTTGTTTTAGTTTGCCTTTCAACCGTTTTAAATATTTGATGCGAATTTTATGCATTTTCAAATGCAGTTAAATTTTAAGTTTTTTTTTGTTTTTGTTTTATTATCACAATTGTTATTGCTGTCTGCGCATTTTATTTAAATATTTCTATAAAGTGATTTGTTTTTGGTATGTTTATATGCTATATTTTTATGGTTCTGGTTGAAATGCTTTGACCAGCAAACCCATAAAATGTGCATGGCAAAATTTGCAATTGAGTTTTGCAACACAAAAAAAAAAAAAAAAACAAAGAATTGCGTCAATGACGTAACAGTATTTTTTTTTTTTTAGAGGGTCAACAAACAGTTTGCGGTCGAAGGCAGTTATCCAAATAAATGTGTAACAAGATAAACAAGCTGTTGAAACGGATACTAGTTAAAGTTTTATACACACACACACACACAGAGTCCAAAAGCTAGAGCAAATAATGTGCGGCTGAGCCTAAAAGTAGGCAGCAAAAGACGCTCGGAAACGACGAAACTCGTTTGTTATCCTTTTGTTTGTGTTTTAGGCAGTTTACTTTGAATTTTCATTGAACGAGAACATTTTGTTTCATTTGTTGCCTTAGCTCATAAATTAGTTACAAATTTGTTTGTTAAGCATATACACTTAGCACACACAACACATGCACATACGCATACGCATAGATTGGCTGACATCAAATATTTTTAATTAACAATCGGCTATGTGTCTCAGAGACCTTATTTAGCCACACACGACCACATGTTTAACAATAAAAAACAAAATCTACCCCAAACCAGCCAGCAGGCATGTGTATTTATTTTTAAGTGCTGCTTGTTTTCTTATATTTGTGCCAAAAATTTGCTTAATTAAAAATAACAAGCAGCATTACAGCAACAACAGCAACAACAACAACAACAGCAGCAATAACAACAACAACAACAGCAATAACAAAACCACAGAGCTACAAGCAAAACTTTGTTTAATGGTTAGTTAAGCGTTTAATTTGCACAGGGTCTCTTTGCCTCTTTATTTAAGGGCAAATGGCAGAGCGAGACACAAAGAAAGAGAGAGAGAGAGAGAGAGAGGCGGGGGAAGGTCTTATGAGAGAAAGCGAACCTTCCATCACCGCCCATCATTCAGTCAGTTGACTCAGTGTCGACGACTTTTTAAAAGCCTCCATAAGCCTCATATGAAAGGAGAGTGTGGGTAAAAATGGAGCTGTTAAGTTTGCCTTTTCTTTGTATGTATGTATGTGTGTGTGTAATTTGTTGTCGTCTTCTTCTTTTTCGTCGTCATCATCGTTTTTTAGCCGGCTTTGTGAACTGATCCCTGTAGCTTTTTGGCAGTGGCTCAAGTTTTTCTTTTAATGTAATTTAATTTGTGTGTTGATTTTTTTTTTTGGGTATTTCGGATCATTTGTTAATGTTAATCGATTTGAAAGTAAAGAAGTAACACAATCATCCTAGTGTGCTATTTGTTTTATTTAAAAGCTTTTAACAAAACAGCCAAAGTTGATTAAATGTGTTTATAGCTTTTCGCATTGATTTGCTATTCAAAACATGTTTTTCACTCATTTTCAAATACATAATTATTTGTGCTTTTTCACACGCGTTTCGAACTAAAAATGTTATAATCGTGTGCTAATTAAATAATTTTGTTATGATTAGAATATTAATGAGTTATTAAATCGCTTGAGTATATTAATTAATAATACAACCGACAATCAAACTAATATCAAAAATAAAAATAGCTTTTAGCTTAACTAAAAATAACGCTTTAAAAAGTCAAACGAACCAATTCGTAATGCAGCATTCATGTTGCATGTCATGTTTTGATTATTTGACTCTGTTTAAATCACTTAACAAGCCAAAAGTTTAGCTAGTGTTGCTAACCAATCGAAAGCCATGGCAATAGCAATTACTGTCCTTAGTTTTGAACCAGATGAATTGATGCTGTAAAAAAAGAAAAACGTATAAGCGGCTTAAAAATGCCGCACACTAAAATAATTTCAGTGTTAATTTGATTTGAAATTCCTGCTGTTGTCAAAAACTTTTGCCGCCGACATTTACAGCAGCCCAAGCGATCCAGGAGGTGGGTAAAAAGTTGTCAATTGTCAAGGGAATTGGTGGATCCGGGCAAGATGCGACCGCAAAACATTTGACGATTAGCCACGCTGATTATGCAATTTCGTTTTATCTTTTTGGCCAGCTAAATTTTCAAAATTTCAGTCCTTGTCCTAACGGAAAATATCAAAAAAATTGTTTAAGTAAAACTCATTGATTTCTATCAGATTGGATTTATACAAAAGAAGGTTTTCAAATTAATTCAATTGTTAGAACATTTTATTTCTAATATTGATTGATAAACCCCATTATTTTGCAAACAGAGTAAAATATTAATAAAAAATGATTGACAGGCCGCGGGCAATAATTGAATATTCCCGACAAAATTATGCACTTTAAATAACTTTTTAAGTTTAGTCATTATTCAATTAAATTTTCAACAACAAAACAACTAGTAGCTGCGGTTGGGGCAAGGCAAGTTCAGCTTCTTGCCGCAGGTTGCCAAAATGTTATTGGCTGACAACAACAAAAAGGGCCACAATGCGCCGATGATGTTCATGTCGTTGAGATGGGGATGAGATTGAGGTTGACAAAGATGCTGTGAAGTTATTGACAAGCAAAGATGATAAAGAAGCATGGAGAAGAAACCAAGACAACAACTATCCAACGGATGACAGCTAACAACGTTAGCAGCAAGCTGCGGGCTGCGAGCTTCGAGCTTCGAGTTTCGAGCCGGCGAGCTTGTATTTTGGACTCTGTCGAGTCTCAGCTGAAAACCGGTGACATTCTGCCAATGTTTACATTACCAAAGATTTATTTATACCCCTCTAGCGCCCCGGCCGACACCACCAATAACTTGTGTTGTTCACAAGTTTTATAGGCCGGAAGTGTGGAGCAAATTTAACTTTTTAATCAAAGCCACGCAATTGTTTTGGACGCCGGTCGCCGCTCGACAGCAGAAACCACACAATGCAGTCCAATTAAAATAAGGTGGCAGTAGCAGCCCAGGTACAGCTACATACAAAGAGCAGCTATTTATGGCACGCCGCAGACCTAATACGCTTTAAGATATAAAATAAAATATAAATAAAATATATTTTCAAATATAGCATGGAAAAATAATGAATTTAATTTGGATATTTGTGTAAGCTAAATATTACAACTTAAGTTACTGATTTGTTGATTTATAATATTCAGAGATACAAAAAAAAAAAAAATATTTAAAATATTTTTTCATCATACTTTAATGTGAAAACGAAATATCCTTGGCTGAGTACAAAGAAGTTTTTGCCTAGCGACCAGCGCAACAGGCGCAACTTGTTACAAAACAGAACAAAAGACGTTATTACAAAAAGTCAGTAGTCCGTTATTCGATCAAAAATTCCAAAGTCTAGACAACCAGAATCTAATAAACACTTAGTTAAAGACTATTTTTCGTTAGGATGCAAGAAATTGGAGGGTTCATCTACGATCAATATGCTATCACTTTACAAAATAGACTATTCTTGTTTCTTATTTCTTTTTCGATATCAATTCTTCATATTTGTTACACATATCCTTAGCTTTAACACCACACAGTTTTGGCATTTGAGACATTACGTATACGCAACGTTGTGAAGCGACATTTACCTGTACATTTGTTAATTATAAATATACAAAAATTATTTTCCATGGCTACATGGCACTTGATAAGTCAACATTGCACTGAGCTGACGATAGTAGCCACAGAACAGCTTGTGTGTGTGTGTGTTTGTCAGAGTAAGAGAAAAAGCTACTAGTTTGCCTACTGGTAGTAGGATGAACACTTCGAGTGAGCAATATTAGCAGATAGAGAGAGAGAGAGAATGTGTGCATTGCCTTGTTGACAGTTGATTTGCATTTTAATTGCATAAAAGGAAACATGAAATCCTAACACTAATTAAACACTTCATTGGGATTCAGCGATTGGCAAGCACCTCGCAAAGGATACAGCTTTTATTGACAAGATTATTTTTTCTTGATTGTTTCTTCTGCAAAAGCAAATGAAAAACTCTGAACAGTAAAAAGCTTTGGCCTTCCTTTCAATCATTCGCTTAAAAATTAAATATAATAATCTGTATGCTGTTTATTTAAGCATAATTAAAAAGGGTTTGTTCTCAGTTTAACGACTTTTTTTATGTTGTTAATTCCACGAATCAAAACTTCAAAGTGTGCATATTCTATGTGTATTTTTGTTAACATGATTTTATGTTATTGTATTTTTGAGTTGAGTGTAATTTAATTTACTGCGTGGCTGAGCAAATTGTGCCCAAAAGTGCAAAGTGTGTCTTTAATTTGTGGTGCTGCCGGACAGCCTGAGGCTTTTCCAATGGCTTAGCATCTATCAAATGTGGCTGGACGAGTGCCGTTAATTATATATTTATACAAATATATGTGTTTATTTACGGCGTTGGGGCCACTCGATTTATGTTTATTATTATAATTTATTGCGCGCATTATAATTCATTTGGACAGGCGGCCTCCGCCGTTGGCCGACTTGTTTATCCTTTAGTTTTAGTCATTAATTAAGTGGCGCTCGTTGGTAACTAATTAAAATTAAAAGTGCTGCTTAATTGGCAGCAACAGCTGCTGTTAAGGCCAGCAGTTCAACAGCAGCTTCAGCGGACCCCCCGCGCCACCCTTCCCAACCGAAACAAACACACGCTTTAAACTTTTTTTTTTTTTGTTGTGTTTGTTTGTTTGTGACACGCTCTCGCCGCGTTCCAATTTGCTTGATTGCCTATCAAATGCTCCATTTGGAGGGCAATTTAAAAGCGTTTTATAACGCACAAATTAGGCATTTAGAACGCGCAGTTTTTCTCTCTTTCTCTCTCTCTCTCTCTCCCTGTCCATTTAACTGTCTTTTCGATCGTCTACTCAGCTATTTTGGTTTGTTTTTTTTTTAAATTTTTTTTTTACTGCATTTGCATGTGCATGTGCAACCAATCAAAATTCCTGTAATAAAATCAAATTTTCATTGCTTTTGTGTACATTTTGAACCATGCTCTCTAACCTCTCTTTGTCTCTCTTTCCCTCTCTTGGGGTGGTATAGTTGTTTGATGTTGCAGTTATATAGATGTTTACCAGTATTTTAGCTCGGCCTCTGGGCTCTACATTTCGATGGTGCTAACTGAAGCTCAGCACAAAGGCAATAGCAAAATTTTTAAACTGCAGTTTCATCCTTTTTTTTTCTCGTTTACAAACACACGCACACACGCTTTTAGTCAAAGAGATAGTGGCGTTTTGTGTAGTTTCATGAGCAAACTAAGTAAAATTGGTTCGTTAAATTGAAACAAACATGTTTGGACAAAGGTTGTGATGAGAAACGTTTTGAACAATATTTTAGTGAAAGAATAATGTTAATTCGTTACGTTTAAGTACTTGTTGGGCCCAAAAAAATATGCATATCTAATAATTATTTAAACATATTTATGTTTATTTTTGTTACCTTCATTTACCTGCTAGAAAACAATAGACGAGAAGCATTTGTTTAGTCGGATATGCCGCAGTACACTCCTTTTTTCTCAATAGATTCATTTTTTTTTTGTACTTCTGCATACATACATTGAAAATCCACATATGCAGACATGTACATACATTCATGTATAAAGCATCTTTGGACGTGCGGCTGGCCAACGGGTTTGCAGCCCAGACACAATTCCAATAGAAAGTGCAAAATTTGAAACAATAACTTTTACGCATGTCAGTGTAAGCTCACATGGAAAATTTGCATGTGCAACACAGCACAAAAAGAACACACACACACACACGCGCACACAGACACAAATTGGTTCGGCAATGGGGGAAAAAAAAACGTCAAATTAAGTTTTTTGTATAGAAAAAAAAATGCATTCGCTCAAAGCGAAAAGTTGTTTGAGTTTGTTGTAACGAAGCTTTAGCCAAATGTATACGTAAATAGCAAACGGAAAAAAAAAACGAAATAAAATCATATTTATAGAGTATTATAGAGGGATTTTTTTCTCTCTCTTTGTTATGTTACTTTTGTGGCATATATTTTTGGCGGTTATTTTTGGTTGTTTTTGTTGTATTTGCTTATATGCTTAATGCAAATGGCTTTCTGTAATTTGCAGTGCAAGAGTCAAACAATTGAAATTTTCTCTACTTGAAATTGTGTAAAATATGAAATTAAGAAACTTTAAATGAAATCTACTAAAACTATGTATGGTAACTATTTAATACAAAAAGTATTTCATTTGAATTTTCTTAGAGTATAAATTCATCTAAAGACTTAAGTTAAGTGCTTTTGAGTTTGTATGTTGCATGTTGGGATGTTGTACGCTGCTTTTGCGTATACTTGTTTACTAGTATGACATGCATTGAGTCTGTGAAAAAGAGCAGCATATTTTGCTCATTAATCGCCAACGTTTGCATTCGTTGTAGATGTTTACATATTTGTACTATATGCATGTGGCATGCACTTAGCATGACTTTTGCGGTCTCATTTATGAGCTATTGCGGTCTATACAAACACACAAACACACACATATGGGCAACAGTGGCAAGAGAATATTGTGCGTGGGTTCAATGAGTGGAAGGGTGGTGGTGCTCTGTAGTGGGTGGGGGGTGGTGGGGCTGTGTTGGTTTATATGAACACACAAAATCACATGCAATGACCATGGAAAGTCAGTTGGCTGCTGCTGCTGCTGCTGATAATTTATAAAGCTTGGCCAAGTGAACTGCAGTCTATTAGAAGCGCGTTAGCCAAACAGGTGAGTTGTAACTTCGAGTTCAAAAAGAGGTGAAGGTGAAAAGGGGTTGCAATTGCAATTGGTTGACTGGTTTGGCTGGCTGCTAGCTGCTGACTGGTTGGCTAGCTGGTGTCAGGGCCGCAGTCAATAAAAGTCAGTGGAAGTCAGTGGTCCAAGCAAGTTGATGATTAATGCAACTTGAAATGCCGAGTTACGCGCTACGATACCCAAATGAAACTTGCGTTTCTTCTTCATCTTCTACTTACCTCTTGCTCGCACATCTAGCCAAACCAAAATAAAGTTCGTGTCTTAGTGGCGGAGCAAAAACTTTTTGCAAATGCAACCAACCAACCCAAACAACTAACCCAACCCAACCCAACCCAACCCAACCCAAACCAACCCACGTTGCCCACGTTGTTGTTCCGACCGCAAAGGGCACACACTATGGATGGCATCGTGGCAGCCAGCTGGGCCTGGGACAGAGAGCAACTCAACAGTTGCACTTGTCTTTGGCCTGTAGCTTTATAATCAAATCCGTTGCCGGCTGCCTGCTGCCTGCTCCGTCTGCTCTCAACCAACTCTGTGGGAAATGCTAAAGTTGTCTCCAAGTGTCTTGTCTCTGCGCTTCGGGCCTTCGTTTCTGCTGCTGCTGCTGCTACTGCTACTGCTGGCACGCTTACTTAGCAATCTTCCCTACAGACCTAAACACACACACACACACACACATTAGGCAGCAATGAACGAAAGTGGAAGGAAGTTGGGAGTAGAGTGGGAATCGGCTCGTCTCGGGGCACCCTTTTCACAGTTTTGTGCGAAAAATGATTAATGCGATTTGAACTTTAAATTTACATTGTGTTCATGATATTTAGTTGAATTTATGAGCGTTGTTTGAGTTTGTAAATGAGTTGCTCATTTAATACCCTTAACAAGCGACTTCCCCAACTCCCTACCACTCTTGCCTTGCACCAACTAAAACAAGTTAACTGGCCCCACAAAACACAGCGGGCGACTTTGGCCACTTTAACGGCGTGAAGAGAGAGAGAGAGAGAGAGAGAGAGAGAGAGACATCCATTTGGGTTTTGCCATCGGCAAAGCGGAATTAATGATTGTATTTCATTTCATTTTGGTATTTTGGTCCATTTACTTTGTATATTTCATAGATTAAATGAGTTATCTGTTTGGCTTCCTCATGGCACACTCTCTGCCGCATGCCGCATCTTCCTGGTCAATTTTGCCCAAAATAAGTGTCAATTATGTTATACATACTTATACCCTACAGCCCGCAAAAGGGACACAAAGAATATTAAGAGCATTAACACTTGTGAGCAAATCCGAAATTTATTAATTAATTGGTATTTTATTGAGGAAAAATCGCAGTTGCGTACTTTTCCTACTGACTTTTGCCCCATGAGCCCGTCAAAATTCTTCAAAAAACTTTTCAGAATAATTAATTATTAATTTGCCGGCTTATTATTTTTTAAACTATTAACACGTAACTTGTATTTTATTTTAAGAACTTTTATAACATTAATAAATAAATTTTAAAATATATAAATAAACATGGAAATATAAAAACTGTTTCGAACTAATTTCCAACAAAATCAATTTCAATGTCCTCGAACATCAGTTTCTCGATAGCTAATTTAAGAACTTCAGCTTCTTGGCGACCCAAGCTTTGCCATAGTTCGTCTTCTTCACGAATTTCATGGGCTATAACTTTGTCAATACCATCGCTGGTCTCACAGAAAACCATCGTTTCATTGCGTGTCAAATGCCTGACACTCAATGATAGTAATTTTTCAAGACAATCGCAATATATACACTCTGCGCACTTTGGTATATTTGGTGGATTGAATAAGGCGACATCGCATATCAAGTAATTCGATTTATGCTTAGAGATCTGCTCCTTAATTATCTCAAAAGTGCCATCAAGAACCATGCGTGCTTTTTCAGTCAATGAGGATCTCGGTTCATCATTTATATATCCTGAATTAAATAATAATATAATAATTTATAAAGAACAATTAAATACACACATATTTACCTGTATTAAATATCAGTAGCAAGAATTCAATGCGAAAACTAAGAGTTTTATATTGATCAGCCAAATATGTTAAAGTACCATTTAGAAATGGAGGAATCATATCGATGATATCGTTAAGTTCAGATTCCGAAGGTTGATGCCAAATCTTAAAAACAAAAGTTGTACTATATGAAAGTATAGTAAAGTATGAAAGTATTTAACTCACATTTGAAGGAGGTTTTTTCTTATTCTTAGACTTGCTCTTGGACCTGCGCTGTAGTATGGTTAGTTTAATGATCGCAAATTGCAACTTGTTATTTGATTCGTACAATTCGTTAAGTAAGTTCCATGTAAATGCTTTCGAAATTCTAAATCGGGGAGTTTCATTCGAATAAACCGTATATTTTGTAAGCGAAGTAAGTAAGCCAAAAAGCTTATCCCTTAATGATTTGTGCTTCTTTTTCTTTTGAACTTTTTCCAATGGTGCCACATTGCTTGAAAATGGCTTAAGCTTGTTAAACCACAAAAAATTGATGTTGCTAAAAAGTTAAAGTATCGCTTAGTATAAAATTAGTATATGAACATAAAAGCTTTATACCTCTTTAAAATGTCCAGTTCCTTTTCCATTTCAATTATAGCTTCTTGCTGTTTTTGCTGAATGCATTCGCTGGCATCCATGAAGCCTGTAGAATTGAATTCCATCTTTACAAGTTCATACCGTATTATCACATCTTTTGTAAATTGAATAAGCAACCTTTCGCGTGTTTGCAAATCTTTTAATAAGTCATTTGATTCAAAGTCAATTACATCAAGTGTATCGATTTCGGTCTACATAATAATAACATGTGAAATCATTTCCTTAAATATATATTCAAAATATGTACTCACCAGTGGTTCATAACGATTGAGAGTTGATGCAATATGGTCAAAGTATGCAGATGACGACATATCCTCACTTATGTCTAGCATTTGTTGGCCTACCAAGCCCATTCGATGCATCCTCATTTTCGTTAATTTCTTTAAAATGCTTATTTTGGGCTTCATAAATGTTTTTGATTTAACATTTTTGAATGAATTACAAAGTGGTTTGGTTACAATCCCAAACTTTGGCTGATATCCCGGTCCCACAGCGCACACTGCTTCCCATCGGTTGATGTTCGCATACGAAGCATGCTTTTTGATGCGCAATCCAAACATTTCATTAGCTGGATCGTTTCGAAATAACGGTCGTTGTTTCAATAAATTAGACTTGAGCATCTTCATATGATTGCAACAACTTATTTGTTCAAGGTGGTTTTGGTATCTCTTCTCTTTATTTTTCCTCGTTTGCTGTTGTTACAAAATATATTTAAACTTTTTTAGTTCTGTATTTACTTAGAATTACAAAAGCGATGTGATGAAAAAAAATATAAACATCACATTTCAACAACTTGTCAAACATAACATTTGATAATTGCTTTCAAAATTTGTTCGATTATTTATTTATGCATAATTCCAGGAACATATTGTAACGTAATATTAACGTGTTGTGCAATAGTTGATGTTGTTTGTTCTACTGGCTTAAATCATGCTTCATTTGTGCATGTCCTTGACGGTAAGGACATACACATTTATCGCACAAAATGTCCTAGCCGAGTTTCTCAGTATCATATGCTTCTTATATGTATGTACATATAAATATTTTTTCGTTGCTGCTCAATGCCACCACCCGACACCCGATTTGTGAGTGTCTTGTGTGAGAAACAAGAAAATTTACAAGAAGCTTACACACACTCACACATATGTATGCAGACGCTGTGCATAAATTCATTGTCACAACGACAACGACAACGACAATGAGGACGACGCCGACGACGACGTCAACAACAAATGAACAAATGAATGAATGAATGAATGTGAGCAGATTTAGTATCCTGTGTCCTGTGTGTGCGCCGCGTGCCATGGTCAACATGTGTAGTCGCTGGCAGCCTTTTAGGCTCAAGGCACACACACACACACACACAGTCACAGCCAGCCACATCAGGTCGCATAAATCTTTCGACTTTTGTTTGATCGAACGCAAAAATAATGGTGCTTTCTTGTATGCATGTTTGTGTGTTTGTGTGTGTATGAGGTGTGTGTGTTGCCCATTTGGTTTTTCTTTCTTTTGTTGTTTCTGGCTTCATAAATTCTGCGAACTCTGCCAGTGAAATCAGCCAGCAAACTGACATATAAGCTGCTCCTTGCTGCATATACTCCTCGGCCAGCTGCTAATGATACAAAGCGAGCTTTATTTTTTATGCCTCTCAACCATTTTAAATGGGTATGAGGGCGTGTAATAGGAATATGTGTTATTTACAAAGAGAAAACTGGGCGAGAGTAACATTTGAAAAAGTGCCAAATCTTGATTTTGCATTGCCACAATTGCTTGTATTCTAAATGTACCTAGTTTTTTTTTTTATCTTCAAGTAAATGTTAATCAATAGAAATTAAATTTAGAGATAACTTATTTAATAAGTAAGTCAAGCTAGCGAATTTTTAATATTCATGAATGATAACAACTTTTTAAAACCTAAAATCTGTCTCTACTAAAGGACCTTCAAATTCTGTACAGGGCATAAGATAGACGAACACTTAAAAGTCAAAGCAGCTTTGAATTTGTTTGTTTGTTTTTTTTTTGTGTATTTTTGTTTGTGGTTGTTTTGTTGTTGCCGTATTTGTCGAAGTCAGTCTAAATTCATCAGCTGCACAAATACTAAGTTCCTGGCATTTGAAATGTGCTAACGATTTGGCAACCAGCTGTCCAACCGTCCAGAGTTAACCAGCTGTCCAGTTGACAATTTGACTAAGCCAAACTCACTGATGTGCAGCAACTGTTGCCTGATTGCTCAATGGAGGAAAGGGCTGACTAGTTGACTTGTTAAGCTTTTGGTTGTTGCTTTTAAGCATAGGAAGCCTACATTTTAATTGCATTAGCTTTTGCAGGTGGTGGATATATACGGGTAGTCAACTTTTCTTGCATTAAAGTTTTTATGACCACACATTAAGTATACGCTACGTAGCATAATGCTTGTGCATAATGCACAACAATTAGGCATACTTCAACATGTTTACGATCATAAAGCAACACCCCTGTTGCAGCCATCTATCCATTTGTTGATGGCCTGCAGATGCATACATTTTCATGCTAAGCTCAACTCAACTCAACTCAACTAAACTACAAAAAATCAAAGAATTTTATGCATGAATGCTGTATATGCAAGTGTGTTAAAGTGCGTGTGAGTATGTTTGCTTGCTTGTTTGTGTCTATGTGTGCGTGTGCATGTCTAGCTGACTGATGGAGCGTATGCAGCTGTCCCGTTATGCTGTACGGTTGTCCATTTTTGTGTGCGCGTGCACTTTGTACAAATTAAAATTGCAAAATTCTCTTGTTGCTGCACTTATGAAATACAATTTGGTTTGGTTCGTTGGTTGCCAGCCAAAATGCCAGCTGCCAGATACCAGATCCGAGCCAAATATCTGCCAAGAAATGTCCATAGTAGTAGTAGTAAAGGCATAAGCCATTTCACTCATAACCGTAAACAATCGAGAGAGAGAGATATAGAGAGCTCAGCTCATTGTGCTACAAAATCTGTAGGATACGGCCTGCGGCGCTGTGCCAAAGTGTCGACAATATTAAATTCAAAAATTCCATCTTTAGTCATATTTATTTGATTTTATTATTACTAACGGCTGTCATTGTTATCGTCCTCACAGCGTTCTTCAACTCCTCCATAGACAAGTCGGAGTTAGGCGACAGGCAAAGTGCCAAATTAATTGGCCAAGTTGCATGCAAAATGCCACAAATTGAAACAAACAAGCGTTTAAGTCAACTGATTCAAATGCTTTGTCATAAATCTAAGACTTCCTTTCTTATTTTCTCAATGAATACAATTTGTTGTCCGTTTTTTCCATTTGTTTTGGGCATCTATTTATGAACCTTGAGCTGCTGGTGACATTTGTATCTTGAAATTGCTTGGAAAGCACATAAATCAGTGCAAAATGCAAAAGACTAGAAAAATAAAATTAGAAATTTACGTTTGTCAACACACGTGCCTGGCTCTAAATCTATATCTTAATCTTAGTCCCAGAGCAAATAAATTATAAAAATAATACTTATATTCAAAATTGTCCTCGAGCCAAAGAGTAAATATTTCTTTATGTTTCTTTGCTATTTTTGTATAAAAAAATTACATATTTTAATGGCCCAACCAATTGACACACAATTTGTGGTGACTTTGACTTTGGCCAACCATCGACACAACGATTCCTCCAACTAAATACCATTAACGCATTTGTCTTTGTCCTTGTTCATTTGGCTATTTTGGACAATTGTCCAGTTTGTCAGGCTAGTCGAGTTGCGTTACGTTTGGTATTGGTTGGATGTTTGTTTGTTTGGTTTGGTTTGCTTTGCGGCATGCTTAACGCAATTAATTAGTTAATGCCATGCTTTGGCGTGAAATTTATTGCTATTTGCGCTTTTGTATTTGATGAGCCTTGCCTGTTCTCGATTGCTGTCGAAGTTGTTGTTGTTGTAATTGTTTCTAATTACTGGCGCTGCGATTGCTGTTGCGGTATGCCAGGAGTTCCAGGAGTTCCACGAGTGCCTCTCCGGCCCTTCAACACTCTTCCCCTATTGCCAATTTATGCAAATGCGGCCTGGGACTCATCATCTGTCGGCTGCCTGATTTCGGCAGCACTCCTCCTCACTCCTTTCGCAGATCTCGTTGTCTGGTTTTGTGTAGTATATAATTTACATAAACATCTAATTGTTGTTTCGGCATTGTTGTTGTGTTGTTGCTGTGTTGATTGTTGCTTGTTACAATTGCTGTAATCATGCTAAATTGTTTTCGTTGGCATTCCGTGTTCCAGTGCTCATGATTGGAAGTTTGTGCTTTAGTGGTTTTATGCCAACAGCAGGCCAGCTCCAAAAATCGACGACGAAACCACCAAAACCGCCAAGCTGCTGTCGCAGTATACAATTTGACGGCTTACTATTTTGGTCCATTTATCCGAATTAAGCAGCCTTTAAGTGTTTAATAGCATCTACACTTTGATTCGTGAGATTCGTTGTGAGAATATTTCATGAATTCAATTAAGCAAATTGTATCAAAGTACCATTTAATCCAAAGACAGTCAATGGCAATATCATATGTCATGGTTGTTGTGGCTGTGACCAACAGAAAGATAAGTGCCATTAGTTGGTACTCATAAGATAATAAGCTAGATAAATTTCCAATTGCTTGCCGAATACAATTGGAGCTCGCAATTGACTCGGGCTGACAAATGATAATTGAAATGGCAATTGAAAACAATAAATTATATATTTAACTGTTGCCTAAGATATTTAACTTAAGTCTAGAAACCAATTGTTTGGTTTGTTATGATTTGTTATAAAGCTTTTTATTAACTTCTTTAAACATATTCGTCTTAAGTTGTTTGTTTAGTTAGTTTTTTGTTACATTAAAAGAGAAGAAAGTATCAGAGCCTTAGTCCGACTACCATTTATAAATCTAAGTTCAATGCTGTTCGCTGTAAGATTTACTGACATTTTTGATTGGATTTTAAATAAGCTGCTTACAATTGATTATTTGGCTTATTGTAATACACTGACTGCACTTCACTGTTGTAGCAGTTTAAGCCTTAAGAAACAACATCTTTACTTAACTGACGAAAACTCTAGTGGAAAGCTTGACAAATACTTTTGTAATCAAATTAAACTTGAGCACACCGATAAAGACATTCCCTATTAAGATTATATTTTGGGGTTAAAATCATATGCTGATCAACAACATTGATTGGTTCTAATGTCCAAGGCATCGAAAAAATCACATTACTTTTAGCTAGTGTATGCAATGAAGTGAGGTGAAAAAGTGATGTGAAATTAACAAAAGTCGCTGGGAATTCACATTTATGATGAATATGGTATGAGCTTAAATGAAATGCGAAACTTTCTCTCTTTCGCTTTGTCATATGCAAATTTGCACCAAGTATAACATTGTTTTTCTCTGACAACACATGTGTGTGTGTGTGTGTGGCATGAAGATGGTCTTGCCATAGATCAATGCCAGCTGCACTGACATTTGATATTTACCTTTTAATATTATCAATATTATTAAAATGAGCAACAGCGAGCACCAGACTCATATTCACACATAGAGCATTCTCAACAGCTTGCGCCACTGCAGTGCACTGTTCGCGTCTCTCTGTGTGCGTAGGTGTATGTGTATGTGTGGGTGTGATGCCGCTGCTGCTGCTGACTGATATTCATGCTGTGACGTTGGTTGCTGCCACACACGCAAATGAAGTCCTTGTGGCTGGCAAAATGAAGTCCAGGGTTGTGTGTGGCTGCCATTCTGCCTTTGACAGCAAACAATCCGGCATAGATACACACACACACACACACACACCTACCTACCTACCTACGCACACATACACCCACACCAGCATACACAATTTTATTATTATTGCTGAAGGCGCTGCTGTTGTTGGCGGCTGACTGTTTTCAATGAAGCTTGTCGCTTCGTAATAAAATCAACAAAAATATGCATTCTAAAGAAAAAAAAAGAATGAAATGTTTTAATTTAGCACAAAGGACCTATTCGCTCAATTTTTATATTCTGGTACCAATATAATAAGTATATTGGTTTTGTACATCGTCCGTTATTTTGTTTGTCTTATAACTTTACTCTAACTTTACCGACGGCGGTATTTCACATGCAATCGGTTGCAATAAAATTTTGAATTAAATAATTCCGAAACTTTTAAAAGTAACTAACAAAAATAAGGATAGTTTGTAAAAATTGCATCAAAGTCGGTTAGGAAATACCGGAGGAGATATCGAAGATTGAAACATATGTCTTTCTTTGGTTTAGAGTATCTTCTATTCGTGCTGATTTGACTTGAGCTATCTTACTCCCTTTTTACACTTGTTGTTATGGCAGGAAATTGGCACTCGTCACGTGTAATAACGTGTTACGTACTTATTAAGATGTGCGCCCTGAGGTATGCAATATAATTATCAAGCCTCCATTGCGGCGCATACGACACACGTGGATAGCTAAGAGATGGCGAGATGTTAACAAAAACAACAACAGCAACATCAGCAACAATAACGACAGCAAGTATTATGTTCGCAAACTTCAACAACTTGTTGTTGTTATTGTTGTTAATGCCGTAGGGCTGCAGAAATGTGAATACGTGTGTGTGTGTGTGTGTGTGTGTGTGTGTGTGTGTGGGTATGTGTGTAAGGATTCCAAAAGCTGCCCATGACAGGAAATGTTGTGGCGTTGGTTGGTTAAAGCTCAGCAAGTTAGTGCTATGCGATTGCTGCAAATAGCAGCACCTCACTTTCTCTTCTCACCACCTAAAACCCTTTCCCTTAATTTTTTTTGTCTGCTAAAAGCAAACGCATTGCATTGGCAAAAAAAAAACAACAAAAGAAGCTCCGTTGATGGTAGTTTGTAATGTATGCAATTTTAATTATGTTGTCGGCGCCCTCCAAAGTTACCGCAACGATCAATTACAAGTTTAATTAACTAACCATGCATTTGAAACTAACAAAACCGAATGCTGGCGCTACTCTATCTTTAGCGTAGCATGCAGTCGTTGTTTTCAACGTTTAGAAAGCCCACAAGATTATTATTAATTTTTCTGTGAAGCTAAGTCAAAACCAATTAAATAAGCTGTCAATTAATTTATACAAAATAGCTTTAAAGCCATATTGATCATTTAAGCCTATTTTATTCAACTAAATTATCATGCAAAAAAATAATATGTATATATATTTTTGTGTATTAATGTTTATGAGTTAAATATATTATTTAACATTTTTGGCTTTGTTTTAGTTAAAGAACTTGTTTACTAGCTAAGTAGTTTCTTAATTTCTTTAAGTACCAATTATCTTGTGTTGACCCTCTCCAGCCTGGCATTGTGGCCATTTAGCTTGTTATTATAATGGTGTGTACGTCAGGTGCAAAGGGCAGGCTGTGTTGCTAAGACGCGCTGGCTTTAACTTTCAGTCAGTTGATTACCCACATAAAGCACCCTTCGCAACATCCTGTACGTCCAAAGACGTCAACGAGTACTCATTATAACGAATGATGCTTGTTGTTGATGCTGCTGCTGCTGCTGTTGCTGCTAATGCAAATAAACAAACACACGTGTAGAACTCGCGGCTGACAAATGGCATTATTTTTGTTTGACAAGTCAAAGCGGCCAGTGGCAGCTGCCACAGCAACAGCAGCAAAAGCAGCAGCAATGCAGCCGTTGCAAGTGCACTTCAAAGTTGTCAGAGTATGCTTCAAGGCTTGCCCAAGTGCGTGGGTTGTTCGCTCAGAGTGTTCTATGTATGCGTGTGGATTTAAGTGTGTTTGTGTGTGGGTGTTCTTGTTTGTGCTACTAGTACGTCAGTCAGTCAGTCATTTAGTGCTCGCTGCTGGACTACTTGCTGACGTGGTGGCTGCTGTTGCTTTGCTTCTTTGGCTAACGAACGCTCAGAGTTATGCCATGCGTTAAAAACAGTAAACGCTTTTAGACAGTTTTGTTGTTTTTAGTGGATCAGCATTTGCATGACGGCTCGCCACTACTTACACTACTCGGACTCACTCGCTCTCTTTGCCATGCTTCGGCTCTCTTAAGAGCCGCAAATCAAATCACCAAAGCAGCCAGCAGCGGCGCACACTCACCACGTGTTGAATTTGCTGCTAGCTGCTGCTAGTTCCCCCTTCGCTTTAACCTGTCGCATGTTTTTTGTTTCGCCCACGCAAATTAACTCAACCATTAGCTTGACCAAGGTGCACAATTCTAAAGGTAACATAGGTTTCACCCCAAATGCATTATCCTCTCTCTCTCTCTCTCTCTCTCATTTCAATTATCTCACGCCCCACTTTTCGTTGCCATTCCGATCGGAAATGAGCTTCGCGGTAAGAGCTGTACTAAAAGCCCATTGTCAATTCGGGCACCCATCAATATTTAATTCAATAATTTAAATCAACTTTGGTTTCAATTATTGTAATTTTTTCTTTTTTGAATATCAAACTATTTTTAATATTTGATTGGCACAAAATATAGGTGATATTAATTAATAACTATAATTGTATTTTGTTTAAAGTTAGGTAATTTAAAAATCATAAAAGATTTTTCAATTCAAGTTCTAGAAAAAATGGTTATTTGAACAGCCTTAAGCTTTGCTAGGGAAGATCTTAATCATAATTAAATACAACAAGTTTAAAACAATAAACCTCCAATATTATATTATAGAAATTAATATCAAAATTAAATATTTGCAATGGTAAAAAGAACTTATAATAGCACAAAATAATAGCTCTTCTGCTCTCCATTTCTATTCAAAAAGGCAACCAGTTGATGACCATAGCACATTAAAGCTAACTAATTCGGCAACACTGGCAATATTTGGGCTCTTTACTTATTGCTGATATCGTTGCACGTTCTTTTTTTTATTTATTTTTATATTTTTCTTTGTCTGTTGCGCGTCACAGTGGAAAAAGACGTTCGACAATGCGTATGCGTAATGCGCATATATGTTTATAACAGCGGATGTGTCAACGTCAGAGTTGACGCTCGGAACGTGCCAATGAGCTGTGTGACCATTTTGTTTTACGAGTATGTATATATGTACGTATTTGCTAATGACTCAATTTGGCGACAAGGCATGAGTGGGGAAAGGAGAATCGAATAATATCGAGTAAGTGGGAAAGCGATAGAAATGTGTTTGGCGACGACCATTATGTTACCAAAACAATTAACTGTTATAACACGCACACACATACAGCCAATGATGACTACAGACACTTACTTTTTATTCGCTCCTAATCAACGATTACTTTGATAAAAGCTCAGGCACATCTATTTCCAGCAAGCGATGGTAAGTTGTTCATCAATGATTTAAAAGTGTTTCAAAGGTGCGAAACTTTGCTTGCCTTTTATTTTATCAGTTAGTATTTTTGGATGTATTTATGATAGGATTTTTTTATAAGGAAAAAACTTGACAGCTTACTCTAATTATATTCAGATAGTTTAAAAATGTGCATTTGAAATAATATTGTGTAAGCTAGCTGTGGTAACCCGAAACTTTTGTCCTGGTACAATTGTTTTGTACACATCAATTTTGGTATTTGTACTCTATAGATATTAGTACTGGCACTGAAGTACTTGGGCACTCTGATACTTTAACCGCATCTTCATTTTTTTTCTTTTACGCTGGACATTTGAAACACACACCCGCACTTATACGCAACGACAGCAAAACAATTGCGTTGGCCGCGCATACTTAGCACAAATTGCTCTTTTGCACTACAAACAACGGCTGCCTTTTTCGTTTGGTCGTCCAGTTGTGTGCAGCCTCAGCCTCAGCCTCAGCCTCAGCTTCAACGAAATGCTACGTCTAAGTAAGTATGTCGCTTCCGTTTCCGTCGCCATTATCGGTGGTGGGCCAAGGAACGTTAGGTTAGCCCCGCAGTAGCGCATTGTTGTCACAAAGTGCTGACACACAAAGCGCTAGATAGCGAGGATGGGATACACACAGTGATACAGTTTCATACGCACACACACACACACACATGCATCAGTGGCCATTATCGTGTGCGCCTTAAAAGCACACTCACACAAATTCAGCGACAGGCACTGAAAAAGTTGTCTAAAAGCAAAGCCAAGTGAACGGCCAAAGGACAATGAACGCCTCGCTCAATAAATAGTCAAAACCAAAAGCAACAATAAGATGCTACTTTACGTTGTATGACTATATGTGTGCGTGTGTGTGTGTGTGTGTGGCTTCGCTTTGACTTTGTTGCTTTATCGCAACCAATTCGCAATTCGATTTGCTTTTGTGTGCTAACCGCGCCGTATGCGTAATGTATGTGTGTGTGTGTGTGTGTGTGTGGTTACTGGTATCGGTGTCTCACAGTCGCGACACAATCGCAATTTAGCGCCGATTTTATGGCCCCTAGGTGCGAGCGATGGCAAACTTCTCGCATAATGGAAATTACTTGATTATCGTTTACACGTCGCCAATCCATCAGGACACAGCATGGGATAGGATAAAGGCTAGAGCTAGTTAATATACTAATCCACATTGACCGCATTCATTGTCCCTTTGCTTGCTTATTAAAATTATTGAATTTGATTCAATATAGATACCACACCCAACAAGCAACATTCGATTATTTGCCAGTCCGCCCACTTTGCCACATACTTGGCAATTTTATTTGCTTTAATGGCACAGCTCTCAGACAGAGAGTCATTAACGGCTGCTCGTTCATTTCAATTTGGTTCTCGTTCTCATGCTTTTGGGGGGGCGGTGCCAGCCAATACGAGTAATTAAATAAACTGGCTAAAGCTTAGCTCTCGACTTTCATAGCAACGCCATTTCGATTAGTCGACTCGGGTTAAGTTTTGTGTGCACTTTGTACTCGATTAGAGCTGATTGATACTTTACCTACATATATACATACATATATATATGAACTCAATCACAATTACACACAAATGAAGCAATATCCTGTTTTACTGTCTCCACTCTTAAGCCAAAGAATAAACATATAAATTTCAGCCTTTAAAAACCAATTCTTTTTATCTTGACCAATGTTCATAAATTTACAACATTTAATACATCACATTAATGTTATTTAAATGCTTTACGAATTATGATATTATGACTCAACAACAGCAATGTGTTGTGTACTTTAATCAATCATCTATAGCTTGAAGGGTTGCAGACGATGTAAGCGGATTGTGTCTGTTTTTGTTGGCCATACTTAGTTGAGAATCACAATGAATGTTTGTGGAAGTTTTTGCTTGCTTGCTATGAAAGTTTTTCATTGGATTGTTTGAAAACCTGAGGTTTACTGATGAGCTCATCTTTTATCTCATTATGATAACTGCGATATTTGCTTTAACATTTAATAAGTAACACATTGCCAAAAAAAGACAGTCAGCTTTTAGTCTGTTTATAAGTGTGTGTGTGTGTGAAGTTACATGCCGCCTGTGTTCGTTTCAGTTCAGCTTCTTAAATTTTCCGGCTTTTGACGTGCCAATTTCACGCAGTTTTCAGCAAGTTGGAAAACTTGTAGAGCGCTAACAAAACTGAATAAATAAATGCGCCCTTGCGCCCACGCTTATACATACATGCTAGTAAAATAAAAAGTTAGGCAATGTAAGTAAAGCATATACAAGCGTACATGTGTCTCAAATGGTTGTATAAAAAATGCCCTGCAAATAAATGCGAGTGTGTGTGGGTGTTTGTTTGTGTTATTGTTCGCCTCACTGTTATGCATGGAAATAAAACTTTTCCATAATTTTGTATAAGAAAAGTTTTGCGTTGTGCCACATAGTTGCAAGTACTTCCTGCTGATTTTTCTTGAGCCCAGTCTGCGTTATTTTCTTTTTTTTTGTGTTGCTATTATACAATTTTTTTTGTGCCCTACTCGCTGCTTTTTTGCCGGGCATTTTCATTTGTGTGGGACTAGGCCCAAGTGGTAGGCGCCTGCAGTTGCGGCCCAAAACTTTGCACAGCCTGTGAATTAATTATAAGATGAACTGGGCAAAAAGAAACTGAGACTAGTTTGAAGAGTCCAACCGCCAGTAGCCAAAGCCAAGCACAGCTCGTCAAGTTTCATTGAACGCAAACTTTTAATCCAAGGCGATGAGAGCCTTTATGTTTAAGCTGAGTAAAAAAGAAGCTTGCTTACAATCGCCAGTTTCAACGAAATACTGCTGTTGAACTGATGCCTTTCTCCACTCATTATGATTAGAGTCTCGAATACTATCTTCAAACTTGTCGAGTCTTGCCAAAAAGGGTAGCGCTAAGTCATACACATACATGCTTAAAGCAATCAAACTTGACAATTGTGGCATTATCTTAGGAGTCAGTGAGAGAGACAGACTGCTTAACAGTAAAGAGAAATGAATATAAAACTGAAACGTGAACTGTGACCTATGCAAAGGATTGTGCAGCAGCCAGCAGCAATCAAATAATATTAAAGTGCAAAGGCCAAAAATCTAAAATGGTCGCAAAGCGTTCGTTTCATGTGCGCTTCATTGGCTTTCAATTAAGATTCAGCGTCGTTGTGTTTCAATCATCATTTGTGAGCAACACAAATTTTCGCACATATCGTAGCACACAAACACACACACACATGCGTGTTACACCCCCACAAAAAAGCGATAGATATAAAAAGAGTGAGAAAGAGAGAGTGAGATAGAGTGAGGTAGTAATATGTAGATTTGAGAGCTCGTCGTGACGTTCGAGGGACAAATTTTGAATTGGGGTACACAGCTTTGTCTATGGGCCCACCGGAAATGGCGGCTAACATGTTGCCAAATGCCAATACAAAATGTACTATGTGTTTATGTGTGTGTGTGTGTTTGGGTGTGTGGGTTTGGGTGTATGACTGTGTGCAAGCAACACAAATGCAATTTGTATAATTGACTGTGACTGTCGCCTCTGCTTTGCTCGGCTCGGCTCGGCTTAGCTGGTATACTATCTCGTCTCTTGGCTCTGCTCAGCAAAAGGGCGCCCATTCGACTATGAAAATATGAGTGTGTGTGTGTGTGTGTGTGTGTTAGTATATTGCTATATGTTTAAACAATTTGTACAGCTAAATGGGCTGTTGCTGCTACTGCTGCCATATCTGCGGCGAGTGCTGCTGCCGTTTCAGTTGCATTTTAGTTTTTGTGCGGTTTTTGGTGCTAGCAGGCTCTTTTGGGTCTTTTGCCGTGGTCTTTTCACCCACTTCTTGTCGCTGTTGTTGTTGTGGCTGTTGTTGCTGTTGCTGTCAAGAGTTTTTGGTATTTGTTTGTGGTCAAATGCAATTAAAAAGAGATTTGCAAGCTTTGCAAAGTAAGGATATATACATATATATATATATATATGGCATTTAAGTTGCGTTAAAAGCGCAAAAATGCTGGCAAAAAAAAAACAAGCTGTCATTGCAGTTGAAATGAATTTCCGCATTCATATCACTCACCGAGTGTTCCTTCACATTCACAAGTCACTTATTCAATTTGAATGTGATTATTGTCGGCGGTCGGTCAAAAAGGAAAGGACATTCAGCAATTGTTCGTTTGAGGTGCGGCGATTTGCATTCTAATTCGTATTAAAAGCGGCTTTAAAATATTTAGATAGCAATTAATAAATGTCATAATGGCCAGCATTTAAAAATAACAATAACCGTAACATCAACAGCAACAATGACAGCCATAAGCGCCAGCGGACAAGGACAAGTGACAGGACAATGAATATGAAGCAGCACGGAAAAAGGTAAATGTTAATATTTGACAGAAGCATAAAAGCAACATAAAAAAAGTTAACGCAACCGACTGCGGTATACTCGATACCTGTAATAAAACCGGCACGAAGAGGCCTGATTTCAAAAGCGTATGGATGCGGCAGGGGATCCATATCAAAATCAGAATGGTTTGTGGCATATTGCCTTGTCTGTTATCTATTTGTTCTAACAGTCTTTAAATTATGCAGCTTTAGCTGATGCTGATGCAACAAAAGTCAAACATAAATGCAACATACTACTATTTGCACTACCGCCGAAAAACAACGAGGACGAATGCAACAGCTAAACAATTAAAGTATAAACCAACTGTTCGTGCATCAATTTCGAATCAGCATTGAGCTATTTTTTATTCATAAATATACATATAAATATATAAACATGTTCATAACTTTAAATTTGGTTCGATTTTAGTTCCGTCCAAACAGTGATTGCAAATAAGATACATAAATGTATAATTGTTTCTTACTATCAATAGAAGATCAGTGCTTCATCTTGTTTATAGTATATGCTTGTGCACCTACAACATAAGTTTATTTATTAAATATGCTAGAATATAAATTACGACTCACGTTGCACTTACTTAAGAATTACCAATTGTAAATATTGAATACTTCTTCAATGTCAATGACGTCCAAAGACGTACCAAGCATCCGTTTTCCTAACGAGATCAGCGCCCTGTTCTATCACGATCCATCGGAACACTCGATTTTTCTTTGCATGTCGGCTTGACTTTCGCTACCCTTCGTGACGTTTGCGTCGATGCATTGAAAAATGGTGTTTCTAGAAAATTACCGCATTGGATGCACTTCTTATGCCCATTTCCGATGCATAAACATACCGTCGATTGCTTCGGGGAGGACCGTGGTGTAGTATATTGCTCGTCACTGCCGTCGGACTCAATCTCAATATGGCTGGCCATTATTTTATATATCAAGCTGATAATTTAAACTTTCAATTTTGTTAAGATTTATTGTTTGAAATTCGACGCTGAGCATTAGCTCTTGTTGTTGATTTGACAGCTAAAGCAATGCCTTCTTGATAAGGATTTAATTTTTTGGGTTACGTAATCAATTAAAGTTAAGTTTGAGTTACACTTAGCACAATTAAATGATTAGTAATTACTTTGCGACTATTTAAGTTTCATTAATGTAGTGAAAGGTTTATACATAAAATACCTAACTCGATATCTAGATATTAAGTGCAACACTGTATTACTCAGTAACATTAATATGTAATAATATGCAGTTCGTATTCTGTAAGCAGCGAGAACGGTCGATCGTATATCACCCTCAGCCCCTCTTTCATAACCTTTACCAAACTTTGAGCTAGAGTTACCAAATTTAGTGCAAAAATAGCAATTGACGACCCCCAAACTTCTGCATACCAAATTTTGATGCCACTCCCACCCATACCGCCTATTTTGGTGGTTGTTAGAAGCTTTCTTCTCCCCAAATTTGGAAGTTCTGGCTGTAAGGGCTTGCGAAATAGGTGGGCTTATCGATTTTGAGCTATCGAATTTATCGATTTGCCAGCCCCTAGTTATTTTAGAGCCCCAACCTTTACACTTAATGTTTCCCGGCCATAGAATAAGGCATTTGCAACGTTTCGCGTCTCCAGCTTGAAAAGTGTCGAAAAAAGTTGGGTTCGTACAGAAACGTCGACGGACATTGGACAAAACTTAAATACTTTTTACCATAGGTATCGATATGTTTTAATGCAGATTCATCTGACGCTGATGCAACAAAAGTCCCACATTAATGCAACATAATCTTTTAACTACTGTCAATAAGTCCCACATTAATGCAACATACTACTATTTGCCCTACCGTCGAAAAACAACGACGACGAGAACAACAGCAAAACAATAAAAATATAAGCCAAATATTCGTGTATCCAACTTGAAACGGCATTGAGCTTAAAATGCTGGACGATGCTAAAGCCATATATATTCCGTTTGAACATTCACACTTGCCAGCAAGATTCGTTGTTAGTTCGCTTTAGACCACATACTGAACTTATTTCCGAATTGCAATTGTTTTTCTCATCTGGCTCTTCAAACATGTGCAATTGTTTTGCATTTGATCGAAAGAAAAAGTATATTATTTTCTGTATCAAATATAATAGATACATATCATTGATTGTTCAAATTCAACATGAAAATTTTAAATTTTGAATTTGGTTCGATGTAAGTTCCGTCCAAACAGTGATTGCAAATAAGATACAAAAATGTATAGTTGTTTCTTACTATCAAAACATACTATAACGGATTAAGAACTTAATTGTGTGTTGGAAGTATTCATCAACATAATCACTTGTAGTATTCGCGACGTATGTTTTTAAGTGCCTTTTCCACATTGAAAAATGTGCGGGGACACAAGGTTTCGGAAATAACTTTATCAAAAGATGAGTGTGCCATCAACTCCTTAAATAACAACTTGGCATTTGAGCGTGTCTCCAAGCTGCCCTCCTGCAAAAGCTTTGCGCCGATACCAAATAACTTTCTTCGATCTTCACGAGACAATTTCTCATAGATGCGCCTCATGCCCAACCTCGCCACTAATTTGATCATGAGCTTCGATGCTGTTGTCTTGACAACGGCATGCTGGTGGCATATTCCTTTGGTTGCCAAAAGGTTAATCACCTTGTGTGGGTGCAAATTGGCCACCATTGATTCCAAAGCGGTCATGGCGTCTGCACGCAAGAACTGATTCGTATCAGCTGAGCGCTGCAACAGAGCAGCCACTACTTCATCGCACATACTCTCGAACCTTTTCAGTTTAAATAGCTCGGCGACAGCCAGGCAAGCTGCACGAGATATTTTCGAGCGTAAGTCTTTTATAAAAGGCAAAAACTGTAACGTCAGTTGCTGTAAATCGAATTCAACGAACGACAGATGGAAACGAGCCAGACGCGTAAATTCTTCAATCGCCTTTGAGTACACCTTCCACTCAGTAGATCTTAGCTTACTGAAGATCTCTATAACGGCAGCATTTGGGTTCTCAAATGGTTTGAGGAGGTCCGGCTCGGACTCGGTGTTGGGTTTGGGCTCAGTCTTAGGCTTGAGCTCAACCTTGGCCTCCTTCCTTGAAATTGTTTTTAATGATGTGGCTCGACGTCTTACATATTGCGATGGCTCTGTTCTCTCCACTGCTCCAAAAGTCTCACCGGTTGGCTTGACTACATCGAATGTGGCACTGCGCGCGCCTATGGACCTATCCTGATCAATCGTAACACTCGATCCTTGCTTGCATGTGGGCTGTACTTCTCCCACTGCTGAAGTTTGTGTATAGACTTCAAAGGATGGTGTGTCTTGGAGCGAACAGCATTGGCTGCACATCTTTTGCCCATTTGCAACGCAAATCAACTGCATTGTCGCTACAGGTGTTGACCTTGGTGTCAAATATTGCTCGTCACTGCAATCCGAATCAATTTCGAGTTGACTGGCCATTGTTTTATTACGTTTCCAGCTGATTATTTCAATTTTCAATTCTTTGTTAATATGTATTGTTTGAAATTCAAGGCTTCATACAAATTTTTATTTTTTAAATGAGCATTAGCTGTAGTTGTTGAATTGACAGCTAAAGCAATGCCTTCTTGATAAGGATTTAATTTTTTGGGTTACGTAATCAATTCAAGTTAAGTTTGAGTTACACTTAGCACAATTAAATGATTAGTAATTACTTTGCGACTATTTAAGTTTCATTAATGTAGTGAAAGGTTTATACATAAAATACCTAACTCGATATCTAGATATTAAGTGCAACACTGTATTACTCAGTAACATTAATATGTAATAATATGCAGTTCGTATTCTGTAAGCAGCGAGAACGGTCGATCGTAGATCGTTAATTAAGAGCTAGAACTGAACTAAATATCATACATCTTTACTAAGTAGCTTAGCACAATTGAATGATGTACTTGTGTAAATGAGTTACAAATTTACAAAAATAAGTCAAATTTATTCCTCACTCTTGAAACGATTGTCCTTGTGCTTTGTTGATAGTCTCTTAGCGAAAGCGATTCGCACCGGGAACAGCAAACGTTTGAATTCGAATGTCATATCTGTCACGATCCTTGGAATACGTGGCAACAGTACTTCTTCACCTTTGAATTTTCCAGTTTTTGTTGTTGCCTCGATAACATTGTTTATCAGTTTCTCGACTGATAATCTGCTTCCGTTGCAAAGTCGTGGTGGATTTATGTTTCATGCTAAATGCGTTTGAGTTTATAAGATGTCAATCAGAAATCTGAATCTCACAATGTCTCCAATCCAGTTGAACAGAATTTTCACACACGGATTTAAAGATTAGTTACACTCACAATTAACTGGCAAGACTGAATGTGAGAATTTCTAGCTTCACGATCCGTAGCAAGTAGATTTTTATACTCGATACCGTCTGTCCATCTGTCCGTCTGTATGAACGCAACTATTTTCCACTCCCCCACTATGCCTTCTGGGGAGATGAAAGCACGATAACTGGTTATTGATAAATTTAAATATTATCCACATCCTTTAAGCTAGAGTTATCAATGTAAGAAGATAGCTACTGACGTCCTCCAAAATATGGCATACAAATTTTGCATTTTGAAATCGCAATCGCCCATTCCTTCCACAGTTTTTGATTTAAAATAAACCAAATTAGGTGTTAGGTGATGACGTCCCCTAAAAAACTGCACCTTTTAGCCCCAGCCTCTTCTCATTTGATCGTTTGTTAACGTATTGAATAAAATTTAGCGGCTTAGCAAAAACGTTGCGTTTTACAATCTATTAACAAAAAGTACATAGATTAAAGGAACAGCGTTTTAGCATAAGGTATCATAAGGTAGTGCTTGGCGTAGTCGCCATCGTTCACCGACCACATGTGCCAACAGCTTTGCTCACGGTGCGATCAAATGCCGGACGTTCCAAAAGCTTCTGCACACGCTTCGAAAACTCGACGAACAAGAACAACTCCTTGTCACTGTGCACACCAATGTACGGTGCTTGTGATCGCTGCGCGTGCACAGGTCAATGGCCAGCACAAGTAACGCTTCATCGTTGCTTTGGTTTAGCAGGCTACCCAAGCATTCGAAAAGCTCCTTTTCGCTGACATCACCGAACAATGCACGGAGTGCTGGAAAATTGCATTCGACGGTCAGGTCAAATAATTGCGGTACGCAAACGGGTACGTCCACTTTTCCAATTTTCCAAATAGCAGACGCGTCGCAGCTTTTCAGTGGCCGAAACGGTCGCTATTAGTTGAATGGAAAGTTACAAATTTTAATGAATCTACGTTTGTGTATCTAAGTATGAAGGCGGCAAATGCATTTACGTACCGTGGGATGTGGCGGGCGTCTCTGCTGCCAATTCCAATTCCATTTCCTGACCAACACTTAGATTCGTGTTGATGGGGCCATTGGAAACAGTTTCTGTTGTTGACAAATTCTGAGCCACAACACCAGAGCTACTGCCGTCTGCGTTGGGACAGCTGTTGCAGCTGAGATTAAGTTTAGTTGCGGCGTCCATTCTAATACAATGTTGAACAAAAAGGGCACGCCACTTAACTATTTAGAAGGATTTACACGAAAGTCAACTACAATTGCATGTTATATGTCACGAACGTTGAGCAATTAATCGATGGCACACATGTTATCGAAAAGTGCCAAATACACCACGAAACATCGACTATTGTTAGAATACTAATCGGCAATGTGTATCGAAGTTTTTCCACATCCCTATCTATGAATATACAGAAGTACAAACTTTCGAACGTTCACTTCGAGCTACAATTTCAACCGGCTCACATCTAACAACAAATAAAAAGAACAAAATTTTATTTTTCGAAAATGTCAGTTTATAGTTATGAAGACATTTCGCGCATGTGGGTGCAGGCCGTTAAGCGTTTGGGACGCGACAAATATACGCCTGAAGAGTGGCAAAAGCATCACGATGGATTCGTGGCTAGTTTGCGTTGTGGAAAACCACCCACTATAGTTTTTCCACCAGTAAGTGTAGTTATCAAAGATTATGTTCAGTGATATTGTGTATATAAACTATATATGTCTGTATATAACGTATGTTCATAGCCAGATGAATTGCTCGAAGAATGGGATGTACTGGAAGTTGCCGAACCCAAAGTCAAACGCAAAAAGCCTGCTGCTTTGAGCCCAGAAGGCGTCGATTCCAATACAATCGCGGCCGCTACTACAAAGGCAAAAGCAAATACTGCTAAGAAGGCAGCCGCCGCTGCTTCGCGCGCAGGAAAAAGAGCTGCTAAGGTATCCGCAGCCGGTGCCAAAAAGAAGCAAAAATGTATGGTTGATTTGAGTGAAGGTAAGTAACTTGATTAATTTAACACTTTTTATAAATATTCGGTATTCGTTTTAACCTAAATTAATCTAAAACATCTTATTTATAACTTTATTTCAGACTCTGAATAAACAAAATGGGCATATGGGCATTGCTCATTTTACACGATGCAATATTATATATAAATTATCATACATTTTTGTGGTTACTTCGACAACAAACAAACAACATATAAAAACATCTCAAACTACTACCAAAAAACTATGACAAAAACGAGTTTTGTAAAATAATATTAAATAATATTAATGCAAACAACTTTTTGATCAACATCTAACAAAATACCACACAAATAAAAATAAAAACGCAACAGAAACATACCTTGTACAAATTTACTATCAATAAAACTTTTGTTGGAAAAGTTCTTAAGTGAACATTGTTACGTAGCTAAGTTAGCTTAAGAGAAATACATGAAGTCGTAGCCAAAGTTAGCTTAAGAGAAGGACGCCAGACGCTCCATGGAATTTGCAAGCCGATCGGCAATCGGCGAATTGGTGTTGCGTGAGCCACAAATGGCCTAATTTGTATTAGGCTAAGCTATGTTTAATTGTCGTTTTGCGCTTGAAGCCTCCGCCACAGTAAAGTCGAAAATGTATTGAAAAACCGCGTCCGTTTATTTTATCAGTTAATTTGTAATCGCATTTAAATCAATATAGCTTACTTCAATTGGTTTTTATACTCGATACCGAAGTTAAAGAAAAAAAAACATCCCACTTATATCACCCGCAGCCCCTAATAACCTTTACCAAACTTTGAGCTAGAGTCACCAAATTTAGTGCAAAAATAGCAATTGACGACCCCCAAACTTCTGCATACCAAATTTTGATGCCACTCCCACCCATAACGCCTATTTTGGTGGTTGTTAGAAGCTATCTTCTCCCCAAATTTGGAAGTTCTGGCTGTAAGGGCTTGCGAAATAGGTGGGCTTATCGATTTGGAGCTATCGAATTTATCGATTTGCCAGCCCCTAGTTATTTTAGAGCCCCAACCTTTACACTTAATGTTTCCCGGCCATAGAATAAGGCATTTGCAACGTTTCGCGTCTCCAGCTTGAAAAGTGTCGAAAAAAGTTGGGTTCGTACAGAAACGTCGACGGACATTGGACAAAACTTAAATACTTTTTACCATAGGTATCGATATGTTTTAATGCAGATTCATCTGACGCTGATGCAACAAAAGTCCCACATTAATGCAACATAATCTTTTAACTACTGTCAATAAGTCCCACATTAATGCAACATACTACTATTTGCCCTACCGTCGAAAAACAACGACGACGAGAACAACAGCAAAACAATAAAAAAATAAACCAAATATTCGTTTATCCAACTTGAAACGGCATTGAGCTTAAAATGCTGGACGATGCTAAAGCCATATATATTCCGTTTGAACATTCACACTTGCCAGCAAGATTCGTTGTTAGTTCGCTTTAGACCACATACTGAACTTATTTCCGAATTGCAATTGTTTTTCTCATCTGGCTCTTCAAACATGTGCAATTGTTTTGCATTTGATCGAAAGAAAAAGTATATTATTTTCTGTATCAAATATAATAGATACATATCATTGATTGTTCAAATTCAACATGAAAATTTTAAATTTTGAATTTGGTTCGATGTAAGTTCCGTCCAAACAGTGATTGCAAATAAGATACAAAAATGTATAGTTGTTTCTTACTATCAAAACATACTATAACGGATTAAGAACTTAATTGTGTGTTGGAAGTATTCATCAACATAATCACTTGTAGTATTCGCGACGTATGTTTTTAAGTGCCTTTTCCACATTGAAAAATGTGCGGGGACACAAGGTTTCGGAAATAACTTTATCAAAAGATGAGTGTGCCATCAACTCCTTAAATAACAACTTGGCATTTGAGCGTGTCTCCAAGCTGCCCTCCTGCAAAAGCTTTGCGCCGATACCAAATAACTTTCTTCGATCTTCACGAGACAATTTCTCATAGATGCGCCTCATGCCCAACCTCGCCACTAATTTGATCATGAGCTTCGATGCTGTTGTCTTGACAACGGCATGCTGGTGGCATATTCCTTTGGTTGCCAAAAGGTTAATCACCTTGTGTGGGTGCAAATTGGCCACCATTGATTCCAAAGCGGTCATGGCGTCTGCACGCAAGAACTGATTCGTATCAGCTGAGCGCTGCAACAGAGCAGCCACTACTTCATCGCACATACTCTCGAACCTTTTCAGTTTAAATAGCTCGGCGACAGCCAGGCAAGCTGCACGAGATATTTTCGAGAGTAAGTCTTTTATAAAGGGCAGAAACTGTAACGTCAGTTGCTGTAAATCGATTTCAACGAACGACAGATGGAAACGAGCCAGACGCGTAAATTCTTCAATCGCCTTTGCGTACACCTTCCACTCAGTAGATCTTAGCTTACTGAAGATCTCTATAACGGCAGCATTTGGGTTCTCAAATGGTTTGAGGAGGTCCGACTCGGACTCGGTTTTGGGATTGGTCCCAGACTTGGGCTTGAGCTCAACCTTGGCCTCCTTCCTTGAAATTGTTTTTAATGATGTGGCTCGACGTCTTACATATTTCGATGGCTCTGTTTGCTCCGCTGCTCCAAAAGTCTCACCGGTTGGCTTGACTACATCGAATGTGGCACTGCGCGCGCCTATGGACCTATCCTGATCAATCGTAACACTCGATCCTTGCTTGCATGTGGGCTGTACTTCACCCACTGCTAAAGTTTGTGTATAGACTTCAAAGGATGGTGTGTCTTGGAGCGAACAGCATTGGCTGCACATCTTTTGCCCATTTGCAACGCAAATCAACTGCATTGTCGCTTTAGGTGTTGACCTTGGTGTGAAATATTGCTCGTCACTGCAATCCGAATCAATTTCGAGTTGACTGGCCATTGTTTTAATATGTTTCCAGCTGATTATTTCAATTTTCAATTCTTTGTTAATATGTATTGTTTGAAATTCAAGGCTTCATACAAATTTTTATTTTTTAAATGAGCATTAGCTGTAGTTGTTGAATTGACAGCTAAAGCAATGCCTTCTTGATAAGGATTTAATTTTTTGGGTTACGTAATCAATTAAAGTTAAGTTTGAGTTACACTTAGCACAATTAAATGATTAGTAATTACTTTGCGACTATTTAAGTTTTATTAATGTAGTGAAAGGTTTATACATAAAATGCCTAACTCGATATCTAGATATTAAGTGCAACACTGTATTACTCAGTAACATTAATATGTAATGTAACTTAAGTCTGTTTAAGGGCGGCAGTTCGTATTCTGTAAGCAGCGAGAACGGTCGATCGTAGATCGTTAATTAAGAGCTAGAACTGAACTAAATATCATACATCTTTACTAAGTAGCTTAGCACAATTGAATGATGTACTTGTGTAAATGAGTTACAAATTTACAAAAATAAGTCAAATTTATTCCTCACTCTTGAAACGATTGTCCTTGTGCTTTGTTGATAGTCTCTTAGCGAAAGCGATTCGCACCGGGAACAGCAAACGTTTGAATTCGAATGTCATATCTGTCACGATCCTTGGAATACGTGGCAACAGTACTTCTTCACCTTTGAATTTTCCAGTTTTTGTTGTTGCCTCGATAACATTGTTTATCAGTTTCTCGACTGATAATCTGCTTCCGTTGCAAAGTCGTGGTGGATTTATGTTTCATGCTAAATGCGTTTGAGTTTATAAGATGTCAATCAGAAATCTGAATCTCACAATGTCTCCAATCCAGTTGAACAGAATTTTCACACACGGATTTAAAGATTAGTTACACTCACAATTAACTGGCAAGACATGTGAGAATTTCTAGCTTCACGATCCGTAGCAAGTAGATTTTTATACTCGATACCGTCTGTCCATCTGTCCGTCTGTATGAACGCAACTATTTTCCACTCCCCCACTATGCCTTCTGGGGAGATGAAAGCACGATAACTGGTTATTGATAAATTTAAATATTATCCACATCCTTTAAGCTAGAGTTATCAATGTAAGAAGATAGCTACTGACGTCCTCCAAAATATGGCATACAAATTTTGCATTTTGAAATCGCAATCGCCCATTCCTTCCACAGTTTTTGATTTAAAATAAACCAAATTAGGTGTTAGGTGATGACGTCCCCTAAAAAACTGCACCTTTTAGCCCCAGCCTCTTCTCATTTGATCGTTTGTTAACGTATTGAATAAAATTTAGCGGCTTAGCAAAAACGTTGCGTTTTACAATCTATTAACAAAAAGTACATAGATTAAAGGAACAGCGTTTTAGCATAAGGTATCATAAGGTAGTGCTTGGCGTAGTCGCCATCGTTCACCGACCACATGTGCCAACAGCTTTGCTCACGGTGCGATCAAATGCCGGACGTTCCAAAAGCTTCTGCACACGCTTCGAAAACTCGACGAACAAGAACAACTCCTTGTCACTGTGCACACCAATGTACGGTGCTTGTGATCGCTGCGCGTGCACAGGTCAATGGCCAGCACAAGTAACGCTTCATCGTTGCTTTGGTTTAGCAGGCTACCCAAGCATTCGAAAAGCTCCTTTTCGCTGACATCACCGAACAATGCACGGAGTGCTGGAAAATTGCATTCGACGGTCAGGTCAAATAATTGCGGTACGCAAACGGGTACGTCCACTTTTCCAATTTTCCAAATAGCAGACGCGTCGCAGCTTTTCAGTGGCCGAAACGGTCGCTATTAGTTGAATGGAAAGTTACAAATTTTAATGAATCTACGTTTGTGTATCTAAGTATGAAGGCGGCAAATGCATTTACGTACAGTGGGATGTGGCGGGCGTCTCTGCTGCCAATTCCAATTCCATTTCCTGACCAACACTTAGATTCGTGTTGATGGGGCCATTGGAAACAGTTTCTGTTGTTGACAAATTCTGAGCCACAACACCAGAGCTACTGCCGTCTGCGTTGGGACAGCTGTTGCAGCTGAGATTAAGTTTAGTTGCGGCGTCCATTCTAATACAATGTTGAACAAAAAGGGCACGCCACTTAATTATTTAGAAGGATTTACACGAAAGTCAACTACAATTGCATGTTATATGTCACGAACGTTGAGCAATTAATCGATGGCACACATGTTATCGAAAAGTGCCAAATACACCACGAAACATCGACTATTGTTAGAATACTAATCGGCAATGTGTATCGAAGTTTTTCCACATCCCTATCTATGAATATACAGAAGTACAAACTTTCGAACGTTCACTTCGAGCTACAATTTCAACCGGCTCACATCTAACAACAAATAAAAAGAACAAAATTTTATTTTTCGAAAATGTCAGTTTATAGTTATGAAGACATTTCGCGCATGTGGGTGCAGGCCGTTACGCGTTTGGGACGCGACAAATTTACGCCCGAAGAGTGGCAAAAACATCACGATGGATTCGTGGCTAGTTTGCGTTGTGGAAAACCACCCACTATAGTTTTTACACCAGTAAGTGTAGTTATCAAAGGTTATGTTCAGTGATATTGTGTATATAAACTATATATTTCTGTATATAACGTATGTTCATAGCCAGAGGAATTGCTAAAAGAAGAATGGGATGTACTGGAAGTTGCCGAACCCAAAGTCAAACGCAAAAAGCCTGCTGCTTTGAGCCCAGAAGGCGTCGATTCCAATACAATCGCGGCCCCTACTACAAAGGCAAAAGGAGCTACTGCTGCTTCCGCTACTGCAAAGACGAAGGTCAAAAGCGAAGAGCCTGCTGCTTTGAGCGAAGAAGGTTTCGATTCCAATACAACCGCGGCCGCTACTACAAAGGCAAAAGCAAATACTGCTAAGAAGGCAGCCGCCGCTGCTTCGCGCGCAGGAAAAAGAGCTGCTAAGGTATCCGCAGCCGGTGCCAAAAAGAAGCAAAAATGTATGGTTGATTTGAGTGAAGGTAAGTAACTTGATTAATTTAACACTTTTTATAAATATTCGGTATTCGTTTTAACCTAAATTAATCTAAAACATCTTATTTATAACTTTATTTCAGACTCTGAATAAACAAAATGGGCATATGGGCATTGCTCATTTTACACGATGCAATATTATATATAAATTATCATACATTTTTGTGGTTACTTCGACAACAAACAAACAACATATAAAAACATCTCAAACTACTACCAAAAAACTATGACAAAAACGAGTTTTGTAAAATAATATTAAATAATATTAATGCAAACAACTTTTTGATCAACATCTAACAAAATACCACACAAATAAAAATAAAAACGCAACAGAAACATACCTTGTACAAATTTACTATCAATAAAACTTTTGTTGGAAAAGTTCTTAAGTGAACATTGTTACGTAGCTAAGTTAGCTTAAGAGAAATACATGAAGTCGTAGCCAAAGTTAGCTTAAGAGAAGGACGCCAGACGCTCCATGGAATTTGCAAGCCGATCGGCAATCGGCGAATTGGTGTTGCGTGAGCCACAAATGGCCTAATTTGTATTAGGCTAAGCTATGTTTAATTGTCCTTTTGCGCTTGAAGCCTCCGCCACAGTAAAGTCGAAAATGTATTGAAAAACCGCGTCCGTTTATTTTATCAGTTAATTTGTAACCGCATTTAAATCAATATAGCTTACTTCACTTGGTTTTTATACTCGATACCGAAGCTAAAGAGTATATTGGGTTTGTGCAATGTCCGTCATGGTGTCCGCGGTCTGTCCGACTGTATGAACGCAACTTTTTTCCACACCCTTAACATAGTAAATTAAAGTGTCAAACTTTGGGTTGAATTAAGAAAAAAAACATCCCACATGTATCACCCGCAGCCCCTCTTTCATCACCTTTACCAAACTTTGAGCTAGAGTCACAAAATTTAGTGCAAAAATAGCAATTGACGACCGCCAAACTTCTGCATACCGAATTTTGATGCCACTCCCACCCATTCCGCCTTTTTTGGTGGTTGTTAGAAGCTATCTTCTCCCCAAATTTGGAAGTTCTGGCTGTAAGGACTTGCGAAATAGGTGGATTTATCGATTTGGAGCTATCGAATTTATCGATTTGCCAGCCCCTAGTTATTTTAGAGCCCCAACCTTTACACTTAATGTTTCCCGGCCATAGAATAAGGTAAAAAAGTTGGGTTCGTACAGAACATCGACGAACATTGGACAAAACTTGCATATATATAAAGGTATCGATATGTTCTAATGCAGATTCATCTGATGCTGATGCATCAAAAGTCCCACCTTAATGCAACAATCTACTATCTGCACTACCGTCGAAAACCAACGACGACGAGAACAACAGCAAAACAATAAAAATATAAACCAAATATTCGTGTATCCAACTTGAAACGGCATTGAGCTTAAAATGCTGGACGATGCTAAAGCCATATATATTCCGTTTGAACATTCACACTTGCCAGCAAGATTCGTTGTTAGTTCGCTTTAGACCACATACTGAACTTATTTCCGAATTGCAATTGTTTTTCTCATCTGGCTCTTCAAACATGTGCAATTGTTTTGCATTTGATCGAATGAAAAAGTATATTATTTTCTGTATCAAATATAATAGATACATTTCATTGATTGTTCAAATTCAACATGAAAATTTTAAATTTTGAATTTGGTTCGATTTTAGTTCCGTCCAAACAGTGACTGCAAATAAGATACAAAAATTTATAGTTGTTTCTTACTATCAATAGAAGATCAGTGCTTGACCTTGTTAATTGTATTTGCTTGTGCACCTACATCATAAGTATATATATTAAATATGCTAGAATATAAATTACGACTCATGTTGCACTTACTTAAGAATTACCACTCGAAAATTTTGAACAGTTCTTCAGTGTCAATGTCGTCCAAAAACGTATTAGGCATCAAATTAGCTTCCTGTATTTGAATAGCATTATAAATATACAGTTCGTGGTATGTAAGTAAACATTATATACTTACATCAAACAGTGTTCGTTAACAAAACATACTATATCGCATTAAAAACTTAATTGTGTTGGAAGTATTCATCAACATAATCACTTGTAGTATTCGCGACGTATGTTTTTAAGTGCCTTTTCCACATTGAAAAATGTGCGGGGACACAAGGTTTCGGAAATAACTTTATCAAAAGATGAGTGTGCCATCAACTCCTTAAATAACAACTTGGCATTTGAGCGCGTCTCCGAGCTGCCCTCCTCCAACAGCTTTGCGCCGATACCAAATAGCTTTTGTAGATCTTCACGAGACAATTTCTCATAGATGCGCCCGTTGCCCAATCTCGCCACTAATTGGATCATGAGCTTCGATGTAGTTGTCTTGACAACGGCATTCTTGTGGCATATTCCTTTGGTTGCCAAAAGGTTAATCACCTTGTGTGGGTGCAAATTGGCCACCATTGATTCCAAAGCGGTCATGGCGTCTGCACGCAAGAACTGATTCGTATCGGCTGAGCGCTGCAACAGAGCAGCCACTACTTCATCGCACATACTCTCGAACCTTTTCAGTTGAAATAGCTCGGCGACAGCCAGGCAAGCTGGGCGAGATATTTTCGAGCGTAAGTCTTTAATAAAGGTAAGAAACCGTATTGTCAGTCGCTGTAAGTCGAATTCAACGAACGACAGATGGAAACGAGCCAAGCGCCTAAATCTTTCGATAGCCTTTGCGTTCACCTCCCACTCAGTAGATCTCAGCTTACTGAATATATCAATAACGGCAGCATTTGGATTCTCAAATGGTTTGAGGAGGTCCGGCTCGGATTCGGCCTTAGGTTCGGCCTGGGACTCAAGCTTGAGCGTGGGCTCAGACTTGGGTTCAGGTTGGTTCGTTTCTATCCTTGAAAGAGATTTCAGTGATGTTGAGCGACGTTTCATATATTGCGGCAGCTCTGTATGGTCCGGTGATCCCATAGTCTGACTTGTGCGCTTACACAGATGACAAGATGCGCTGCGTTCGACTAGGGACTTACCACGATTCCCTAGTGCATATGATTTTCCGTTGCATATCGGGTGAGCTTCCACTGGTGGTGGGGTTTGTGTCTTTGCATCGAAGAATGGCGTTCCAAGTAAATAACCGCATTGGATGCATTTCTTCTGCCCATTGCCAATGCATAAACATTGCATTGACGGCGTAGGACTTGTTGGCGGTGTAGCGAATAGCTCATCACTGGTTTCGGAGTTGATATCATGTTGGCTGGCCATCGTTTTATATTTCACGTTGTTTGTTTAACTTTTTGAATTTTTGAATTTTGAATTTTGAAATTCGTCGCTGCACACAAATAACAAATTTTTCTTTTTTAAATGAGCATTAACTCTTGTTGTTGACTTGACAGCTAAAGCAACGCCTTCTTGATACTGATTTTATTTTTATTTTAAAGATATATACATATGTGTTCATGTTTTGCTCTGGCTGATTATAATGCAATTTGTATGCGTTGTGCATAACAAACAAATAATGCAAGACTAGCCCCTAGCTGAAGCAGGCAGCCAATCATTAAACATCGTGTTGGTTTCTAAGTTGCATTTGAAAAAGTTCCAGTGACAGCAACGAGACCGAGGACAGCTGCTTCAACAACTACTCTGGGTTGATGTTGTGCTAAACTTGAATGTCATTGCAGTTCACATACACACACACACACACACACACACACACACACACTTACAAAGACACAGCAATAGGAGGTGGCAAGCATGGAAACAAGCAAGCAAATAAACAACAAATTATTTCTAGAATGAAAATTAGTTTTGCCTTTAGATTCTTTGCTGCATGAATACGATGACAATCAATTGAAACATTTGTCAAATTTAAGTTGAGAGGATGCATTCAATCGTTGCACCGGATGATACATGTAATGATTTCTAAAACAATATCAACAATGTTGTAAAGAATGCTCTGATTAAACAGATTAGTCCGTATATACTAGATGTTATTGTTATTGTAAATTTTTCAATAATAAAAGCCAGAGCAAAAGAATTTGTCAATAGGTTGATTGGATTAAAGCTCCAAATATGTACATATGTCTGCTAAGTAAAAAAAGCAACAAACAACTTTATCAGTCCTAACGTTTTAAATAGTTCGTACGATCTAATCTGTGTTGCGTTGTAAGAAATTCAACTATAAAAACAAAAGGTAACCAAGAGTCTTCTAATTATTCGATAAGATTAGAATCCTGGTAAACCAGTATTTCCAGTCACAATTTCCCTTAAAGAATCTCCTTCATATTGCCATAGGACTTCAAATTTTAATTCTGTGAAGAGAGTGTGGCAGGTCAACGTTACTGAAACAATTTCAGTTGGATTTACTTAACGAATGAAATATATGGTACAAACACCAAACAATCATGTCCTTATTCGTAGAGTTTTCCAGGTTTTCCGGGAACGTGTCACGTAACTAGCGCTGGCTTACAAACAACATCAGCTGGTGTTTTTATTGTTGGCCAACTAACAACCTGCATGCATGCGGAATCCACACTCGAAATCCAAGCTGTTGGTCGCCATTGCCATCTTATTTTTCTTTGGGTGAAATTTTTGCTCAGTATTTACTTGGCTAGCTGGCTCGCTGCTGGTTTGCTGGTTTGCTGTGTGCTTTAGCTGCCAACGTTTGTGTAAGTGCCACAAAGAAAAACTTATCACAAAGATTATTTAGTTGAAGCCCGCGCAGACAAAGTGTAAATAAGTTTCGCGCCGTACCGAAAAAAAAAATAAAAATAATAGTAAACAGTATTTATTGCCTTCTTACATCCTTACACGGGGAATTATGTGACTGCTAGTTGAACTTGAATGAATTGCATTTAGTATAAAGTTTTGATTATTGAAGAGAATATCTAAATTAAAGCAAAAAGACTCCATTTGGAATCGGACTTTTTTGAGCTCGTCATTTATGCCAGAGTGCTACTACTACCACTTTTGGTGCCCTCTAAGCCATTCATACTTTCCACTTGCCAGGTGAGTACATAATATAAACCAAAAACATTGCAGCCAGCATCGGGGAAGTAAGCGGGTCATTCAGCAATTTGTATGACATTCACAGTGACATTCTTAGTGAAAACCAGATACAGACACACATAGAAGGAGAGAGAAAGAAAGAGAGAGAGAGAAAGAGAGAGACAGAAAACTGAAAGTATTTGTAAAGAATGGCAAAGGCAACGGCCACTGTGCTCCGTCCACCTTCCGTCCAAGCATGCTGCTGTCCAGCTGCAGTTAAAGCCAAAAACTAATGCTTAAGCTAAAGAAGCTGATGCCGCAGCTGAATCAAGGCGATATGAGAGAGATAACGTAAGCGATAGCTTGCCATAGCCTTGGCAAACAGGTCACATTGCACAGTTGCTTATGGCACAACTAGTAGAATGCCGAACGGTGAACAGTAAACTGTTCGAAGCATCTCGGTTTGCCGTCTTTTAATAGTTGTTGGCTTGGCAATTTAGATGAGTTTCTGTTTGGCTAGTGGGCCGCCACAACGCACACTCAGCGAAATAATAATGGTTTCAAATCGCAATTGTGTGCAATATCACAAAACGAATCTATCGAATACAGCTTTAAGTCTTACTAGCTATAAAAACACAAAATAACATTAGGATGCTAATTGTTAATACATTTCATCGTGCTTATCGCAAAATGCACTTTTTCTTGTTGTTCATATTCAAATAAGCAATTTGATTTTGTCAAAGTCACTTTTGTTTTTCTAAGTGCAAAGTTAGAAGGCAACACGAATCACCGTGCTGACCTCTACGCTAAATTGAATGGATGTTTTATCATGTAGTATGTACATGTGTATGTGTGTGTCACTGTGCAATGGATCTAACATGTGTTGGACGTTGGATGTGGCCTTAGAACAACAACTGTTCAAAACGCGTTCACTTTCAGCTAAAATGCAGTTGCCAAGCGATTTTATGCTGAGAAAGGGGCGACTAGACGCTAGATACTATAAACTATTTGCTACTTAAGGCAATTTGAGCTTTTGGTAACCTAGAGTCGACAATAACATCACCATCAGCACACACACACATACATTTACACACAGTGCTACAACTTTACTCTTTAGAGCCACAGTTTGTACTATGTGGCATTATTTATTCCCGCAGGCACAGCCAAGTGATGTCATTGTTAAGGCCAGCACAGCACTCCCTCATCTAGAGCATCTAGAGACGAGAAACTCAAGAAAGAATCCTGCACCTTGCATCACTGCATACAAACATACATACATGTAAACACATATACACAATATATGGTATATATATATATAAAAGCTTTTTGGTCCTTTGGCCGACAGCAGTTGGTAAGGGGATCTTTGTGTTATGTTTGTCAACTCTGCGACTCCTTCAATGATTGTGAGATGTACGATGTAATGACATCGAAAAGGACATTTGGCAGTGCCCTTTGTTCGCTCGGTTTGCTCATCTTTTATTTTTAACATTTACTCCTATCTCTTCTGCTTTGGCTTTTGGCTCACTCGCACGATTTGTTTTGTGCTTCTTGACGCTTTGTGCGCTCAATTGAGTGCAAGTGCAATATTTTGATTTGCAATTGTTTGGCGAGCTGCTTTTTTGTTGTTGTTGACAAACAATCCATACCATCCCCTTCCATTCCATTCCATTCCATCACAAACCAAAGGCCAATTCAAATCGAAACGTGTCCAGCGAGCTGCTCCTTTATTGTGCTGTCGTTTAATTGTTGGCTGTCTGATGTTTTTGTCATTCTTTATGGCTCCTAGCACATCGAATGATTCAAAAATAAAACAAACTGTATAAGAAAGGTTGTTTACAAGATTTGCGGTGTGTCTGCAAAATAATAACGCTAGGTTTAATTTATTAAACTGTGGCAAACAAATGTACATTATGGAAAATAAAAGGCGCTTCCAAGCAGAAAAAAACAAATTGATAAATTTAGAAAATTATCAAGCAAGCGTTGCTATCTTAGCTTGCATTGTATTTTCGTCAAAAACTAACAATAATATTTTATTAAAATAGTAAGCGTTCTCCCCTTCAGTGCCAAAAAAAAAAGAGAAAAAAAAACTAGAAACTTTCAATATTGTTTGTTAAGGAATTAATAGGAAATATTGAAAGACAATAAGCTAGCAGCTCAATACAAATAAAATTGCCATTCAACCTTACACTCCGCGCAAAGGAAATAGCAAAATGAATAAATTAGAACATTTTAAATTTTTTAAGATCATCCAATGCGTAAGTACTACTACATATAAATGAATAAACATTTTTGAGTGATTTTTAACTAAGTTGCTTAAAAATTGTTTAGTGTCTTAAGGTATGCATAGAAAATATCGGTAAAGGCATAAGTTTGGGATTTAGCAAAGCATTTGGTTGGCTTCTACCAAAAAAAGATGATGATAAGACGCCAACCGACATCGATATACTAACTAAATTCGAGGAACCATGCAGCGATTCTATTCAGATTTTTTCGACTGAGCAACTAATGGATCTTTTCATAGAGCGCCTCGGGAATCAAGAGATTATACAATGCTACCTTTGATAACAACACCAACAACATCAATCAGAGCAGCAAAATTTAAAAGAATCTAACAAAGTGGAATTTGGCCAAGAATGCGAAAAATCTATGTGTAAAGTATTATTAGCAGACACTGGATTGAATCTTAATAAACTAATAAAACATTTACTTAAGCCATTTACTATACCCCTAAAGGGTATCAATCAAAAAACGTATTTTATGTTTGGCACATTGTGAAAAGTGAAATTTTCACCTTTATTTTTCTTACTCTTGTAAATATTTCAACAAATATTTGCAACGGCATGCAAGCGCAAAATAAGTTGCATGCCCTTGTTCAGTTTATATGTATAACACAGATACACTATATACATACATATGTATACATACAAATACAAATACATCGACTACATATATCGATGTATAAACAGTACTACATGCAATGAACATAACTACAAACATATTGTGTTGGTTGTTGGGTAATCGCACAACATGAAATTTTATGAAAATTAAAACAGCCAAAGCAAACATAAATTAAGTGCGCTGCTCCATTTGCAACATGGCATGTCGAGCAAGGTAAACAGACAGGGTGCTCTGGGGCAGGAAGATTGCGAGTGGGCCAACTCGAAGTGAGCGTGTGTGTGGGCGCGCGCGCTGATATGCCTCTTGCAACAAAGCAAAAACAATACAATTTAAGAGGTTATAGTAGGTATGATTTGTTTCTATTGCAGGCGCACACAAAGTTGCATGCCACGCTGCTGTTGCTGCCGCACGATTGTTTGCTTTTGTTAAGACGGCTATTGAATGCTTAAAACACAATAGTACTGCCTCAATTTATATTCTGTTAGCCGAGTTGCTTAGTTTTTTAGAAGCATATTTAAACAGACTTCCAATCGGCAGAATGAACATTTGACTTGGCAAATAATGCATTTCATCACACTGTGCATTTGGCCATTATAGAAGCATCTCGCTGGCCATACCTGCGTGTTGCACTTTATGTTTTGTAATGTTGTTAAGTTTATTATATAATTTATATGAATATATTTTGGCAACATTTGTATGTTTGTTAGCAATAAACGCGCTCAGCGGGTCGTTGGTTATTGCCACTATTGCTTTTCTTGTTCTTTCAGGTTGTCTAGATCTCTCCGGTGGGTCAGAGCTATTATTGCATGAGTTTTACTTAAGCCATGGCCAAAGCATCCCAAAGTTCTTAGTCGAAAGTTGTAAAAATGCCAAGCGGGTTACCAAACAACAAACTTGCGTCTCTTGCACAGCGTGCGGCATGTTACACTGGCCGCCATCCACTGCTCCTCTGCGTCTATTTTGTTAAACTATTTCAACAGCAGTTCGATCCTTTATACATATTTATTTAACATTATAAAGCAAATTGACGACTCGACAATTATATTAACAGGTAGTAAGCAAGTTCAACCGAAAGTTGTCTTCAAGTTTGACTTACATCATCAAATCATCACCATACACATACACACATTTATATTTTGTTTAGGGACAAATTTTTTGTTGCCTTATGCCATCAGCTATGGTACAAACGGATACGATTTGTCTAAGTTTGCAGCAAATTTAAAATGCCTGTCAATTTCTGGAGCATGTTACGACATGTATTAGAGCTGAACTAAGAAGAAGCTACTCCGTGTTCGCCGCTTTGGCCAACCCCTTTGCCATTACGTGTTGCGCTCTTGAGTTTTTTGTCACGTCATCGCTTTTTTGCCAACAAACCATAAAGTGCGAAATAGTATAACGGCAGCTAAAAATCTTTTAACATTAAATTGGATATGATATATACAGTGTTTATTATTATTGATGAACACAAAAACAAAATAACTCAAAATAACAATTCAAAGTTTAGTTTGAACTTATTGACAAATTTTTAAGTTCAATTGGCCATTATTGACGGCATTCATGTAGATGATGTACTCATATTGAGTTGAAATATGCGACACTGCCGCGTCCTCTGTGACCCCAAAATTGGCCATGAAGAGACGAACTATCCACATCGGCAATAGCCCGTTGAAAAGTAGACTAGCATGTGACATCAGTTCGAAATATGAACCCGACAGTTTCTTTATCATACTCGTGCGAGTGTTATCGTTGAGAATGTCCATGATCGAGCAGTTATCAATTCCCTTATAGCTTAGTACATTCTTCTCATTCTTGCGCTCCTTGAAAAAACGATCAAAGTCCGCACGATACAAATCGAATGTTCCGAGCACATCTTTCTCGCTCAAATTCCTGAGAGCCAGAATCTCCACTTTAGGTGGCTTGAGTTTATTGTTAAATTGATTATATAAATTAATATTATTATTCCAAGTTGATTCGTTAGACTGGACATAGCTCCACAAGCCGCAATTGCCATTGGTTGCCCAATCAATGGATTCGTTTTCGTATACGGAATGTCCTGTTGTCGGAAAAGTTGAACGCTTGGCAACACTGCATTCACTTATTGAACAGTCCATGGCGTCAAGATTACGCTTTCGGTTAATATTAGACGTTTTGCTGGGTGTTGGTTCATTGTCCCACTCTTCCAATTTTATTTTCTTGCAGGGATTTGAGCTGCAATCAATAAAGTTGGCCGATCGACCGCGTGTCCCTGATGTGAGTTCGTTGTACGAAGAATCAATGGTTGTGTGAAGTTTACGTTTTTGACTTATATTCGTCGATTCTGAACAGTTGCTGCTTGATGCTTCGTTGTCATCAAACAAACTCCACCAACTATTTTGGGGATCTTGCTCATTCATATCGTCGTCCCACATCGCCTTTTTCTAGATTCTAGAGTCTAAACTGTTCTTAATCAAGAGAAAGAAAACCACAATAGGAAACTAGCAAAACTTATTTAAAATGGAATGCAATAATTAAAATTACATCTACGTTTGTAGGGTTACCTTATTTTTTTTTTTTGATGTATTTCACAATGCTAAGGTGCTGCAACCATATTCGAAGTTTTTCATAAGTGTGTGACAGGATGATCGGTTTATAACAGTGACCACGAATCATATTTTATGTATTTATATATTTATTCTGTAGCTCATACGACACGTCTGTTCTCTCTTACGACCAGGTACCAACTGAATGGCACGCTTCTCGCGCGTCATTTCTTGCATTACTCATCTTAGTTTTAACAGCTCTTATGAGTATTACATTATAGCTCATTAGCAGCATTACATTCTTATGTTATGTATCTTAAACTAGTGTGACCGTACCAGTGGTTAGTGGTGGCCTACTACAAGTGCCAACCAGCTACAAGCACAAATGTCGTTTTTTATTTGGCAGCTTGCGCATTTTCCGTGCATTATTTTTAGAGATACAAGTACGGCTTGTATATATCTAATCGCATATTTAAGGAACTGGTATTTAATTATATTCAATGTTTATATTCGTTTGATTCGGTGTGATGTTTCATGTTTAAATTGCGAACCAACAGCATTATGGCAACAGTGCACTCTTCCGTCAATCATATCAGAGTTTGGAACATAGCTTCAAAATCTCGTTCGTTCTTCAATTGTTTCTTTCGTAGGTTTTTATTCGTATCATCCGCATCTAATACCACTCAAAATTCATGCTGATTTGGTTCATCACTTTCCAGTCATTTCAATGTAGTTTTCTGCTATCGCCTCGCATCAAATTGCCAACTACAGTAGTCGATCGGATATAAGAATCAGTTGGTTCCTTAGGTATGAAATATTCTTATACTTAGACTTTATATTTGTATACAACTATGTACAAAAAAAGGAGTACATTGAGTGTAAAAGCTGCGAAAAAACTCTTTTATTTTGTTAGTTCCAATAATAACAACAAAACAACAAAAGATTTATGTCCTAATTATTTATTTTAAATATATGTATGTACATACAACATATGCAAATATATCCACTTCATATATAATGGAACTGTTGGTTTTTGTTTGCATTCAATATATTATATTTCCGTAAAAATCAATTGAATATATATATTCAAATCGCCAAGGGCTGCCATCCATGATGTCATAATTTTGAAAAATTTAGCTAAGAGTATTTAATCAGTATTTGGGATTTTGGTATTATTTAGGGTATTTTGTGATTCCTATAAGGTGTCAACACAGTAGCTGAAAAAACAATTTAATTGCCAGTCACTGCTCGTCTCTTGAATAGTAAAATTAAATTTTGCGAATAAGTCGAAGTTCAGTTTGTAGCATCGAAATATCATTAAAAATGACACCAAGGCGCCTTAGAATCAAAAGACAAGTAAGTAATATTAACACAAATTTCGTTTCTTGAAAGTGGCTGAATTTCTTCAACTTGTTCCAAAGCGTTTGCTTGCTGTTGAATTAAATTTGATAAATTTAACGGAGCTCATTAACTTGTGCAACGGCTTGATGCGCACCTTAGATGAAATCATATTAGGTAACACTGTACCTGGTGCATTCGGCGAACAGCCACAGCCACAGCCACAGCCACGGCGCTCTAGCACTAACCGTCACACCAATACGGTTCGGACCATCGCCAAACCTTTAGAAAGGACCCAGAAGAAGAAGTAGCAAAGACGACAACGGCAGCGTTAAGCAAACGAAGATCAACCGATTGCAAAACAAAGTATCAAGCAGAAACAACAAAAACATCAGTATAAAATTATTACTACATACAACAACAACAACAACGACAATATAACAACATCAATGGAACAACAACCCACATAGCGGCGCACACACAACAGCAAACATCCATCAAGAAAGAAACGAAAGCACACAAAAACAACGAGAACTCAACGACGCTCGTCGAATAAATGGAACGGGAAGGCGAATAACGAAAACTTAACATGTTGGCAATGCTTCTCGGCAACACTGCCATGCAAATGTGTTCAGCCATACGCATTAAAATAAAATATTCATGCTGAATAATGAATGCATCACACAAATGTGACACAAGTTTTGGGGTTACTATTTATTGTTATATTCGATACCGAAGGTAAAGAGTATATTGGGTTTGTGCAATGTCCGTCATGGTGTCTGTCTGCATGGTGTCTGTCCGTCTGTATGAACTCCCTCCAAGCTAGAGACTTGAAACTTTGCAAATGTCTTTATCTATGGCAGAGTAAATTAAAGTGTCAATATTGGAGTTCTACGATAACTAGGGGGCTGGCAAATCGATAAGCTCACCAACTCAAAATCGATAAATCCTCCTATTTCGCACGCCCAAAATTGGGAAAATATAGCTATTAACAACCTCCACAAAACTGCATCTAAAATTTTTAAGCCACGCCTACCCATTCCGCTCACAGCCCCCCCGTCGTTCAAAACAAAAAATGCCTGTATCTTCGACAGTTTTTGAGCTAGAGCCAAGATAGGTGTTGACGACCCCCAACCAAATTCATAAAAAATTTGGAGGCCACGCCCATCCATACTGCCCTAGCCACCCCAAACCACCCCAAAGCTTCGATAAAAACGGTAATGCGTGTATCTTCCATAGTGTTTAAGCTAGAGTCAAAAAATTTGGAGCCATGATTGTTGATGAAGAAACCCCGCCCCAACCCATACCGCCCCCAGCCACCCTTCTACCATATTCTACTAGCTTTGAGCTAGAGTCACCAAATTTGTTTGGAGGATAGCAATTGACATCCCTACCTGCACCAGACAATCTTTGAGGCAGCGTACACCCCTGCCGTATCCGCACCCCATTGCAATCAGGTCTCTTTATATCTGTTTTATTACTGGTATTGAGTATACCGCAGTCGGTTGCGTCCGACTGGAACGTTTCTACTTGTTTAGATTGAAGACTTTCATACATAGGAAATATGATTTTTTGGGCATACGTTACTTTCGCGGAAATGCTTCGATATAATATCGTAAATAGATAGTTATATGTAGTTATAAAAACTGATTCATGCTCTATTTAGAAAAACTCCTTGGCACTATTTTCTATCTTTGTTTCCAACGGAAATTTACAGATTTGTTAAGCAGTTGATTAACAAATGGGAAACTTTCAGATTAGAACTCAACTTATTAATTGAAAGCTTTTTTTGTTAAGCTATTTGCACACAACAGATAGAGTATGGCAACCGTTAGTGGTATTCGGTCGTTAAAGCTTATTATATTTTTTATTATTATTATATTCAGTTTTTGCTTTTTGGGCTGTCGTTGGGCTCGCATAATGACGCCTGTGGTCGTTTTCTGCGGCCGTCGACCAAGGCTAAAACTGATTGGCACAGCTGTTTTATTGTTGTATATACCACTGTATGTGTGTGTGTGTGTGTAAGTGATGTAATGTGTAAGTGAGTGCCAGAGTGAGTGTGTACAGTGCCTAACTACCAGGAAGTCATTAAGTTGTTTAGCGCCTTTAATGCGCCGCACATTTACCACAATGGAAAATGTCTGTCTGTTCATCTGTCCAGCAACAGTTTCACAGTCAACAACAGCCAAAAAACAACAACAACAAGGAATGATGTCAATGCCGAAGCTGGATGGGCAATTAGCCAGCTAAAAAACAAAAAAAAAAAAAAAAACACTATGCGTCATATCAAAAAATATGCACAAATGAGAACATATAAAAACGTAAGTACTTTCAATTGTAAATTAACGCAAGCTTTAAACTTAATTAGCTAATAAATCGTTTTCTTTATTGTTGATTATATAGAAGATGGCTGCATAACTTACTCGATGCGGCTGCCAATTTGAAGAACTCTTGATAAATTTAATTTGTTTCTGAAGCAACAATCATTTGACAGTTAACAGCTGTTGCCCGTTGTCTGTTTTTATTTTATTTTTTTTTCGATTATTAAGAGTCAAGTCAACTTTGTTGGAGGACATCGAGCGCTAAGGCATCGCAAAAAGGATCTTTGTCACTTCATAAATATCGTACACGTAATTGTCATATAAAATGCACATAAATATGAATGAATGTTAGCAAAATATTTGTTGATTTGTTTTTTGAACCGAGGCAGACAAAAAGCCGCTCAAAAACTTTTTATTGCCCATCCACGACCAGGCCAGATCAAAACCAGTCCCCAAGCGCCTTAGCATCCCCACCAAGTCGTTAGGGCAATCGTTGCCAACCCCTTTGAGCAATCAGCCACTTGGCTTGCTTATCAATGCCGCCCGCCGCATTGTGGAAGGCTCAACTTTATCATAATTATACCCTCGAACGTTCACATTGTAGATGTCGCAAACAGCAATGCATAATGAAGAATTCTATTAAGTTTTTCAAATCAAAAAAATAAAAGCAAATTGATTGATTATCTTAAAATAGTATGCATTTTAAGCCATAAGCAACAAGACAACAATTATGTTTTACAGGGTATATGTTGGCTTGGTCAGCCGCTCTGACCAAATATATATAGATATTATTTGTTTTATTTTTGATTTGCATTATTGCTCGATATTTGTCAGTCAGTAAAACTTTCGAGCGTTATTTAGCCATAAGAAATAAACTTTCTTAATTAACTTTCTTTAGCATCGTTGCTGTCGCTGTCGAAGTCAAAGTCAAAGGCAGATAGACAAAGTAAAGTGGGTTGTGCAATAAGATAAAAAAAAAGAAAACAAAAAGGTATACACACATACATACATATGTTCAAATATAAGAAGAAGATGAAGAAGAAAATGACTGAATATATGTTAAATAAAAGAGGATGGCACTTATTTTGGTTGCATGCCACAAAATGTGATTCCAGTTTTGGCTTGACGCTATTTACCAAAAGTTAAAAACAGTACAAAAACGAAAAATGTCATACGTGTGTTCCCACCAATTCCCACCAATGCCCCGTCCGTTTGGCAGAAGTCTGCGGCATAAAGCGTGGGGCCATGGCTGGGGCTTTTGACAAAGTTAGCAAAGCGCTGGCTTGGGAATTATTTGTTATTGTTTTTTTTCTTTTTTTCTTTTTTGTTTTTGTTTTATTTTTTTTTTGCCCTGTTGTATCAAAAGTTTTATTGATTTTCAAGTTTGAATGATAACTTTGCAAGAATTTCGCTTTTATGTGTCTGTGTAGCAAATTGTTAAATTGCTTGTTATTGACAAATGCATGTGCAATTTGTGTGTGTGTGTGTGAGTGTGTGTGTGAGTGTGTGTAGGCATTCGTTAGAGTCGACGCTAAGCAAACATTTTGCTGGTTACGTGTCTCGTGCAGCCTTTTGCCCAAAGTTATCAATTCCAATTATATAACCAAAAATAATTTGAAAACTTTGCGTCACTTTTGCAAAAGACCAACAAAAACACACACACACGAGCGCACACATACAAGCACACACTTATGACTTTATAAGTTCATACTTGTTACCTGTGACTTGTCAAGTATTTGACTTAATCTCTGCACACTAAGTTCAGTTCGGTAGCGCATTCAACTTTTCACTCAACTTTCAAGCTGCAAGCTGCAATTCTTAGCCATAACACTGCACTAGCACTGGCAAGAGACAGAAAGAGATAGTGAGTGATAGAGCAAGAGGCAAAGAGTTGAGCATGTTTCCTCTGTGACATGTTTAAAAGCTATGTAAATCAATGGTTTTCATAACAGTTAGTCTCTCTTGTTCGAAAGTGTTGTTCAGTTTTCACAGATTTCTTTTGCGTCTCAACACTTTGACGTTTTAAAGACTATGATTTTGAATAACTTGTGTGTAATAGTAACCCTTTGAACCATAAGCCCTTGAGGCAATCTGTAGTTGTTATTCATAGATTTTATTATTTAGTATATTTCTAGTTTGGATAACATTCCAAGTTCAAACAACCAATTTAATGCTCGTTGTTATATCACATAACCGCTCGAGCGTCCTGACTTTGATCACAGTTTTGAAGCTGTGCCGTTTAGCGCTGATGTCATTGAATCAGTCCAAATTGAGCGTTGAGCAGGATTCGTAATCGACTGGCTGCTGTACGAGTTTAACTGCACCTCATCCCCGCTTGCTGTTGCTGTTCTGTTCTGTTTCACCTTGATAGTAAGTAAGCCAGAGGGGGGAAAAAAAATAAAACAAAAACTTTAATGCAACTTTGTTGTAGAATAGTTGGCAAAAGGAGTTGGCTGCACGGTTTACCCGCATGCAACCCGAAGCAAAGTTTGACTGAAACTTTTGTTGCGTGCAGCTGCCATTAAATAGCTATCTATCCATTAAGTTAAGCAGGTGTGCGTGTCTGTATGTATGTGTGTGTGTGTGTGTGTGTCTGTGTATTGCCAAGGCTTGCCTGCTCAAGCCTGCTCAGGTGAATGCTTGATGACATCACGCTGGGTTTTTTTTCTTCTTTTCTGTGTGTTTCTTGGCAAAGGCAAATAGTTGGAGAAATTGAATTTACATCGAGTTCAAAATTCAAATAAAACCTCAAAATCTTATAAGTGTGATGCAATAAATGAACTCGCTATAACAGCTATAAACAGTTTCGAAGAAGTTGCCCCAATGTGAGTGGTGAGAAATCGTTCAAATTTAAGAGCCTGACCGAAAAAACCTAAAATTAAAGAGCTCTGTGAAAATGTACTTTAAGCTTTAAGTGAGGACACTTGTGGGCGGCTTTTTTTTTTATCAATTTGCGGTGAGTGGAGAAGGACCGTCTGACGTTTCGAGCTTGAAAGGTGGACAAATGGAATGAACGAAAAGGCGAACTTGAACAATATTTCAATATGCGCTTCGGCATCAGCAAAAAAAAAATCTGTGCCTGGCCGATCGAGTGGTGCAACAAAAAAAAAAAAAGAAGAAAAAACCACTCGACATCTTGTTGACAATGTAAATAATGCGGCCAAAGACGAATGGGCGGTTGGCGGTGTCGAGAACTGGGTGTAGCAAGTGCATGTGATTGCAGTGATGCTGATAAGCCGCAAAAGTGTCATAAAGAAATACGCAACTACCACAACGACAGCAACAAAAGCAACAACGATAAACGCAAAAACACACACACACACACACACACACACAAAAAAGCACTCACTGTCAAGCGTTGTTCGTGTTGGCTTGAACGTCAGCGCTTTGTTTTGGCCATGCTAAGCAAGTTTTGGGTGTTGGTAACGCTGCTTGCTGCCTGCTTGCCGCATTGTGCTTGCAGCGCGCAGTGGGCGTGAAAGTTACGAGAATTTATAAAATTCACATTGATGCTGCAAATGTCATTTATCAACGTGTCACGGGCACACAAACACACACACATGCATACAACAGCAACATAAAAAGAGAGAGTGGCGGAGAGAGAGAGAGAGTAAATCGAAGCAAGAGCTTAAGTTTGAAAGCAGGAAAGTAGGGGGTCGCCGAGAAAGAGAAAGTTGTGTTAAATTAAACGCTTGGCTTATTATTATAGCTGACAATTTAGTTATTAAAGTTAAACTAAATAATTTTGAATAATTATACATTAAACTATGCAGTATAATCTAAAATTTGTATTCCGCATTAAGTTAGCTCGGTTTGTGAGCAAATTTCGTCATGTTCGAATGGGAAAAATAAAATTTGAGTTAACTATTTTCCCAAAAGAATAAAACGAGCTAAAGCAGTTCAGTGCCCTTCTTATTTTTCTCACCACTTTTGTCTTCTTATACATACGTTAAAATAGTTTGTTCTGACTGATTCATTTATGGGCTATCAACGTGGAGCCTTAGCCGTACGAGATAAAGAGCTGAAGCTTGTACACAAGTTTACTTAAGGGTTTCGGAAATTCCAGCCCCGCGAAAGTAGGATTGCTAAATATTTTCAAAACCTTATGATCGGGCGGGCTTAAGTTCGGCTTGGAAGTAAAGATAGTTAGTAAGTAAGTAATGTCGGCTTAGTTTACTATATACAATTTGTATAATGCATTTTAATTACAAATGTTTTATTCAAGATTAACTAGCTAAAATATAGAAATAAATGTATTTCAATGATTTATATTTATACTTTACTTGTATATCAAGTATACGCCTTTTTTCGCTGTTGTTCCGATTTTCGTAATTTGTTGTAGCTCATCTCGAATTGGCGTTTTCGCACTTGGCACTACATTTTACAGCTGCTTTTGTGTTATGAAAATTATAATTGTTCTTTTGCATATGTGTGTGTGCAGGAAGTATTTACATGTGTGGATATTGCAACAAATGTTTTGTGGATTGTATGTACGTACACATACATACATATATATAGATATGTATGTAGGACGTATAAGTTGGAGGCGGTCTATCTGTCTCTATATAAATGTTGTTGCACTTTTCCACCAAAAAACAAAGTAACAAAGAAAGCAGCAACAACTAAAATAGTGAAATTAAATTATGTGCGTGTGTGTGTGTGTGTGTGTGTGTGTGCATGAGGTTGTCTTAAATAGTCATAGATTGTTAGACAACAAACAATGCGTCGCAGCTGTTAGTTGCTGCCTTCAAAAGCCTGGCAAAAAGTTTTTTGGCCCGAGCAACGGCATTGAGCGGTGGGCGGTGGGCGTGAGCCAAAGTTGCAGTCCAAAGTGAAATATGTTCTGTGGAACGGCGAAAATCGCAGCCAAAATGTACAAGTAAAGCGCGCGCGAAAGAGAAAGATTGAAAGAGAGAGAGCCAGTCAGATTGGGAATTGGGAGGGTGAGAATAAATGGTTGGAAGGAGAAAGTGGATCAAAAAAGCCTTGAGAGCAAGTTTTGGCTACGGAAATTTATAAGATTTATATTTAATTGTTGTTTTTGGCTTTTGCGGCAGCTTGCGTGCGTCTGCGTCTGCCGTCGCTTTCTGCTCTACGCTTTGAGTTTGGCAAACAAATTAATTAATGAAATTAAATGGCAGTTGGCAAATGACAAACGCACGCGGAAAAAGTGTTGCCAACAGACAAACCACTTAATACGGGACCAAGACCCGCCCCCCCTTCCCGCTCTTTCTTCTTCTTCGTTTCCCCTTTTGACAAACTCGACTTGAAACAAATCAGCTGGAAGTGGAAAGTCCATTGAACTGTGCAGCCCCAAAATAGAGAAACGTCTCGTAGATCCGGCAACCAAATCAAAATCCTAATCAAAATATTTACGTCTGAATGCAACCAATCAAATGTTGGTTTGAACAAGGAGCAACCAGTTATATTTCTTCAGCTTACAAGTAAACAAAAATATAGTAAAACATACACAAACATTATAAAAATTATAATGCACAAAATTTTTTGATAAAAACCTTTTTTTGCAAGAGTATTGAATTAGTTTTATTTAATCTATGGCAGTTAATAAACCGCAATGCTTGTCAAAGCAATTACAATAGCAAGAAGCAAACTGAGGTGAACCGATCTGAAATATGCCATAAGCTTCCAATTACAAAATTGATTGCTGCATATTGTGGCTAGAATTGTTCATGCTATGCTAATCTCAATTAAATTCACAATCATAATGGTAATCAGCACTGTCATCATCATCATCATCGGCATCGTTTGCGGATGACATCAAAGACATTTCTGATTTAATCTGCGGTATGCAATTATAACTGCATTTGTCAAATGACAAACAATCAAATGTGAGGTGGACATGTGTGAAAGGACGTGTGGTTGATTGTAGGTGAGTCAGGTGCTTGAAGGAGTTAAAGGGTAGATAAGATTTTGGCATGATTTTTATTGCATAACAATCTCAATAACTTACACATACCATGCACAAGGCACAAGGGCAGTTCTTTGAAAGGAGTATGGAAACAGGAATAGTTCAATATCATAATTGCTTAATTATTCAACTAGTTTCGGTTACGTCACAGTCATTATGCAGTAATCGAAGAAAACCGAAGCAAACGCTGCTGTTGCTTCTGTTGCCTAACCGGAAAGCATAAAGAAAATATTTATTTGCATTTTCAAAATACATATTTACATAAATATTTTGCAAACTTCTCAAATCGAATTGCGGTTAGACGCTGGTCTCAATCACATTTCACACCAATAATGCAATAAATTCTATGAATTATTTATTAAAAACAAAATCGTCTCGAATAACGCAGAAAGGATATTGAGTGTTGGTTTAGCAGTAAAACTGTTATCCTCAAATAACAAAAATAAATACAAAATAAACAAGATAAGCAAGAGATGCCAATTTGTGTATGCTCGAGGCATAAATATTTTTTGCTAAGCATTTAACTTATTGACATAACTATTTAATATTGTTGTTGTTGTTGTTGAAAGCCCATAGCTAAACGAGTTGGCAGCCCAGTTTTTCGCAGCGTGCAGCCAGTAGTAGGTCTGTGGTCAACATACATGTTTCGTGTAATAGAGTTGCCCAACAAATTGACGCCACAAAAGCCACGACCGCACTTTTAATTAAAGTGAAAACTATGAAAATTTATGAAAATAATTCGGCAAAAAAAAATATGTGTACTATAAAGGAAATGTCTTGTCTACTAAGAAAAACAAAACCAGAAGCTGGCCAAAAAAAAAAAAAAAATAGAAGTACGCAAAACCCACAAATATTTGTACAACCAGCACCTAAGAAGCCGGTGGGATGGGATGGAGGGGGGGGAGATCCTTTTCTACAGTAATGGGTCATGTTTATGTTTTGTATCTCTGTTTGTGCTGTGTGTGCGTGTGTGTGTGTGTGTGTGTGTGTGTGTGGGTATTTGCATGATATATGCAGTTATAATAAACCACAAGAGCTGCTAAAGCAACAGAAGCAGCCACAGAGCAGGCACACGTCTAAACCCAGACTGTGTACACAGACACAGAGAGAGAGAAAGAGAGAGAGAGAGACAGAGACAAACAAATAGAATGCAAACAAATGCCAATGTGCAACGGTGCGTATGAAGAAGGCAAAAAGCAAACTTGCAACCACAAAAGGCAATGGGCAAAACCAGAAGATTGCCATTGTAACTAAAGCTGACCAGAGTTATGCAATACCCAAATAGCCAAACAGCCAAGAAAATGATTTGCTAAATAGAATTGGCATCAAAACAACGTCAAAAACGCACACTAAACGGATTAAAACTCAGATCAGTTCTCTCTCTCTCTCTTTCTCTCTTATTGCGAACTTGCAAAATCAACAAATACCAATTGCAACCCACGAAACAAACGAAGGGTATTTTGAAGTTTTGCTATATCCGGATAACATAACAGGTGTAACAGGTAAAAGGATACATCTCCGACCTCATAATTTATACACTGCAAGTTGCTTGCATGATTTAAGTTTGCTTATGTTCACAAAATGGCAGCAACAAAGTTTAAGTTCATAACTTTCACAAAAATGATATATACACACAAAACTTCAGTTTCTGCCACCCTTTTTTTGGAATGCATATGCTTTCAGGTCGAATTTATTGTACTCTCTATATATATGTATATGTATATGTATTTATATGTTTTGGCTTTGCCAACTAGCAGAAAATTTTCATTCTTAAACCTATTATTGCATTTGTTGCTTGCCATAATTTCAATTGAGCGAACACGGAAACAATTAAAATCATCTGTCAGCTGCAGGTCAGCTGTTTGTTGTTGTTTTTGGACCAAAAAATAATCAATAAAATCATACAAACTAAGTTAGGATAAGGACAATTAAGGCTAATTAGGTCTCGGATCTTAAATAACTGGCAATATTATACCGCCTGAAAGCCTAAGCACAACCAGTAACGAAATATTCAAATAAGTTTAGCTTAATAATGCAGCAATGGCTTGAAAATATTCTCTGTTTATTTTAAAACTATTTTTCAAAGCATTTGTATTTGTTATTTTAGTTATTTTTGTGAGTTTGTCTACAAATTAGTAAACGCTTGCAGCATTGTGCATTTATTTTGAGGATGCCCAGCCAGCTGCTCTCTTTGTGTGTGTGTGTGTGTAGTTACTGTGCATCGTAGTGTGTTTTAGGTATTTACTTTATGGCTTTCATCAATTGCATAGCAACTACAACAACAACAGGAACAACAGTAGTGCTGAATGCTATTATTTTATATATTGAGCTGATCTTTTTGGTTGGCGTTGGTGGAGCATTTGTTGCAAGTAGTATTTGTTTTGGTTGGTTGGTTGTTGTTGCTGCGGCTGCTGCCACTTTTAGATTGTTGTTGTTTTTGTTTTGGAACCGTTGTGTGCTGCTATGCGCTGGCAATTAATTGCTTTCAAATCCTTTTATCCAGCAGATTTGGTCAATTTATTTTGAACCGTTTGTTGCCGCCCCTTCAACAAATACACGTCATCTAAGCTTCATACATATCTACGTTTGTCTGTACGTCCTCCTACATAAACCAATACATACTACAAACTACATGTGTATGGTATGTGGGGGTATTGGTCCTTTTTTTTTTCTTTCTAGCCGCACAGTTTTTGGCCTCAATTTATTACATACATGTTAAGTTTATTGTTTTTTAATGGCGCTTAGTTTCAATTTGAGCAGCGTAATAAATTTCACATTACTGACGGGTTTGGGGTTCGCGCTTACATCGATTTTTACTTTTTTTTTACTTTTACTAGTAGCTTACGGTAGAGTAGGGTTTCGGCAATCGATCGTTGTGCAACTTTAAGCAAAAGTTGTGTATTGATTGACCTAGCATGATTCAGCTGCCAAGGAAATTGTGTAAGAATTTGATTATACTCAGAAGATGATAAATATTTTGTACAAATAATATTGGTATGTCCGTCAATTGACAACAAGTTGGAAAGATTATACAGTCAAATTTCCATTTAACAAAAGACATCTGCGTTATGATGAAAATTCGTTTGTTCGTATTATGAATTTTTGATTGCACCAAATTGCAGTGTTCTGGAAATGAATTCGTGATAAAAAAAAACTTCGTTAAACGAAAGTTCGTTATATGCACGTTCGACTGTAGATAGCTTATGCCCAGCTTCATCCTTAATGCTCAAGTCCCTGATTATACCCATCTTATTAGTACTAAATGCTGTGATAAATTTCAGTTAAAGCCTCCTTAACGTTCCGCAAAATGAAAGCTAAATTAAATTAAATGTACAACAAACCTTAAATTAATAGCCAAACACACACACAGAAATAATATGAATCTAATAATGCATAATATTATTGCATTTTCAGGACACAAAAAAAAAAAAAGCGAGAGGAGGCGTTGTCGCGCCACATGAAACGGTACTTAAAGAGCTGTTAATGCTGTGGCAATTCGCATTTTTGGCTCTTTCACTGCCTGGTCATTTCTTTTCTACTGCGCTCTTCACATCTCTTGCTCATTTCCTTTCTAGCCATACCTTTTTTTTTTAATGTTTTGTTTTGTTCTGTGGTCTATGTTTTTAATATTTATATAATTGTCGCCAGCTTTTTTTTTTTTAGTTGGTTCTGTTGCTGTTGTTGTCAACGTCATTATCATGATGAGAAGCCGCCGCTTGGCTCCTGTTGGAGATGCTCCTGGTCCTGGTGCTAGTACTTCAACAATGCAGCGAGCCAGCACTTTGGGCTTTGGACTATGCACTCTGCACGGCATGTCTCGGGTCGTTTAGTTTTCTTTGGCGTTTTGGTTTTGCGTGCTAATTACCATAATTAAGCAAAGGTCAGGCTTTAGTCGCCTTTTGTGGCCAGGCCAGCAAAATATGTAAAAATGAGCGCAGCCAGCCAGCCAGCCAGCCAGCCAACAAGCAAAAATGGCTGACCATCGTACAATCATCTCAATTTTATTTTTTTTTTTGCTTTCTCTCTCTCTTTCTATACAAATATCGCATTTTATTTTTATTGTTTTTGCTAAACTGTTTTTTTTTTTTTTTAATATTTTTTGTTGGTTTAGGTTTCTTTCATTCTTCTTTTTCGCTATGCATTATCTGTATGATTATGTTGATTATGACGCTTTAATGGGTTTAGTGAGGCGACGTCTAAAGCGCAAAGAAAGGCAACAGCTTAAGCTGACAACAAAACCACAGCACAAAAACAATAACCAAAAAGAAGAAATAAAAGAGCACAAAAATATTAAACAGCTGTTAAGTCACAAAACAATATATTTTGTTGTTTGGTTTTACTTCCAAAAAGAAGCCGCAAAAAATAAAACCAAATTTTGCCTAGAACACATTAATATTGTGAAACTTTTCCATTCTTTTGCAACCTCTGACATATCTTTTTAACACATATAAATTTTTATTTTCTATTAAATTGTATTAAAACTTTGGTTATAAGGTTCTTGTATTGTGTTATGTGCCCTAACATTATTAGTTAGATAACTGAGTCAAAGTCTCGCCTTCCTTAAACTTTTCCAAATTGTTTGCTTTTCTTCTGTTTAAAGAGTATGTAACCGTCGGCTAACAAGCACAAGTATTGTGTTCTCACTTGCTTATAACCGCTTTGTAGTTTGTAAACTACAAAAAAATGTGTTCATAAAATGTTACTCGTTGCATTCTGTGAATATATACATACATATATATATACATACATACATATATATATATATATATATATTCTATATATTGTGCGCTGTTGTACTTTTATCTCTTAAGTGTTTCATTCCGTGAGTTTGAGTGACAGCTGTTGACAGAGAATGTTGCGCATACGCAGCGTATGACAGCGTGTATGGTGTTTGGGGGAAGGGAGAAAATAAAAAAAATTTTCAAACAGATGAAAATTCCACAAAAGCAGGCAGGCAGGCAGGCAGGCAGACTGGCAAACTGGCAAACAGTGTCGACTCATTGCGACAAAGTCATGACAAAATACCGGAAGCAGCTCGACTTGCAAAATAAAAAAGAAAGAAACAACAAGAGAAATAACACAAAAAATTCCACCTCCGCTTTTGCTGAGTTGTTTGTAAGTGACGGCTAGCGGGCAATGTTGATTAACGATCGTTGTGGCATGCAACGCCGAAGCAGACGCAATTTTAGGAACAGCAACAGCCATAACTGCATAATAATTATAGCTGCGACTTGTCGTCGAATTTGTATTTGTTGTTGTTGTTGTTGTTGTTGTTGCTGTTGCTGTTGTTATTCTTGCTGGCAGCACACGCATTAAGTGGCGCAAATTCTTTGGCCCAGAAGAAAAACATTTTCATTCCAAGGCGTGTGTGTGTGGTGGGCGGAAAGGGATGTGTACAGTGAGGTAGGAAACGGCAGTTGTTTGAAATTATCTATATTGTTGTGCCATATTGTTTTCTTATGCCATGTGTGTCTCAATTCTCTCTCTCTCTCTCTCTCTCTCTCTATGTCTTTTTCTATCTCTGTAGTTACTTGAAAGTCCTATTGTCTTTAGCAAATTTGCTTTACTTGCTTTGGCATTCATTGACTTTTTGTCTTCTCGTTGTTATTGTTGTGTGCCATTTTCAAATGCCTCTTTGCCTTACGCTGTTTTCTTCCACCTAACTCTTGCTTTCCCTTTTTTTTTTCGTACTGCTCACACTTCGTCTATCGCTGTCTCTCTGTCTCTCTTTTGCACGGCGTACGTGTCTATTATTGGTATTTGCTGAATGAATGGATTGTACGTGCCCGAAGGCATTCGCATATATTTGCCCCATGCATTGCATGAAGGAGATGCCGCTCCTGCTTGTGCTCCTTCTACGGCTCCGCCTTTCTGTTGTATGTTGCGTGATGGCCTCCACTCTTTATCCCACATTAAACAAACATACAAACAGATATAACATATATGAAAAAGTATACATGTTTATACATAAGTATGTCTCTTTTATTTTTATATGCTGCATCTCTGTCTGCGCGCTTACATTTTGCGGTTGAAATCTAAGCGATTTTACATTGTTATTGTTATGACTGTCACATAAACAAACAAACACACACACATATATATACTAATACGAATAGCTATATGCTAAATTTGCATATATTCGTTACTTATTTATATATGCATTTATTTGTTGATGGCGCATTTTTGTTTATTTATCTATTCGTATGCATTGTCGCAATATTCATTAATTTGCTGATAAAATACGCCCACATGTTCGTGTATCTTTCTCTTTCTCACTCTCACTCCCACTCTGTATTGTTTTCTAATTTATTTTTTATTTTTGCTAGGCTATGTCATCACTTATAGCATAATTTTGTACAAACTAGCTAAATACTAATGGCACAAAACAATTTGTTTGGCAGTTCAATAGATGCGCCCAAAGGTAGGCAACACTTTTTGCAACTTTTTATGGTACTTCAAAGCACCTGCGCATTAAAGCCAGTGTTGTTGGGCCAGTGACCGAAGTTCATGTGCAAGTCACAAGATTTTTTAGCGTGCACGCTCAAAGAAATAAAATAAAATGCAATGCAGATTGAATTTGAAGGCGACACCGTTGCTGACGTTGCCAACGACAACGAAAACGCAGCAAGATTAGTCCCACATCCAACCCAGACACAATAAAGGAATGTTAAAAAAAAAAGTAGAAATAAAAATAAAATAAGCAAGTAATGCACAAAATACGAGTACAAAACCCCCAACATGTCGGCCAGAAGTTGCACACTAGCAGTAAGTGGAAGCCAAGTAAGCCCCCGATACCGATCCAATCCTTAGCTCAGCTCAATGGCAAGTCGTGACTGCATATACAAAACTGCTGTGCGGTGTGCTGGTTTTTTGTAAATGTAAGCTTGTGTGTGTGTGTGTGTGTGCAGTTTGACGTTATTCAACATTGACAACAAACGTCGTAGAAATGCAATAGTTTTGGTGTTGGCGTTGGCGTTAACGCTTCTTAAGCGCAGGCAGTGCCTGAAAGAGGTGGCAGTGGTAGGAAAAAAAGAAGAGGGGAGAGCGTGTCTAAGTCGACGTGATCGCATGCGAATGCGATTGTGTGGCTGCATTATATAAATATTTTATGCATTTTAAATCGGATTACTTAAAGCAACAAGCTGCAAGCTGCAGCAGAAAGCAGCAACAACAATGTGTAGCGGATTTGTCGCTGCCCGAAACACACGGAACAAACGCATCTTAGCTCGTGAGCATTATTTACAAACGGCAAATCGTTTATTATTATAATATTATTTTCGCTGTTACTTTGCCAAAACTGAATACATCACATTGATTGACACGTGCCACATTCACATTCACATTCACATCAACCAGCAGCCTTGCCGCACTGCAGCTCAAATGTTTGTGTTAGCAACAAAATGTCATTGACTTGGCATTGACTTCTACTGTAGGCTTGTCCCCAGACATTTTGCAATATTAAACTATCTTTGTTGGATTTAACTGAATATATTGAAATAGAAGAAGAACCCAGCAACGCATTGCTGGAGTATGTTTTGATGTTAACTCTATAAACAAAGGTTTTGTAGTAACATGTAAAATCTTGTGCCAGTAGAACAATGATTGTTTCAACGCTGTGAATAATACAAATTAAAAGCCAAACATAAAATACATTAAGCTAATGTTCCTGCCATGTTGTGTCTGATTTTGTTGTTGTTGTAATCTGCACAGATATTTTGTTGCAACTTTTAGAAAACATCAAACAATTCCATAATTTTCGGGTTTGTGTTTAAATATTAGTAATAGGGAGTGGTTGAGTAGCTTCGGGCTGGCCATCAATCAAAATCTGTGCATTGTGGCTGCAACAGCGATAAACACAACAAAATGCAAAATGCAACGGAAATAGAAGTGCGGCATAAGTGCAGTTCCGGTAAAGGTGCCGGTCACAGTTACAGCACAGTTACAGTCACCGCATGCAATGCATAAATTTAACACAACATATTTATGTCTGGCCCTTACTTTATGTGTGTGTGTGTGTGTGTGCGATATCATCACTAACGAGATGTGCATTTTGTTGTTGGCAAAAATTTGAAATCCGCAAACGTTTTGCGTACGCTAACCATTTGCCATTTTTCACTGTTGTATCTGTGGTGTGCATAGTATCTATTGCTGCCATTTGTTATGATATTTGAGCTGCGACTGTGCAACAGTTGCAACTCCACATGCATTTACCTAACCAAATACACATGCATGTTTATACGCATGCACCTGCTACTCACACATACACACATACGTACATATGTACATGTACATAGGGCCGTGCGGTTCGCTTGTTGTTTCCGTTTTCAAACTGCACCTGCGGTTGGCAACTACTACACCCACTAAACCAGCGATTGAAAATCCCCCGGCCTCCACCCAACAAGCCGTGATCATTAAGCGAACAGGTTTGACTTTTCTCCCCTTTGCTGCATATTGCACAAACATTTTCGGCCAAACACCCTGGCAGCTACTACTAGATTGTGGCTGGGCTAAGCGCATCAGCGCCGATGCTGGATGGCATTGCACTGTTATAGTAACATTGCCGCATATTAAGACAGGCTCTTGCTATTGTGGTCGCTTCAAGGACACGCCCGAATGCATCCCAAATAGCTGGCAATGCACAACACCAAAACCAACCATAGAGCCCCAATTTCGACCGGGACATGTGCAATTGCACTTGCTCACTGTACTGCCTGCCTATTTCTACTCCACGCTCTCTCTTTCTCTTTCTCTCTCTCTCTCTCTCTCTCTCTCTCTTTCTCTCTTTCTCTTTGTCTTGTTTTATCAGCAAATTGCCTTTTGGCCATTGATTACATTTCTTATGCCATCTTCCATTAAATTTGTTGGCTGGAATAATACAGCATTGTTGACGACTCAGAATAGAATTTAAGTCTCTCTTGATTTTTATTTGAAAATGAGTTTTCTTTGAAATGCATTTTAATTTACTATACCCTGTTATTCACTTGGTCTAAATGTGTAAAAAAAGTAAAAAAGTACAAACATTATTTATTCACTTTTAATCAAAGAACGCAAACAAAATAAAAACAAATCGAATCTTTCAATCGTACAACAATATTTTTGTTTAATGCACTTGACAGAGTTTGAAACTGTTGCTTTATGTTCTTCCTGAAATTGGTTTCAAGCTAAACGATTTATCTCAATGAAGCTTATAAAGTTTTGCATCAATTTTGTTATTTTCGTTGATAAAATAAGCCTCAACGCAAATATGTTGTTGTTATTTGTTTAGGGTTACCAAAAAACCTTTTCAGCAGCAGTCTGATGCAAATCATTGGCTGCCGAAACCAGCTATTTTCCAACCTCTAGCTCAAAAACTGAGAAAGATGCATGCATTTTAAACGAGACAGTGTGACAGCTGGGGGCAGCTCGGGCAGTGTGGGTTGGCGTGGCGTCCAAACTTTTTATGCAGTTTTTAAGGAATCGCCAGTATTTAGCTATATTCTTACCAAATTTGGTAACTCTATCGTTAAGGGTGAAGGAATTTTAATGATTATCGAAATTATAATGAGTTATCAAATCGATAAAAAAGTGTGATCTTGTGTTGAGAGGAACATTTTTGTTGTCGAATGCCATCAGCTATGGTACAAACGGATACGATTTGTCTAAGTTTGCAGCAAATTTAAAATGCCTGTCAATTTCTGAAGCATGTTACGACATGTATTAGAGCTGAACTAAGAAGAAGCTACTCCGTGTTCGCCGCTTTGGCCAACCCCTTTGCCATTACGTGTTGCGCTCTTGAGTTTTTTGTCACGTCATCGCTTTTTTGCCAACAAACCATAAAGTGCGAAATAGTGTAACGGCAGTTAAAAATCTTAGATAAAATAGGCAGATTCAATATTAATCAATATTAACTTATTTACTTATGTTTTAGTTAACATTAAATTGGATATGATATATATAGTGTTTATTATTATTGATGAACACAAAAACAAAATAACTCAAAATAACAATTCAAAGTTTAGTTTGAACTTATTGACAAATTTTTAAGTTCGATTGGCCATTATTGACGGCATTCATGTAGATGATATACTCATATTGAGTTGAAATATGCGACACTGCCGCGTCCTCTGTGACCCCAAAATTGGCCATGAAGAGACGAACTATCCACATCGGCAATAGCCCGTTGAAAAGTAGACTAGCATGTGACATCAGTTCGAAATATGAACCCGACAGTTTCTTTACCATACTCGTGCGAGTGTTATCGTTGAGAATATCCATGATCGAGCAGTTATCAATTCCCTTATAGCTTAGTACATTCTTCTCATTCTTGCGCTCCTTGAAAAAACGATCAAAGTCCGCACGATACAAATCGAATGTTCCGAGCACATCTTTCTCGCTCAAATTCCTGAGAGCCAGAATCTCCACTTTAGGTGGCTTGAGTTTATTGTTAAATTGATTATATAAATTAATGTTATTATTCCAAGTTGATTCGTTAGACTGGACATAGCTCCACAAGCCGCAATTGCCATTGGTTGCCCAATCAATGGATTCGTTTTCGTATACGGAATGTCCTGTTGTCGGAAAAGTTGAACGCTTGGCAACACTGCATTCACTTATTGAACAGTCCATGGCGTCAAGATTACGCTTTCGGTTTATATTTGACGTCTTGCTGGGTGTTGGTTCATTGTCCCACTCTTCCAATTTTATTTTCTTGCAGGGATTTGAGCTGAAATCAATAAAGTTGGCCGATCGACCGCATGTCCCTGATGTGAGTTCGTTGTACGAAGAATCAATGGTTGTGTGAAGTTTACGTTTTTGATTTATATTCGTCGATTCTGAACAGTTGCTGCTTGATGCTTCGCTGTCATCAAACAAACTCCACCAACTATTTTGGGGATCTTGCTCATTCATATCGTCGTCCCACATTGCCTTTTTCTAGATTCTAGAGTCTAAACTGTTCTTAATCAAGAGAAAGAAAACCACAATAGGAAACTAGCAAAACTTATTTAAAATGGAATGCAATAATTAAAATTACATCTACGTTTGTAGGGTTACCTTATTTTTTTTTTTTGATGTATTTCACAATGCTAAGGTGCTGCAACCATATTCGAAGTTTTTCATAAGTGTGTGACAGGATGATCGGTTTATAACAGTGACCACGAATCATATTTTATGTATTTATATATTTATTCTTTAGCTCATACGACACGTCTGTTCTCTCTTACGATCAGGTACCAACTGAATGGCGCGCTTCTCGCGCGTCATTTCTTGCATTACTCATCTTAGTTTTAACAGCTCTTATGAGTATTACATTATAGCTCATTAGCAGCATTACATTCTTATGTTATGTATCTTAAACTGGTGTGACCGTACCAGTGGGTAGTGGTGGCCTACTACAAGTGCCAACCAGCTACAAGCACAAATGTCGTTTTTTATTTGGCAGCTTGCGCATTTTCCGTGCATTATTTTTAGAGATACAAGTACGGCTTGTATATATCTAATCGCATATTTAAGGAACTGGTATTTAATTATATTCAATGTTTATATTCGTTTGATTCGGTGTGATCTTTCATGTTTAAATTGCGAACCAACAGCATTATGGCAACAGTGCACTCTTCCGTCAATCATATCAGAGTTTGGAACATAGCTTCAAAATCTCGTTCGTTCTTCAATTTTTTCTTTCGTAGGTTTTTATTCGTATCATCCGCATCTAATACCACACAAAATTCATGCTGATTTGGTTCATCACTTTCCAGTCATTTCAATGTAGTTTTCTGCTATCGCCGCGTATCCAATTGCCAACTACAGTAGTCGATCGGATATAAGAATCAGTTGGTTCCTTAGGTATGAAATATTCCTATACTTAGACTTTATTTTTGTATACAACTATGTACAAAAAAAGGAGTACATTGAGTGTAAAAGCTGCGAAAAAAACTCTTTTATTTTGTTAGTTCTAATAATAACAACAAAAGATTTATGTTCTTATTATTTATTTAAAATATATGTATGTACATACAACATATGCAAATATATCCACTTCATATATAATGGAACTGTTGGTTTTTGTTTCCATTCAATATACATATTATATTTGCGTAAAAATCAATTGAATATATATATTCAAATCGCCAAGGGCTGCCATCCATGATGTCATAATTTTGAACAATTTAGCTTAGAGTATTTAATCAGTATTTGGGATTTTGGTATTATTTAGGGTATTTTATGATTCCAATAAGGTGTCAACGCAGTAGCTGAAAAAACAATTTAATTGCCAGTCACTGCTCGTCTCTTGAATAGTAAAATTAAATTTTGCGAATAAGTCGAAGTTCAGTTTGTAGCATCGAAATATCATTAAAAATGACACCAAGGCGCATTAGAATGAAAAGACAAGTAAGTAATATTAACACAAATTTCGTTTCTTGAAAGTGGCTGAATTTCTTCAACTTGTTCCAAAGCAATTGCTTGCTGTTGAATTAAATTTGATAAATTTAACGGAGCTCATTAACTTGTGCAACGGCTTGATGCGCACCTTAGATGAAATCATATTAGGTAACACTGTACCTGGTGCATTCGGCGAACAGCCACAGCCACAGCCACGGCGCTCTAGCACTAACCGTCACACCAATACGGTTCGGACCATCGCCAAACCTTTAGAAAGGACGCAGAAGAAGAAGTAGCAAAGACGACAAGGCAGCGTTAAGCAAACGAAGATCAACCGATTGCAAAACAAAGTATCAAGCAGAAACAACAATAACATCAATATAAAATTATTAGTACATACAACAACAACAACAACAACGACAATATAACAACATCAATGGAACAACAACCCACATAGCGGCGCACACACAACAGCAAACATCCATCAAGAAAGAAACGAAAGCACACAAAAACAACGAGAACTCAACGACGCTCGTCGAATAAATGGAACGGGAAGGCGAATAACGAAAACTAAACATGTTGGCAATGCCTTTCGGCAACACTGTCATGCAAATGTGTTCAGCCATACGCATTAAAATAAAATATTCATGCTGAATAATGAATGCATCCCACAAATGTGACACAAATTTTGGGCTTACTATTTATTGTTATATTCGATACCGAAGGTAAAGAGTATATTGGGTTTGTGCAATGTCCGTCATGGTGTCTGTCCGCTAGAGACTTGAGACTTTGCATATGTCTTTATCTATGGCATAGTAAATTAAATTGTCAATATTGGAGTTCTACGATAACTAGGGGGTGGCAAATCGATAATCTCGATAACGTAAATTCGATAAGTCCAGCTATTTCGCAAGTCCATACAGCTAGAATTACCAAATGTGGGGAGAAGAATGATTTTAACAACCCCCAAAAAACTGCATCAAAAATTTTGGAGCCACGCCCACCCATTCCACCCCCAACCCCCCGCCGTTTAACACCAAAAATGTCTATATCTTCTACAGTTTTTGAGCTAGAGCCAGTTAATTTGTTGCCAAGATAGTTGTTGACGCGCCTCAACCAACCACCCCAACGCTTCGCTAAAAACGAGAATGCGTGCATCTTTCATAGTGTTTAAGCTAGCGTCACCAAATTTGGTAGGATCAATTGGTTGTTTCAATCTCTATCTTATATCTGTTTTATTACTGGTATCTAGAGTACCTTAGTCGGTTGCGTCCAACTGCAACGTTTCTACTTGTTTTTTGTTGTGTTGGGTGTTTGGTTTGTGTAGTGTGATAATATTTTAGATTGAAGACTTTAATACATACGAAATATGGCTGCAATGGCATTCACCTGCTTTTGCTATTGGCTAATTTCTGGTATTCCACTCCAGTTACGCTTCATAAATTTTGGGTCATGATCCGCCCCACCGCATTGTCAAATCGAATTCATCTGTATCTATGATAGTTTTTTAAACGTTCAATAAACGCAGGGTGCTTTTTTATGTCTTTAATATATATTATAGCGTTTTACAACAAATTAAAGTAGGATTGCTAATGCAGCTAAACGAGACATTTGTATCATTTTTTTTGGTTTGCATTGGGGCGTGTTTCCATTTGTGAAGTTCTTTTCAATGGAATTGCTTGGGTTTTATCGTTTTGTGACACTTTTCCTCATTTTCTTTCTGTCGTTGTTTATTTGTTGCTTTCATTCATCCAAGCGATGCACATGACGGTATTCATAAATCCCAATTGGATTTGGATGTTTCTTCGAATACGAATTGCACGGTTTGCTGCACGTTTGAAACTGTGATTAATTTCCGGCTGGTTGGCGATAAAACTGCTTTGGTTCATCAATATCTGGTAACGACTTGCCGGAGAAATGTCCTTAACTCCTCCAACCCAAGTCAAAACCTGCTGCGTGTGCGCATCCAAATAAAACCAATCATTTTGTGCACATTGTCATACACAGCGACACAAAAACAACTTTATGCAACTAGTTATTTTTCACCCCATCCCATTCGTCTTCTTCTTCTTTTCGTACTGCCAAGCGTTTTGTTGGCCCAATGCAAAGTTGCAATTGGGTCAATGATGTTGGGCTTTCGATTTAAATGTGTTTTACATATATATATATACATATTTTTTTTTTTTGTTATGCGACAATATCGCACATGCAAATGTAAGCGATATTTTTATATAAATATATCAATAGCGCTTTCCCCTCCCACCACAACTCTTCAGTTGGACTACTCTCAAAAAGGACACGCGAGCGACCTTAAAATATATGCCTGCAAAACAAGCAACGTCCACAACAATACAATCCTTATCAAGAAGGCATTGCTTTAGCTGTCAAGTCAACAACAAGAGCTAATGCTCATTTGAAAAATAAAAATTTGTATAAAGCATCGACTTTCAAACGATACATCCTAAAAATAAATTGAAAGTTTTAATAATCAGCTAGAAATATATTAAAACAATGGCCAGCCAACCTGAGATTGATTTTGATAGCAGTGACGAGCAATATTTCACACCACGATCAAGCCCTGCAGCGTCTATGCAATTAATTTGCGTTGCAAATGGGCAAAAGATGTGCAACCAATGCTGTTCGCTCCAAGACACATTATCCTTTGCAGTCTATACACAAACTGTAGCAGTGGGTGAAGTACAGCCCACATGCAAGCAAGGATCGAGTGTTACGATTGATCAGGATAGGTCCATAGGCGCGCGCAGTGCCACATTCGATGTAGTCAAGCCAACCGGTGAGACTTTTGGAGCAGCGGAGCGAACAGAGCCATCGCAATATGTAAGACGTCGAGCCACATCATTAAAAACAATTTCAAGGAAGGAGGCCAAGGTTGAGCTCAAGCCTAAGACTGAGCCCAAACCCAACACCGAGATCGAGTCGGACCTCCTCAAACCATTTGAGAACCCAAATGCTGCCGTTATAGAGATCTTCAGTAAGCTAAGATCTACTGAGTGGGAGGTGTACGCAGAGGCGATTGAAGAATTTACGCGTCTGGCTCGTTTCCATCTGTCGTTCGTTGAATTCGATTTACACCAACTAGCGATTCAGTTCGTGCCCTTTATTAAAGACTTACGCTCGAAAATATCTCGCCCAGCTTGCCTGGCTGTCGCCGAGCTATTTAAATTGAAAAGGTTCGAAACCATGTGCGATGAAGTAGTGGCTGCTCTGTTGCAGCGCTCAACCGATACGAATCAGTTCTTGCGTGCAGACGCCATGACCGCTTTGGAATCAATGGTGGCCAAGTTGCACCCACACAAGGTGATTGACCTTTTGGCAACCAAAGGAATATGCCACCAGCATGCCGTTGTCAAGACAACAACATCGAAACTCATGATCAAATTAGTGGCGAGGTTGGGAATCAGGCGCATCTATGAGAAATTGTCTCGTGAAGATAGAGACAAACTATTTGATATCGGGGCAAAGCTGTTGCAGGAGGGCAGCTTGGAGACACGCACGAATGCTAAGTTGTTATTTAAGGAGTTGATGGCACACTCATCTTTCGACAAAATTATTACGAAAACATTGTGTCCCCGCACATTTTTCAATGTTGAAAAGGCACTTAAAAACATACGTCGCGAATTCTACAAGTGATTTTGTTGATGAATACTTCCAACGCAATCAAGTTCTTAATGGGTTATAGTATGTTTTGTTAACGAACACTGTTTGATGTAAGTACATAATGTTAACGTACATACTACGAACTGCATATTTATAATGATATTCAAATACAGGAACCAAAATTGATGCCTGATACGTTTTTGGACGACATTGACATTGAACGATCTATTCAAAATTGACAAGTGGTAATTCTTAAGTAAGTGCAACATGAGTCGTAATCTATATTCTAGCATATTTAATATATATATACTTATGTTGTAGGTGCACAAGCACTGATCTTCTACTGATAGTAAGAAACAATTATACATTTATGTATTTTATTTGCTATCACTGTTTGGACGGAACCAACATCGAAACAATTCGATTTGACTTTTTTATATATTATATTATTATATTATATTGTTATATTTTAATAAATAATAAATAATATTCTTTTTCTTTCGATCAAATGCACAACTGGTGTTAATTACTTATTGTAACACAACAAGAGAAAGCGTTTAAGCAAAATACCAAAACAAATGCACATAATTTTAATGTCAGATAATGAAAGCAATCAAATATGTTCAGTATGTGGTCTTAAGCGAACTAACAACGAATCTTGCTGGCAAATGTGAACGCTCATATGTCCAGCATTTTTAGCGCAATGCCGTTTCAAGTTGGATACACGAATAGTTGGTTTTTTATTTTTATAATGTTGTTGTTGTACAAATAGTAGTATGTAGCATTCAGGTGGGACTTTTGATGAATCAGCATCAGATGAATCTGCATAATAACACTCCGATACCTATGGTAAAAAGTATATTAGTTTTGTGCAATGTTCGTCGATGTTTCTGTACGAAGCCAACTTTTTTCGACACTTTTCAAAGATAAAGTGCCAAGGTTGGGGCTGTACAATAGCTGGGGGCTGGCAAATCGATAAATTCGATAGCTCAAAATCGATCAACCCACCATTTCGCACATTCGTACAGCTAAAACTATTTAAATTGGTAAGAAGGTATTTATTAGTACATCCCAAAGAACTGAATCAAAAATATTGATTTTAATTAACGTGTAGCATATCTACGATCGACCGTTCTCGCTGCTTCCAGAATACGAACTACCGCCCTATAACAGACTTATGTTACATTACATATTAATGTTACTGAGTAATACAGTGTTGCACTTAACATCTAGGAATCGCTAGTAACTCATGTATAGCCCTCCTACTACATTAATGAAACTTAAATAGTCGCAGAGTAATTAATTACTATTAAAATGCGATTGGTGTAAAACACTTAACTTTAAATGATCATCCGAAACAGACAATCCTTATCTAGAAGGTATTGCTTTAGCTGTCAAGTCAATAACAAGAGTTAATGCTCATTTGAAAAAGAAACATTTGTGTACAGCGTCAAATTTCAAACGATAGATCTTAACTAAAAATTTAAAGTTTAAATTATCAGCTTGATATATAAAATAATTGCCAGACATATTGAGATTGAGTCCGACTGTAGTGTTTTGTACTGACCAGATCTTGAGATCTGTGGAATATAATCGAGAACATAATTTAATATTTGTGCTGTGCTGTGTAAATGTCAATTGATGGGCGATAAGAGAAACAAAGAAGCAGTGTCTGTTTTTGATTTGCCTCTTGTTGTCAGATTGATTTTATTTATTACAGTCGATGTCTCAATGGCAAGCCGTTGTAGTTTACGTTACGTGTACTGCTTTCGTTGCATAAATATGAATGCTCACAAGCTCACGTCGAAAAATTCCTTTTGTTCTACAAATGAAGTGCACATTAGAAGTGCGCAGCGCACAATGCTTTCAATTGGCCAGTGCACATGTGTCTGTGACAGCAAAACCATAAAAATCGAATGCTTGCCAAACCAAAACAAGCTTCCATTTATTGTCCCTCCAGCCCTCCCGTGCATAATGATGTACAACTACTTGGCTCAGAAACTTCCAAGTCCGTCAACTTTACCTAACGCAAAAATAACAAGCAGCTGCAACTAGAAGATAAAGATGAATTTGAAATAACTGCTGTTGTTTTCAAGTAAATCAGCGCAAAGACTTTAAAGCTACATTTTATGATTGAATTGAATCCTAATGCGTTGCTTTAAATATTTATTTAGAATTTAACATATATTTTATTCGCCAATGGAAGTCTATTAATGGTATTTAAATTAAATTTAGCTGTTATGAAAATGGTAAGCAGAATCAAAGAGAACCCAATTGAATTTAATGCAAAATTAACATAATCAAAATACATATCAGCAAAATAATTGAACTAAAATACTTTGAAAAATTTGGTTATTAATGAGATTAGCTCTGCCACCCAAAAAAACCAATCAAAATTTTTGGCTAATGTAGGAATAACTAGCATATAAGACCCCACTGTATCAAATATAAATAAGCATTCCATTGTATATAATATAATATAACTGTAACACGTCGAAGGTTCCGTTAAGTATTATGGATAAAATCAAATTGCAAATCGATTGGCAGCATATAAAAAGAGATAGCCTCATTATATATGTACATAAGAAGTGCACTGAAGGCTGTCGAGTTAATTACTTTTTTTAAGATCATCAGCGTTTAGAAAATGATTGAAATTACGTAGGCATGGTGAGATATCATTATAGAAAGCTATAATCAAGATATGTACTAGGAAAGTACCTTGCAGGTAGGATCTTAACAAGTCAAGGAAGGATGAGTTAAACCCCGTTTGTGCCAGTAGCGCATTGTGATAGATTTTGTCAAAGGTCTTTGCAAAGTTGGTATGGTTTGTGTCTAGCTGAAAACATAACATTAATATCTAACATATATTTCTTACAATTGCTCATACAAATTCAAAGTATTGTAAGCTTTTAGATGCCTGTTATACTTGCGTTATTAACTCAAAGCTTTCTAGCGGCAAAACGAGCAGACGCAATCGTTATCACAATTTCATCCATATTCGCAAATCCAATCGTGATCATCATAATCGAAAAGAAAAACAAGTTAACGGAAAGCTTCAAGCTACGTTTCCATTTCAGTTGCAATGCCAAAGCAAAATGCCGAATATGGTTGACTAGAGTTTCGGCACACTTTGACATTTTGGCGCATGTTGAATCAAGTGAAAACCCAATTACATGTGCTCGCTATCTAGACGCTTTGCTGGCGACAAAACGAAACTTGCAGACAAGTTAACGTGCTGGCCAACTATGCCAACAGACAAGCGCACCCAAAAGGGCCATCCCACCCAGTGACTGCACTATCCAACTTTTACCTTTTGCCCACCAGCTGCTGTCCTGATTATTACAACACTGCCGCACAATTTGCGGCCAGCTGCAGGTGTGTGTGTGTGTGTGTGTTGGGTAGTCTGCATCTGTAGTCGAGCAAGTGTATCTAACGACTGACAGGAATTGCTGGCAGTGAAGTTTTCGAAAAAGGGTTGAACAGCGTTGGGTTGTTTGATGTGCAAGCAAATTATTACTTAAGCGGCTTAAACTTGTTGAAGTGCTACCAGTTTTGGTAACTCGCTGCGGTTTTTGCCTGAATTACGTTTAAGTGCGAATCGCGAGTTGTGAGTGCTTAACGATAAAGACATCATACACGCAATGCCTAATGCGATTTTCTACACAACTTCACACACAAATATACACACACTTTTGATGAAAGAATGCGACAACTTAATTTGTTGACATTGTCGCACTTTTAGGATGGATACACAAGAATATCTCCAACCTCTGACAAATCTCTTTAAACCTTTTATTTTTTGGCTTTACCCTCACTAAGCTTTCTTGTAAGAAATCAAATTGTATTCATAGTTTTGTAAAAGAAAACTGACTTTTAAACACGAAATGGTTTATGGTCAAAATATTTTCTTAAGCAACGATAAAGGTAGACAGACGAGTTAAAACTAACGGGAAAAACTAATTGGGACACATGAGTCTATTTCAGAAGATTAGAAATAATATGTAGAGAAAATAAATTAATTAAAGCAAGTCAACTCCAGGAGCCCAGATTGAATTTCTTAGCGCATATAGAAAAAATTTATTTTGCACAGATTCACTTCTATCCTGGTTAATCCTGTACTGCGAAGAACACACACAAGATGCATATTCAACGTTGGGTAACTGATGACCGTTCTCGCTGCTTACAGAATACTAACTGTACAGACTTATGTTACATTACATATTAATGTTACTGAGTAAAATTGTGATTGGTGTAACACAAACTTAACTTTAAATGATTACGTAACCCAAACAATTAAATCCTTATCAAGAAGGCATTGCTTTAGCTGTCAAGTCAACAACAAGAGCTAATGCTCATTTGAAAAATAAAAATTTGTATAAAGCATCGACTTTCAAACGATACATCCTAAAAATAAATTGAAAATTTTAATAATCAGCTAGAAATATAATAAAACAATGGCCAGCCAACCTGAGATTGATTTTGATAGCAGTGACGAGCAATATTTCACACCAAGATCAAGCCCTACAGCGTCTATGCAATTAATTTGCGTTGCAAATGGGCAAAAGATGTGCAACCAATGCTGTTCGCTCCAAGACACATTATCCTTTGCAGTCTATACACAAACTGTAGCAGTGGGTGAAGTACAGCCCACATGCAAGCAAGGATCGAGTGTTACGATTGATCAGGATAGGTCCATAGGCGCGCGCAGTGCGACCTTCGATGTAGTCAAGCCAACCGGTGAGACTTTTGGAGCAGTGGAGCGAACAGAGCCATCGCAATATGTAAGACGTCGAGCCACATCATTAAAAACAATTTCAAGGAAGGAGGCCAAGGTTGAGCTCAAGCTTAAGACTGAGCCCAAACCCAACACCGAGATCGAGTCGGACCTCCTCAAACCATTTGAGAACCCAAATGCTGCCGTTATAGAGATCTTCAGTAAGCTAAGATCTACTGAGTGGGAGGTGTACGCAAAGGCGATTGAAGAATTTACGCGTCTGGCTCGTTTCCATCTGTCGTTCGTTGAATTCGATTTACACCAACTAGCGATTCAGTTCGTGCCCTTTATTAAAGACTTACGCTCGAAAATATCTCGCCCAGCTTGCCTGGCTGTCGCCGAGCTATTTAAATTGAAAAGGTTCGAAACCATGTGCGATGAAGTAGTGGCTGCTCTGTTGCAGCGCTCAACCGATACGAATCAGTTCTTGCGTGCAGACGCCATGACCGCTTTGGAATCAATGGTGGCCAAGTTGCACCCACACAAGGTGATTGACCTTTTGGCAACCAAAGGAATATGCCACCAGCATGCCGTTGTCAAGACAACAACATCGAAGCTCATGATCAAACTAGTGGCGAGGTTGGGCATCAGGCGCATCTATGAGAAATTGTCTCGTGACGATCGAGACAAGCTATTTGGTATCGGCGCAAAGCTGTTGCAGGAGGGCAGCTTGGAGACACGCACGAATGCTAAGTTGTTATTTAAGGAGTTGATGGCACACTCATCTTTCGACAAAATTATTACGAAAACATTGTGTCCCCGCACATTTTTCAATGTTGAAAAGGCACTTAAAAACATACGTCGCGAATTCTACAAGTGATTTTGTTGATGAATACTTCCAACGCAATCAAGTTCTTAATGCGTTATAGTATGTTTTGTTAACGAACACTGTTTGATGTAAGTACATAATGTTAACGTACATACTACGAACTGCATATTTATAATGATATTCAAATACAGGAACCAAAATTGATGCCGAACGATCTATTCAAAATTGACAAGTGGTAATTCTTAAGTAAGTGCAACATGAGTCGTAATCTATATTCTAGCATATTTAATATATATATACTTATGTTGTAGGTGCACAAGCACTGATCTTCTACTGATAGTAAGAAACAATTATACATTTATGTATTTTATTTGCTATCACTGTTTGGACGGAACCAACATCGAAACAATTCGATTTGACTTTTTTATATATTATATTATTATATTATATTGTTATATTTTAATAAATAATAAATAATATTCTTTTTCTTTCGATCAAATGCACAACTGGTGTTAATTACTTATTGTAACACAACAAGAGAAAGCGTTTAAGCAAAATACCAAAACAAATGCACATAATTTAAATGTCAGATAATGAAAGCAATCAAATATGTTCAGTATGTGGTCTTAAGCGAACTAACAACGAATCTTGCTGGCAAATGTGAACGCTCATATGTCCAGCATTTTTAGCGCAATGCCGTTTCAAGTTGGATACACGAATAGTTGGTTTTTTATTTTTATAATGTTGTTGTTGTACAAATAGTAGTATGTAGCATTCAGGTGGGACTTTTGATGAATCAGCATCAGATGAATCTGCATAATAACACTCCGATACCTATGGTAAAAAGTATATTAGTTTTGTGCAATGTTCGTCGATGTTTCTGTACGAAGCCAACTTTTTTCGACACTTTTCAAAGATAAAGTGCCAAGGTTGGGGCTCTACAATAACTGGGGGCTGGCAAATCGATAAATTCGATAGCTCAAAATCGATCAACCAACCATTTCGCACATCCGTACAGCTAAAACTATCAAATTTGGTAAGAAGGTATTTATTAGCACATCCCAAAGAACTGAATGCAAAATATTGATTTCAAGCATCTGCACAATCTCAAGCTAGGGGAAGACAATCTTTGCAGAAAGTGTCTGGAGGGGGATGAGACTCCAGAGCACCTGCTTGAGGAGAGTCTCGCCATTAGTAGTCTGAGGCTCTCTCTTCTGGTGAGCCTCTCTCTGTCTACAGAGGAGATGAGGGCTCTCCGACTATGCCACGTCGTCGCGTTCCTGCGATCGATTGGCCTGTTCGAAGAGCTGTAACTCACACAGCAGTAAGAGAGCACTATAGATACTAGTGGTCGCAGTGCACGATCCTCATCCCTTGAATAATAATAACACTCGCTTAACTTTAAATGATTACGTAACCCAAAAAATTAAATCCTTATCAAGAAGGCATTGCTTTAGCTGTCAAATCAACAACAAGAGCTAACAACCAAACAATAGTTCTTAACAAAATAGAAAGTTTAAATTATCAGCTTGATATATAAAATAATGGCCAGCCATATTGAGATTGAGTCCGACTGTAGTGATGAGCAATATACTACACCACGTCCTCGCCGAAGCAATCGACGGAATGTTTATGCATCGGAAATGGGCATAAGAAGTGCATCCAATGCGGTAATTTTCTAGAAACACCCTTCTTCGATGCATCGACGCAAACGTCACGAAGGGTAGCGAAAGTCAAGCCGACATGCAAACAAAAATCGAGTGTTCCGATGAATCGTGATAAGACAGGGCGCTGGTCTCGTTAGCAAAATGGATGCTTGGTACGTCTTTGGACGTCATTGACATTGAAGAAGTATTCAATATTTACAATTGGTAATTCTTAGGTAAGTGCAACATGAGTCGTAATTTATACTCTAGCATATTTAATATATACTTATGTTGTAGGTGCACAAGCAAATACTATAAACAAGATCAAGCACTGATCTTTTGATAGTAAGATTCAATTAAATAATCAAGTATCTTATTTGCTATCATTGATTGGAGGGAACTAACATCAAACCAAATTATAAGTTATATATTTATATTTATGAATAAAATATATTATTTCAACAAAATATAAAAAGAATTGCACATGATCTTATAATAGTATGAGGGGTACTTCTACAAGTATAAAACACTTTTAATTCTTAACAATTTAAATTATAATGGGACCATGCCGACAACGCACCCATATCCGATTGTAGTAAGTTACACAGAGAAGCATCATTATAGGTCAATTATAGCTTCACATCATCGGCAAATGAGAGTTTGCAATGTTATATTATTCTTATTTGGTATTTGCGAATGTTCAGCCAACTAAACGACTTTATATTATGTTCGCATTGTGGCAAACGTATTTAATTATTAAAGGTGGACATGTTGCATGAAACCACTGGCAAAACAATGGCACAAATGTCAAATTATATGTCGAACAATTTGAGTGTGGACCCACAAAGTGCGCATAGTGGCACAAAATATTTGATTGATGACCTAAAACAGTGCAGTGAATGTGTGTGTGAGTGTATCTTTATGGTGTGCGGATATCGTGTGTGGTTACATGCGAGCGGAGCGTCATTAGCAGAACAATTGCCGCAGGCTAAAAGCCAACAAATTGTTTTTTGCACCAGAAATAACAACGAACAGCAAATAGAAATGGTTTTGCTATTGTTGCAACAACAATAAAAACAAAAACGAAAATTGCTACACAATTTAACATTAAATCAAAAACAGATATTAAGAGAAATAGTCGAATAATCAACAAACGAAAAAAAAACTACAAAAATCAATTAAAAAATGTATTGACACAAAATCTAATATTTCATTCAACAAACATGATTGCCATACTTTTAAACAAACAATATAATTTTGATAAAAATAAACCGCTTTTTTTTTTAATAAGTAAATGTATTGAACAAGTCAATTGCATGTGCAGCTGCAGCATATGTTTTATTTACTACTTAAATGACACAAAAAATGTTGCACAATATTCGAAATACGCAATGAGAAACGCAATATGCCAATTGGCAATCCATTGATTATGATTAATCAAACACCCATCGATCAAAGGCGCAATGAGTCCAACTAAAGTGGCGCCACAATTGGTGATGGCTGTTGAAAAGTCCAACGAAGCGTGGCGACGTTCAAAAGGCCCAAACAGATGGCTCCATTTAAGCCAACGCCAATGGCGAGCAAATAATCAGAGCCAAACTCCATATGGCAATAGTCAGCAATCAAAAGTGTCAATGACAATCCATTCTGTCCGAAACACTTCATAGCCTGACGGGTTTAAGTGGGACAGAAGGCTGAGCAATTCTTTTGCCTTCAGATCAAAGAGAGCACAATGCACCATATACATAGTAGTAGTAAAGGGCAGCTTGGTCATCAGAATCTCATAGCCATAGTGATCAACATGACCCAATTGAATAACGATGTTAAGTGTGTTCACCACTTCATGCAGGAGTTGCACTTCTTTAATCTCTCTTTGGTAACAACTTGCAGTAGAAAATCGAGTGCCAGCCACCAAAAGCATTGAAACTGAGCATTGTGAGGCAGGCGTATTTACCGAATTGATCATCATGCCCCAGCCAAGAAACTGCTTGATGGGAAGCCCCAATAAGGTTTGGGCAAGCACATAGCCATGCAAGTAAATGGCTAGTACAACTGACATTGCAGTTTATATACATAAGCCTCAAATGGCATACTCCTCACCCCTAATCCGTGTGATATATTGTTGTGTATTACTTAGGCATTGGCACTACTCCCTCTTCAATTAGGCTTAAGTATTTGGCTATCCTATTTAAGATTTTTATAGAAAATATAAATGCTAAAATAAATGGGTTTCTTTAACATTGTGTATGTTATGATTTATTCAATCAAAAATAGCTTAATTAAGTTCGAATTGTCGCGTTTTCGTTACTACAAATTTATCTCACATTCGCACACTCACTCACACACATGGCTGGGTGTCTTTGAAATAATGTCATATCGAACTCTGAATCGGATTTTTGCCATCAAATGACTTTACGCTACATTAACCTCAACGCGAAATCATTGTACCGAAAAACGTAGTCGCGTTCAGCTTAAATAAAAGACAATCAAAGAGTTTTCACATTACTTGCAATGCCGCCATCCACACATAACATACACACAAGAATGAGAAGGACGAACACAAACAACAACAACAACAACACGGTCATTGAATACCTTTAACAAAAGTTTAGTTAGCGCATTTAAATGAATGCTAACTTCAACATACTTTTGTTCTTCATATTTTCGCAAGAGCTTAACATATTTCAACTCAATTTGATAATTCTGATATTGAAGCACTGAAGCGCATATGAATACTCAAAGGAGCAAGTGAACTTAAATCATGCGTTGGAGTAAGTAAATATAATGATCGAATGTACTCATTGAGTTGGCGTTGAAGTTGTAGAAAATTTCCAGTACAATAATGTTTTAGTTCGTAGTTCGGGCTAAAGTAATCGAAATGTCAACTGAGACAGCTCCAAATCTGTGGGGCTGTAAGCTAGGCGGCACAAAGTTCTGGTTGCGTCATAAGGTGTGCGAAGGAGAAACCATGGCTTATCTGGCTCTTAAATACGAAACGACAATTGGCCAAATATGTCGGGCCAATCGCATGTATTCTCAGGACATCTTGCAGACACGTCGACACATTTGGCTGCCAATCAATACCGATGCTGGCCAACAACAGGCGACTCTCGAGACGGTCTGCCAATTTCAATTGCCAACCACCATGCCAAATTATGGCAGTGTATCATTGATGCCGACACATTTCTATCGCCAAAGCTCGCCCAATCTGGATGACTTTGCCAGTGATTGTGACCCGCTGCTGATCACTGAAACTGAAATAAGGCATCCTGATGCTGTATCTGCATCCTGCACTTGAACCAATGCAATTAGTAAGCGCGCCCAGCAGCTCCACCTTGCAACACTCGGCTGCTGCGTCACATCCTGTCTGGGTTCGATGCCGCCTGCAGCTGGACCACAAAGCACACGACAAAGCACACGAGCACAAGCAAGTTTTATCAAGCCAAAGATATTGTAGGGTGAATTTTCAATTATCATAACATTATGCGGGGTGGGGCGGTGTGGTGTGGTGTGGTGTGTGGTATATAACGTTAGCTTTGCCAGGCGATTTGAAAAATGTTTTGAAGCCCTTGCAGTGTCCAAATATTATCTCATGTTGATTTTAAAATAAATAATTTTTATAAGGATGGCAAGTTTTCAACGACTTCTACTTGAAGGATATTCTTGAATTCGGCTTAGACGGCGAGTTCCTTCGTTTACATTAAGCATTTGTCTGGCAAAATTTTTTTGTCGCACAGCGGAAATAAAGCACAGCTGCGAAAGGAGACGCATTGCTTACTCTTCAAGCAAGCTCGGCTGCGAAACGTTGCGACCTCCTGTGAATGTTGCCATCGCCTACCAGCTGCGCTGATTAGAAACCCCAAAGCGCTGCCAGCTGTCGTCGTGCAAGCTACAAAATTGGCTTTTAATTTCAACAGAAGTGAATTTGCCGCAAACAGGATGCAATTAAGACATTCAGATTCGCAATTGTAGCGTCGCGGGGCAGCGCATTGAGTGGCGCCACACGAGCTAGCTCCAGCGATGCCCTGCTATGCTATGCGTTGTGATATCGAAAGCGCATGGAGCACGTGCAACGCTAGAGATAAGCATGTCGGTCAGTGGGCACCAAGGCAACGTTAGCGACCCTGACTGACACACACACACACACACACACATTCTTAGTGGAATATTAACTAATCTGTGTGCGGCACTTGAACATAACGACGTTTGCAATGAAGCAATCGTGCCACTTTTCGGCACAGCGCAGCCCTCAAACCTCAACTCAACGCCCCATCACAAAAATAAACAAAAAAAATATACAAAACCAACAAAAAAAAAAAAAACAGGTCAGGTAAATGTGCTAGGGTTGAAAGTTGACTAGACTAGACGAGCACGCTGTAAGATATATTCTAATCGAATAATATTTTATTTTTATTCACATTTGATTCTTAAATTTATTAGTTTTTGCTAGCCAATTATTAAATGCTTGTCAATGATTTATTTGATAACTTGTTTGGAGTTGGAGTTTCCCTTGTCAAAACATTATACCCACTGACCAAATATTTCTCATTTTAGCCACGTAAAGGGTATCAATAGAAGGTGGGTGGCAATGGCAACGGCAACGGCAACGCCGAGAAATATGCGTACGTGCTCGTGTGATAAATTCACATTTTCCGGGTAGCAGCCGGGCAGCAGGACAATTGATAGACACCAAGATGGACAAACGAGCGGGTTGGGGAGGAGAAGTAAGCAGGTAGCAGGTAGCAGCTAGCAGGTAGAACAGCCGTGAAACGTAGCGGAACGCCGGTGTCAAACAGGAAGTGCCAAAAAAACGGAACGGGAGAGAAGAGAAAGAATTGAATCAAAAAACAAGAACAGAAAGAAATTGTCATAAGCGCAGACAGCGTTGAGCATGACGTGAACGACGTGAACGACAACGATGAGCACGAGGATGAGCATAGCAATGGCAATGGCAATGGTGAAAGTTCGAAGTTCGCAGAGAAACACACACAGAGACAGAGACAGAGAGAGAGAGAGAGAGTGAGAGTGAGAGGAAGTGGAGGGGAATGAGAATGATGAGCGTGGATGGCCACATTTTGTGCCTTTTTGACAGACACAACTTTGAAATTGGTCTGATTATGCTAGGAGCAGCCGGGAAGATGAACGGTAGCGGGAGCGAGAGCGGGGGAATGTGGCCAACGGATGCGGGCCACAGCGGACTCGACTCAATGGCATGTTGACAATGATAACGAAGTTGGTCCTGACTGCGTTTAGCATTTGGACACGGACACGGACACGAACACATTCGGAGTGCGATGGTTGAGGGCAAAAAAACAAAAAAAAAAACAAAACAGACACAAACCAAAAATATAAAAAAAAATCAAAAAACAAGAAAAAATGTATATGTATATCAAATGTCGCATGCTGGCATTAATATTTCATGAGAAATCATAGTTTAGTGATGCGTATAACTCAAAGGAATTGCAATCTGAATTAATTTCAAATGCTTGAACCAATGAGCTCTCAGGTATTTCCAACGCAACGCAACGCATATGACAAACAAACCTGGCCTCAAAAACTTGTTGCCAAAAAAAAAAAAGGAAGTAGACAGTTTTGCTTCCAGGCTGAATTCAAGTTGAATTCAAGCATTGTTGGGCTTTAATTGTCGGGCAGTCAGTCAGACAGTAACAGTCATGTGAGTAAGCGAAACTGCTCTGCTTCGTATCTATTTTTTGGGGACAGCATATGGATATTATTGTTGTTGTTGTTGTTGTTGGCAACAAAGTTTCATAGCATTTCTGCATCATAAAAGTTTTTGGAACCCAAAACCCCACGACATTCCACCACCACCACCAACAAAAAAGGGCACCAGCAGCAGCAGCAGCAGCAGCGATCGATGGACACAAAGTGCATTTTCCACATGTGGCATATGGATTGAATATTGTGGGGCATAAGCCAAGCTGCCGCTGTTGCCCAAAAAGTTTTGCGAGTGAAACTCATTTATTTGTTTTCCGCCGTGACAGTTGAACCATGTAATTATACACAGACAGACTCCAATACCCAACCCAACCCAACCCAACCCTACCCTACCCTACCTTTTCACCCATCAATGTTTTCTATTCCCTTGCATCCCTTGCTGCCCCTTGCCAACGGGGAGACTTATGAAATATGACAGTTTTGCACACCACGCACAACTTTTGGACCGCCTTTCAAATAGAAATTATTATAAAGTTTTGAGCGAAAGCGAATACCGGAGACCTCGCTCGCTGCTGGAGCTGCCCATGAGATTAGTGCAACTGAGAGAGGGAGAAACCTATATAGTTGAACTGCTAAAATTCATATTGAACATTTCAAGGTTTTGTCGAGGTTTTGATTTATGTCTGTTGGCAAGTTGCCACACTACAAGTTTTCAGTTTCAAATGCACAAAGAGAGAATCAGCTCTTTTGACTATAAATGCAAATGTGAACAATCAACACTTGAGTACCGCATAAAAAAAAAACGTGGAGTAATAAAAATTGATTGTATTAAAAAAAAAAAAGTTGACCCAATTAAAAAATACATTTGGACTTGACACATTTGACATATGAAAAAGGTGTGCACAAGAATTCTATTCTACTATAAGCTTCAGTTTTAAACAAAATTTTATCATCATTAACAGTTGATTCAATAATGTCATGGACAGGTTTTTTTATGTAACAAAGGGCCACAAGCCATAAAGTGTGTACAAATTTCAATCGTGTTAGTTTTTTATTGCAAACTTTTAGGTAGCCATGTGAGAGATATGGATCAGCACAAATCTAATGATAGTTATTGGTCAGATATTAGTTTTGACCCAGAAAAAGGCAAGCATATGGCGTCAATTGTATATTGGTCGAATCAATGGCATATACGATTCGATTTGGGATTCATTGAAGCAATCGTTTATTCGCTGCGTTCATTTATTCGTTAATTCGCTCGTTTTGTGCTGGCTGATGTATTCATTTGCCAGTTCGCACAATTGCCTGGCCATCGATTTCACCAATGTCTTTTACTTAATTGATTCGATGCGATGGACAGCGGCACTGTTGCATTTCTTCCAGCTGCCCAGTCACCTGGGCCCTATGGGAATCGAAAATGTAGTAATGCAATGGAATGAATTTTAAGGCACCGACGCGTTCTGTTCGATAATACATACTCACTGCAATGGATGTTGCATGTTGCAAGTAATTATAAATTGAATTAAAAGACGCACGTTGCAAGAACCCTTATATTTTACTCATGCTTGGGCTTATGTAATATTCATTACACGCAACACATTCACATTTGCGTACACCATGCAGTTACATGGCTCTCCATATCGGAGTCTCTTGTTCTGGTTGCAACGCTGGCAATATGTTTAAAATGCTGTTAAAATATTTGACAAGCAACTTTACGAGCGAGCCGTAAAAATATTTTCCCAGTCGACTCTGTGCAACTTGTGCGGGGAGGCGCACCCTCCGCCATCGTGTCTCACCACTCATGTCTATTAACTGCTCGAGTTGCTAAAACTAATGCATGCATAGAGTATGCATACTTACAGCTAAACCGGCAAGTGAATAGTGTCTGTGTGTGTTTGAATGCAAACAAAGCAAAGGACTAGAAAATACTTACCTAAAATTATCGGATACAAACAAAATCCCAATTAAATCTTTGATTAAAGTTGCCAGACGAAAACTTTCGATTTACCTTTAAATCGTGTTATTCTGTGTTGAAATAATAAAATAAACATGAAAGCAAGATGAAAGTTCTGGCATTATTCAAATTTTTCATTATTCAAGATTATTGTGCCAGACGTAACAAGTTCGATGAGCGAATTTAAATACCCATTGCAATAGGGTATCACATAAAAAATGGAAACGCAACTTGTCGACATGAATTGTTGTTGTCATTTCACATTTCCCTTGTCGTTGTTGTTTTTGTTGTTGTTGTTACTGTTGCTGTTACTTTTACTGTTGCTATAGTCGTACTTTATCGCTCATATATGAGTGTGTGTGAGTGTGTGTGTGATGCACACTGCAAACATAGCTGAGCATAGCACAGCACTGCATAGCATAGCATAGTTTTTAGCGCAAATCAAAATGATTGATGATGATGGCCGCCATGCAGCAAAGCTCTTTGCTCAAATTGTAGTTGCTGTTGCTAGCCATCTAGTAAAAGCTACAGACTACAACACAAACACTTGACAGTTATGGCTGCTGATATATAGCAAATAAACTAAATAAATCGCATTTTGTGTAATGTCATTTTTGTGCCACTTTGTTTTTTTCAAAAGGCTTGCCATATGAGCACCCACCCACAAACACATATATGTATGTATAAACATGTATGTTTGAGTCTCCGTCAATGTTTGTTTGCTATTCTTTGTGACACATATATGAGCTATGAGCTATGGTTACGAGCGTGTAGCTGCTGTCATTCTATTCTATTCAATTGCAAATTGACGCTGACCAAAAGTATGCAACACTTTTTTTCTCTCACTCACAGAGTGTGTTTGACTGGATCAAACACGAAACGCACACACACACACACAATTCATACCCATAGGTGGTTGCCATTCATTGGCACTTCATTAATGCTGTCAAAATATAAACAGGGCACACACACACAAACACGAACATGTACACAAATTAGCCAAAATGCTTGCGTTTATGGCCAATGGCCATGTTTAACGCATATTTGCCAAGTGCACTTTGGATGCCCATTGCTATTGCAAGCTGCTGCTATTGCTTTTGTGGTAGCGAATATTGTTGTCCTGCTGCCTCATTAGGCAACCACGTAGCTGCGGTTGCCGCTGTGTTTGCGGCCATTGAATACATACAGCCCCAACTGATGGGCACAAGCATATCTTTAACTGCAGGCACACACACACACACACACAAACACACACACATAGATTAACAATGACACACAATCAAGAATCAGCAGGTGAGAGCATTGTAGCCGCTGGCATTGTCGTTGCTGTCTATTCATAACGAAAATGTCTTTTGTAAGACGTCTTAATTTCAAGCTGAAGCACTATAACTGTTCAGTTTATAGCTGTCCTGCCAAACAACAACTTAATTTGGCTTTGTGGCATATTAAGTCATTCACATGTCTCCCACCAACTGTGCAACATGCACTTACGCTCTAATTGCTCTCCAGTTGCAACACCTATCAAATGGCTTAAGCTACAAATGGTTTCGTAAGTCATGCATCATATTTTTCGAATCAGTTCAGATCAGCTATAATGAAAAAAAGCAAATAATTTAACAAATCAAATTTGCTTACAACTTTATTGCATTAGAATGTTATTGTTACTTAGAAGCAATATGATAAAATGACAAATGTCAACTTCATATTCAACAGTTGCATTATTTTTTGTATTAGATGTAAAAACTCTCAAGTGACAATAAATAAAAAAAAAGCTTTGTTAATTAATTTCAATTAAAAATCAATGTCAAATATTTTCGTAATTAGCAATATTTTAGTGTACATGCAACGCATTTTCATATTTGTTTCTTAAGTTTTTATATATTCGATTAATATTCAAGTGCTAAGCCTCAAACTGTCATTTGAACTTTAATACTTTTCTTATATGCACAATAGTTGGGTTTTAAATCAACACAAGTAATACACACTGACTTGATACACACACACATAAGTAATAACACATACCGACTTAACAAAATTCAAATTACATGCACAGCCATATATTATTATTATTAGTATTAGGCATAGTTTTTGATGCATATACGACAAGCGCTTAAATTCCTTAGCGGCTTTGGTCGAATGCAATGTCTGTCAGCACTAATTGTCGTTGGCTGCTGTCGCTGCTGTCGTTGGCTACAATAATGTTCTCTATATCTCAACGTACTCGAATGTTAATGGTGGGGTTGGGCTGGGTTTGGGCACACAGAAACACGCACACACACACAATCCGCACAAACACTTGTCTATATGTAGAGGGAGAGAGAGACAGAGATAGAACTGTGTCACACACAAACTTAATCAAGCGGTTCTCATCATCTCTTTCTCTCTGCTGTTATTGTCATTAGCTTTAGCTTCCCTTAAGATGCCACCACACAATACAGAAAACAAAAAGATTGTCCAAAGCCGGACTTTCGCTTTTGGGTGCGAATAGAACTGCTAGATTATAGAAGACAAACATGAATACATATGTTTAATTAAATTGGGTCAAAGCAGTTAACTCACTTGTCTTTGGATTATGTTCGTATCTCACCTAATCTTAGCCTTAGCCTCTGCTTCTTCCACTAAAGCATAATATACTACAACTACTACTACTACAACGAGCACATACAAAATCACAAGGACATACATACATATATGTACATACATATGTTATCTGTTATGCAGTCAGTTTTGCTACGCCCGTTCCTTAGTCCCAACTAACCAATTTAGCTTCAAGTTTAAGTTAAAGTTGGACTTTTGTAAATATAACAAATTGCTCTTGTGCTTCGCGCCACATAAAATCATATTATTGTCTGCAGTTCAGAGCGACCGCAAAATATTGTCTTTTGCAAGTTTATTAAAACTTTTCACAGCAAAAACAACGTACTTCGACGCCAACAACTTTAACTACTAGCACTCTCTCTTGCTCTTTCTTTCACTCGCTAACTCGAAGGCAAGACTTGTTAGTTGGCTAAAACTTTTGACCTGTTGCCATACATACTACGACTTGGTCGCATACGACCATACAAGCCACTACACTACGAATACAACTACTACTATGTATAGCCATAGCTATAACAAAGCAACTTTGCAATTTTCTCAACTTTGCTAGCTTATTAGCTAAACTGGTTAATTAATTCGAATGTGTCGCTACGAAGTGGCTGTTCAGAGTCTGTATAGTTTGCAGTTTGTTTATGTTTTAGAATATACAAAACCTTTTTCTTTGTCGTTTTTGATGCATTGTTTTTTAATTTATATTTTGATCAAGCTAATTTTTAATAGCTTTCTTTCAGCTGAGAAACAATCGTTTACAGAACCTTTCTTACAGCTCATTCATTACACATTTAATTGACTTGCTTAACCCTTTTGGGAAAACTACGTGCCGATAAAATTCAAAGCTCATTTATAGCAATTTTCATGCAAATATTTTTCTTTTTTTTACTTATAAATATTTTGTAAAATCTCAATCACACCACACCTGGTGTACGTTGCCTTAAATGCAGCTCGAAATAAGCTTGAAAAAAAAAATTAGAAACAAAATTGGTAAAAGTATATATTAGGCAACAAATCATATTGCAGCATATTTTTGCAAACTTTTTAGTGTTCTTTAAATAATAAAAATATAGCAACAAATATTTTTTTAAACAGTCAAATCGTTTGACACACCTGCTTTCGGTTTTTAGCAGCTTAAAAAAAAGCTAAGCTTAAAATGGCATACACAATATTTATGAGTAACTGTATAATTGCAGCAATTAAGTTCTTAAGCTATGTGTTTTTGTTTTTAAATATTAATAGGCAACATAGGCAACTGTTTGTACGAATCAAGCAAGCTGCAGCATCTTCTGGCTAACGGCTTTTGTTTTTAAAATACGGCACATTTGTCCTAATCATTTACTGTTCCTTTTCATTTGCCCACAACATAAGCTGCTTTTGCATTTGGGTTTTTTGTTTCGTTCATATTTTCGAAAATGGTCCTTGTCGTTGTTGCGGTCAACATGTGGCAGGCAAGAGAAACTTGTCTAATCCAATGAAAGCAAGCAGCTCAGATACCATTGATAAGGCCAACCAACTACTGTTACTGATCCGATAATCAAAATAATATAAAGAAAGACAGCTATATTCATTATTTCTTTCCTTCTATCATTCAGCTGGTTTTGTTTGTGCTAGCTTTCTATTGTATGTGCTTTAAGATTTGTGTTTTCCTTTCCGTTCTGTAACGTTTCGTTGTGTTATGTTCCGGGCTTAGTTAAATATTTCTTGCCTTGGAGCAACCCAAACACTAAAGGCAACTAACTCCAAGCCGCACCTGTCAAATGCTTTAAGTTCATTTGTTTTTGGGCGCTGTGTGTCTCAGAGCTTGCCATTTCTGAAATCCCTTAAGACTTCGGGATAAGGGGTTAGGCAAATAGTACTCTGACATGCATTTAAATTTTGTGGTCGCCTTTGCTTCCTTGCTTCGTTGCTTGCCTGCCTTGCCTGCCTGCCTCGATTGCAAGACAACATTTTGCATCCTTCTGCAATTTACAGTGAAATTTTATGCATAATTCCCGTTATGACACTTGCGGTGCACACAATCACATTCTAGCCGATGTGTGTCTCTCTCTCAACAAGAATGTCGGTTTGTGCATGCTGATACACATGCGGTTGCAGCAAAACAACCAACCAATACAATACAATACAAATACAAATGCAGATGCAGATGCAGAATTCAAATGTAGATACAGATACATTTACACAAATATGTAAACACACACACACACACACAAGAGAGGCAAGCCAAGCAAAGCCAAGCAGTTGAGCAGCATACTAATTTATGTTATCAGAACACTCAAATCAACCACCAAATGTCAAAGTTCTTGCCAACTGCACTTATTTCACATATTATTGTCGTTGTTGTTGCTGTTTGTTATTGTTCTGTGTTTGTAAATTGCTGGTGTGGGTGCCAAATAATTAAGATTGATGTCCTGTCGCCAATTTTGAAACGTTGTTGTTGTTGCTGTTGTTGCTGTTGCTGTCATGTCGAGCGTTCTCTTAATCGAATTGCAGCCGCCGACGACGACGACAACAACACTTGTGCCAAAAACTAACCAAATAACACTATCCATAGCTGCAAATATGCAAAATTCGAATATATATGCACATATTTCTAGTGTTGCAACATTCTTGCTGCTTATGATATTACTGATATATATGTAAATTCAAACAAATAACATTATTTGAACAATATAATAAATCTGCAGCTAGTACAACTTCAACCACAACTAACTATTATAACGAAAACAACATCAGAATTCACATTGTCTTTGATGAAATGGTGAATTTGACTTGACTTCACGTTCGTTTTCCATATTAAACTTATTGTTGTATCTCGAGTCTTATTGCTATTCCATGATGAATAAAACTCATTACAAAACTGAAGCTTCAGAATAATTATAAATTAAGATCAAACTCTGAAACATTGAAAATATTAAAGCTGACCATAATCAAATGTTGAGTGTAACTTAATCTTTATTGAAAAAACGAAAAAAATGCATTTAATTGGTATGTCATTTAAGGCGTTTTGATGCGCAAATGGCTGTCAGCTGTTGTTATCCTTTAGGTCTGGTTTAATGCTAAGGTTTCTGTTTGATTTTTACAATTTCAATTAGCGCTAAGCGTGCAACACAGCCCTCCCTGTGACACTGGCACGGTGGCAAACGCGGTTTTTTGTACTGTGCCGAGAGATTTGTTGTGGCAACTGTGTGTTTGTGTGTGTGTGTGTGTGGCAAGGATTAACCGCCGCTGATTATAACGTAACTGGCAAAAAGTAAATGTCAGCATTTGACGCAACAAATTTATGTTAATTTTGCATGAGCTGCCTGGTGATTTTGAGGCATGTGGCAGCTATTCGAAACGAGTCGAGTTGAATTAAAACGAGCGTGTGTGTGTGTTAAGGATAAGGCCACAAGCTAATCACAGTGTGTGCTGCCTGAATGCTCCTTTGTTTGACTATTTAAGCTGTCAATTAGTACAAACAAGCTCTCGATATTTTAGAGCTGTTATTCAGTTAGGCTATAGATGAATGCACCAATGAATACATGATAGTAAACTAATGCTAAATATACATTGTGTGGCTTCATTTAATACTTCAATTGTTTGTGTTCAAATCGATTACAAACTCAATACAAAGGGCTACTAACTAAGAAATAATAGTATCAGGCTTTGCTTAACTTATTGAAATGTTGCCCGATTTATTATATATATACATTTGCCTAACCCCGAACTCACGCACTTGTAATTTGTGATATGTGTTTTTGATATTCCCTTGTGTTTTTGAGCTAGATGAGTTTTGTTTGTTGCTCATTAACTAATAACTGTTGCTGATAGCTGCAACCAAAAAAAATTTCACTAAAATTCAACAGAGTCGTCTTTTCATTATGCATAAATACAGATAGGGTTAGATAGAAGCTATTGAAGCACAGAGAATATTGAAGATAGGCTTGTTGCCGGATCTGCAGTAAGCAGGTGCCGCTGACAATGACGATCACCAATCAGACACTTGTGTCCATTGTCCATTGTCCATTGACGCGACGATCGCAAAACAAATAAATACCCGCCTGACACCGCTTGGCACAACTTGACGTGGCAGCAACACTCATCTATTCTCTGTGTCTCTTTCTCTCGCTCTCTCTCTCGCTCTCTCTGTGTGTGTAGCACATGTGCTGCGACTGATCATCAGCGGCAAACATATGGCTGTGTCTACTGTCGTCGTCGTCGTCGCCGTTGTTGTTGTTGTTGTTGTTGATGGCATTGTTAATGACGCCGGCAACGCGTTTGATAAGCAAAAAACGAAACGGCTGCACAAAACGATCGTTGTCCACTACGATCGATTTCAATATGAATGCCTAATTATTCCCACAGGGATAACTCTGTTGTTCCGTAGAATTAATGGAATATATATATATATACATATGTAAGTATGAACAATATCGAGTATCAGTTCAAGTTTGCACTCGAGCGTTTGCAAAGCGTGCCTGGAGCAAAGCAAAAAACCAATTGATACGGCACCATAAATATTTGGACAGGCACGGCGAACACATCATTTGTGGACATGGAGTTCTTTGCAACGGGCGGTTTTCAACAGCTCTATAGCGAGCTAGATGAATCGGCGACAACAACATCTCAATTTGACTTTATTGGCCAGCAGCAGCAGCAGCAACAGCAGCAGCAGCAACAACAGCAGCACGATTTCGATTTTTGCTATGCTGATGTTAATTTTGGCAATAGCTATGAGTTGTCTAGCATGGATTACTATGGCATTATAACACTCGATAGCAATAACAACAACAACAATAATAACGAGCAACTATTTGATTATGCCGATCCAGAGTTAACAATGGTTTCGATTTCGGGTTCAACATCATTGCCGCCGGACCTAAGTGATTGGGAGCAGCGATTGCTCGATCATTTTGTGGAAATACCCGAGCTAATTGACATACTGCCCGAGCGGACACCACTCTGCACGGACATGTGCGATGACTTTTTGCACGAGAGCAACAATAATCTGCGCCTAGCAGCACCCGCATCAACAACAAAAACAACAACGACGACGACGACGACGGCGACGGCTTCAATGGCACCACTGCAACTAAGTCAAAATGCCGCTGGTGAAAAGGGATATCTGTGCACGTTTGGTAGCTGCGAGAAGCTATATGCAAAACCAGCGCATCTTAAGGCCCATATGCGTCGGCATTTGGGCGAGAAGCCGTACGCTTGCAGCTGGCCGGATTGCAGTTGGCGCTTCTCGCGTTCCGACGAGCTCGCCCGCCATCGACGCTCGCATTCGGGCGTCAAACCGTACAAGTGCGACTACTGTGCCAAGTGCTTTGCCCGCTCCGATCATCTGACAAAGCATCGCAAGGTGCACGAGAAACGTCTGCTGGCCGCCACCCGTTCGGGCAAGGTCCTGCCAAATGGTCCTCTACCACAGAGTGTCTATGCGGTACGTCCGGGTCGTAAGCGTAAAAATCAACTCTGACCAGAAGTTGTTTTGTTTTCTTCTTTTTTTTTTTTTTTTTTTGGTTAAGAAATATGCAATTCTGGTACAAATAGACTTAACGTTTCAAGTGAAAAAAAAAAACAATTGCATTGCTATTTGAAACAATAACATATAGTTCTATATAAATACATAAGAATATTGCAGTATAACGCTGATGTCGACTTATTTTTTTACAATGAGTTCAATGCAATATCTTTTGAAGTTTTTAAGTATTGTAGGCCATAATTAAGCTAGGATTTTTTACCAAAATGATATTGCAAGTCCTTAAATTGATTTAACGCGAAAAGATTATAAATTATTATTATATAAGGAAGTTTTCTTTTCTTTTCCAGAATTCGGGAAACTTAATCAAAAACCCATTCTATATACGGAAGTTTGACTGTATATACACTTAAAAGTTTTCCCTGAATTTATGTGAATGCTTAATAGCCGGTGTTGGTTGACCCGTGTCATTAAAGAAATTCTATTTAATATATTAAGTTAGATACTTTAATTATTTGTTATTACTTTAGAATTAATTCAGGAACAAAAAGACGAGCACGAGACGAGAAAGGCTGAGTCGGGCAGAGTCTGCTCAGCAGGCAGCCAACCAATAAGAAACAGCAAGGAGCAGTTAATTTTCTGAACCGGCTGCTGTTTGCCGGGCTTGTTGTTGTTGTTGTTGTTTTTGTTGTCATAAAACTAATTTAAAGGCCAAGTATTGTCAGCGGGTAGCTGACTCCTCTAAATACATACATACATATGTATGTATATGTGTATGTGTATGTACGAGTGCTACTGAAATAATCTCAGCTATGGGCTGGTCGTTTATCTTTGATGTTGACTGAAGCTTTTGCTGTTGCTGGCTCTTAATAGCGAGAGTTTTTCACTGTGTATGTGTGTGTGTGTGTTAGCCAGCATGGTAATTAAGTTGTTGGTTTTTATTTTTATTATTATTTTCGCACCCGCAACGCAAACGCTCGGCTCGACTTTGAGTACAGTTGCAACTGCTGCTGCTGCTGCTGCGGCTCCTCTTCCTCCAGCTCCACTTCCTCGAAGTCGTATCCTTTATGCGCTGTCATATTGCATACTTTACGGCTTTCAGCGCGAGTGCTTTTGTACATTTCAAGAATATTTACAACGCAACTCGCTTATTGCATAATGGCATTTACTTTACACAAACGCCAACGTCAACGACGTCGACGTCGCGGATGCTACCTCTGCCACTACCACTGCCTCTGATTCTGCCATCGCCATCAGCCATTGTCTGCCGTTCGTTGTCTTGTTTTGCGTGGCTCTTGCAAAAATCCACAACAATTATTGCCCATTCCCCCCGCGCCCCATTTGGTATTTACTTATTTGCTCTTCTTCGTTTCATTTCATTCCATTCCATTCCATTCCTTTCCTTACCATTCTATTCCGCTCAAGTCCCTTCTCAAGCATTCAACCATCATCAAAAGTCTGCAGCTCATTAGGGCGAGGGCGAACTTTGTAACTGCCGCCATTGCATCTGCAAACAAAAACAACAGCAACAACGACAAATAGAAGAACCGTAACAAGAACAACACCAAGTACTGCTTATTCGAAAGTAATTAGCATAAAAATAAATACCACTCATTAAGTCATGTTGTTTTTATCTATTCACCATTTGATATTCCATGCTGTCGACAACGACAGCGACATAGACTTAAGTGCCGTCTGCCAGACGTGAAGAGGGGCTTGTGAATTGTATCTAGCATTAGTTTGGGATCTAAAAGGGCGCCAAGCAGCTGACAAGTGTGTGTTCCCTGTATACGAAAATGTTTGAATTGTAACAAAGCTCTTTAATTTAAGTTACCTAGCTTTAATTTCTTAGCTTCAACTTCATTTAAGAATCCAACTCTTTACATATCTAAACTCGATACCGAAGATAAAGAGTAAAGCTAAATACTTGAAACCTTGCAAATATCTTTTTCTATGACCGAGACAGCTAAAGTGTCAATATTGGTGTTCTATGCCTACTGAATGTCTGGGAAATCGATAAAATCAATAACTGAAAATCAATCATCCTTACAGATAAAGTTACAGTTACCAAAGACAGCTAGCAAAATCCCCCAAAATAAATATTTTTGACCAGCATCAACAGCCGAGTCGAAATATAGTTCTTCTGTCCAGCCATCTGTATCCACAAAGAAGTCGATCTCGAAAACTATAGGAGCCAGTTTCTTCAAATTTGGAGTCCTATACCACAGGCAGAACAAATTTGCTGAAATTTATTCTTTAACTCTTTCCGTAAACGATAACATTAAAAACTTTTATGTGTTGGTCTGCAAACTATAGAAACAATATTGAAAAACTGAGATGTTTTCAGATTTTGAATATTGAAGTTCAGTTGTCATCGTTTGTGTTAGATTAATCATTTAGAGGGTATTTGGAAGTCGAGATTTCATACTTGTTTCAAATAGATTTAAGGTAAGAAATTCCTAAAGTCAACCTACTTGTAAGCTAAGCCAGTGCGGAGGGCTGACTATTTATTTTTCTACTGATTAAATTTGCTTATTCAATTGTTGCATATTTAACTAATTAGCAAAATTGCTAACTCAGTTGCTTAAGCATCTCTCCCCCCATATATAAAGTTAGTTAGGCAAACGCCTCAAGTTATGGTAGTACATGCAAGCAAACATGCTTAGAGTAAGCAAAATAATTAGTGCTGCATTTGCTTGTGTGTTTCTGTAGCCTTAAACTGGTTAAACTGGCTTAAAGATACATTTAAGTTTTGGCTGCTTCTTAAAGAGCAGTGCGCGTGCATATTTCAATTGTAATTTTAATTAGATGCCCTGAAACAAAAATCGCATAACTTTTATCCAATGCCAAGACACCAGATACTTTACACACACACAGACAAAGAATTGGTTAAAATTTGTGTGTGTGTGTGTGTGTGTGTGTGTGTAGTGGAAGACAAAGCGCGACGTAGTAAGAGAATTCAATTAAATGTTCATCAAAAACTACAACAAAAATGGCGCACACATTTACATTGGAAACACACACACACAGATATCTATAGAGCCGAACAAACAATGGCAACAATGGCTGATGCCCACGAAAACTAGATAATGATGATGATGCTGATGCTGATGATGGTGATGGTGATAATGAAGGAATGAATGGTGGAGTGAAGTGGAGTCTGGCTGTAACTGTAACTGTGACTCTTTGGTTGCTGTAATCAGGGCGAGGTGTAAACCGAAAGGCGAAAAGCCATAGACGACGACGACGACGCGCACAAAAGTTATAAAATACCAGATAGATAGTAATTGCACCAGCAGCAGTAGCAGCAGCAGCAGCTTCCCCCGCTATTCTCCCTTTCACCATCTTTGTGTCCTTGGTTCGCTTTGCTTTTAGTTTATATGTGGCGGTGGGTGAAAATAAGCAGGAAACTGGAAATTACAAATGATACGGAAATAATGCGATATCATGAATCATTTTTATGAGAATCCAAGACTTTGATTCTTTTTGGGCAAATGATTCTATGGCAGATTATTTCACCCGTATTTCATCACTACATATTTCAATCTTTGTCTTATGCTCTTCATATCCTTTTTTGTTGTTGTTGTTGTGCGGCCTTTTGTTGCATGCGACAGCTCTACAATACGGGAATGCATGTGCAACGCTAGAAAAATTTTTAAATAATAATTTGCGTTGACATTGGCATTGGCGACCGACTGGCTAGTGCAGGCGAGCGATAAAGACCATCGACAGACAGCGGGCATCGTATTTCAAATCAGTATCGTTTGCCCTATGCCAAGACTCTGTGCATTTCGATTCTTTGTACGCTAAAAGAAATGGCGTAATGTGGCCCGAAAGCTAGTTTGGCTGAATGATAGCTTACGAAGAATCTTTTATTTGTTTCTCTTTTGCATAAGCCTCAAATAACAGACAGCTTTCTCTTCCATACATGACGATCCCCTATCGATTAGGGTTATAGGTTTGTTGATATTCCAAGTTTCGAGCGCTTTAAAAAAGATCTACTAAACTATTTTATTTCTTTTAAATTGACTAAGACAGTTAGTTAACCTGACTTTATGTTTCACATTCAACGCTTAAACTTATTTTGTTTAGCTATCAAGAAAGTAACCATTAAACACTTTAAAAAGTGACAATAAGCTGTTGCAAAGTTTGAGATATACCAGCGACATATTTGATCAACTTTATGTTGTCATTTTTGGTACACATTACTTATTATTTTGTCAGCAGTAGTTAAAACATTGTAATCTTTAATGTGTTTCAAGTTTTTAATGACATTTCGTTGGTCTCGCTGTCGTATGCAAAATTTCCTTAAGTCAATTTAAAGTCGTTCGGCAATTGTCTGTTAAATGTCGCCCACTCCACTCGCTGTCTGCAACGAGGCCGCATTAAAGTCAATTTTCGGACAGCAAACGCCACTTCGAGATGCTAATGAACTTAAATAATGGGCCAATGCTACCCGCAAGCAGCTTCTTTAAACGGCAAGAAAGAGTTGGGCAGGTCAGGGTAGGTAAGGGCGGGTTACTCAGGTTGCTCCCGGGTTGAAGGTGACTTCAGGTGCCACGTTAAACAATTTGCAGCCTTAATGTGTGGCACAAAAGTGTTAAAATCCAGGACCCATAAGTTCTAGACGAAATGGTCGGGGCTCTTTTATGTATGGCCCATGTACGTGCCGAGCCGGGGCTTTCAACAGCGCTCCTGGGGTTGGGGCGCTTTATCATGAGGGTCCAACCCTTGCTATTAAAACAACCAAAAGCAATATCTTATGTGGATGCCTCGCACTCCCTCGCATACCCCAGGGATGCACATACACACAAAAAAAATAGAGAGAGAGAGAGAGAGAGAGAGAGAGAAAACAGCATTGGTTAAAGTTACACGTTTCGACCGGAAAGTTGCACGCCCGTTCAGAAAACTTAAAAGCTACACGCATCTAGGCTTTTTTAAATACAAAGAAAAAAAATATTGTAGTTATCGTCGATTCACAGTAAAGTGATTATATAAACCAAAATACGATAAAAAAACTATAAAAAAAAATATTTTTTAAAAATATAGTCAAATTTTCTTGATAAACGATCTTAGTTCGGCCTTCATACAAACAGCTTGTTTATAATTGTTATGCTAAGTAATATAGCTTGAACAGCAACAAAGCAAAGATAACATCTATGTACGCATATGTATAAAACTTTTTTATCAGCCTACAAAACAGGAAAAAACTAATTTGTTTTAACAAGCCCTTTTGTGGAATTTCAACGTTGAATAAAGAAGACATGATTTTTGGACATTTTTGTGTGCAGAAAAATTGACGAAATACTTTTCGATATCATACTTTTACATGCCTCGTGTAAGAATTTGCTCGACAAACTAATACATTTTCCAAACGCGCCGTGCAGCTTTCGTTAGAAAGAGTAAGAGCGAATGGGGAAATAGTTGGAAATTCTATATGAAGGAAAAATTGCAGCTCTCATTTCGTGGAGTGGGTTTGGTCGAATTTAAAGTGTAATTTTTGTGGTTACATTTGCCAAACATAAATCTAATGGATATTAATACAAGTTACAAGCACATGCCCCTCAACCCACTCACTTTTTGCCTTCCCAGTGCTTAGTTCGTACGTGTGGTTCTATACTTCACGTGCCACAAGCATCAGGTTTGGGTTCTCAGATTGAGGGTCTTTTTTAAGGTTTACTGTGCGCCGTTTGTCTCACTAGCGATTTCTGGCATTTGTGCATAGCCCATTGCTGGTTTATTATAATTCATCACAAATGTGTGTGCTTCAGTGTGTGTGTGTGTGTGTGTGTGTGTATTTGGGACTATTACTGGTTTACATTAACTTGCTGCCAACATCCAAAATATTTCAATTTTGCAGTTCGCTTTGCGGCTGTTTTGGCATTTCGATGTTTTTTCACTGGATCTTTTTTTTTTTTTTTAAGTGGCAGAAGGGCAGGGAGTTGTGGTGTGGTTATGATAACGTTCCTACTTTAATGCCATTGAAATGGCCATATACGGTTTGTATATGAGATTTTATGCGCTTTGTGCATAGGCAAAAGCAAATGAGATCATTTTGGTTAGAATTAATATTTGTTAAGCAAATGCATTTGCCTGCAACAATCGCCAGCAACAAATGTTGAAGGTCAAGCAGGCAATGAAAAGGAGAGACTAAGAACAGCTTAAATAAAAGCCAAATCTCTTAATTGTGACGGTCAAAACCGTTGATTAAAATGTTTTGGCTGTAAAAAGCAAGTGCAAGTAAGTGAAAAATGGAAAAAGAGAGAGAAGAAACGTGATTTGAGAGACAAAAAGAGAACGAAAGAGAGAGAGAGAGAGAGAGAGAGATGGCTAGTCTGCGACACTGGAGCTCAAAAATAATACAAAGCGATAGTTTGTTGTAATCAATGAGGTTTCGCTGACATGCCCAAGAATAACAATAACAATAACAACAACAACAACAGCAACAATGTTGTAAACGAGCACATAAATAACTTGAGCTGGTGCTGGACGTCCTTTCCAGAGTAGGTCGCCAAAGCGTCAATGGAATATCAATTTTAAAGCAGCCAAGTTAAGAAGAGAAGCAAAGCGAAATGAGATACAGATGGAGTTGCATTCAGCTGGGGTTGCGGATTTAGATACTAAAGAACTTGTGTATGGCAATTTGACTCTCAAACCGAAATGATGTTATCCACAGAATTAATTGGGAAGTGGGGCAAAATAAATAAATTCAAAATTTTAGTTTTAAGCAATATTACCAAAAATTAAAAAGTTAGATAGTATTTGTCAAGTCATAATCAGAAAGATATTATATCCTCGATTTGATAGAAGAAATTTAATATTTTTCTTTTTTGGAAACTTAAACTCAATTATTTATCGAATAAAGTTTAATGCTGTATGCATGACAACGTTGATTATTATACTATGATTAGATGCTGTTGCCAGGCCTTAACTGTATATGATAGTAAAGGCAAACAGGAAGAAAGCGCCGAGCAACACGAACAGCATAAAAGCAAAATGCCGATAAATGAAAATAGAAAAACAAGAAACGTGCACAAATCTAATTCCCAAACAACACGCGCCCTACAACCAACCAAGTACAGAAAAACAAAAAAAAATGTGAAAGAACAAGAAAAAATACATACATACATTATAAGGAGATATGAAGGGTAAGCAGTCTAGGAACAACAATAACAACAACAACAACAACAAGACATAGATGACAACGACATCAGCAACAACGTAAAAATTGAAATGATGATAAACGCAACACCAGCAACTGGCAAACCAACAACAACAACCAACACTCTTTAACAATACAAAAGCAAAAACAAAATGTAACTTTTCAATATCCGCATCCGGTCATGAATAATAATTTCGAAGGGCAACGCGCGACTGTGGCTGCTACTATATAATATTTGTGTCTGGTGTGAAGAGGAAATAGCAGAAGGATGGCACGAATTTAGCTTTCAGCCGAAAATACCGTCGAAACAAGTAGCTAACAGATAAGTCAAGCAGGCCATAAAAATGAGTATATTATCTAAACATTGATTATTGACACTCACACCTGCATACATACATACATACATATATACTGTACATAATTACGTATACTTAATAATCCTCCTGAGAAGAGCAATTTTTGTGCCGTGCTGGCTCATTGCTTGTCATTGCTGACATTGGCAATTTCCATCAATTTGCATGCAGCAGCGATAATGATAAAACTTTTTCGGCAGCAATTTAAAAATCACAGCCACTTGCCACGTGCCACACTCGCTTAATTCCTTGGCAACAGAGTAGCATCACCTCTCTCGCTTTGGCTCTCCATTAACCGCACATCAAATTCTTATTAGCGCCCATTGCCAGAGCTCAATTTCAATTGATTCGTTTTGCCAGATGCCAAAACTTTTCCAATCAGCCTCTCAACCTATACCAATTTAGCCATACAATCCTTCTTGGGCGGTTGTTGGCATCCCCTTTTTTTTCCTGAGGAGTTCTTTCTTTGAGTTATACTTTTTTTATTATATTTTTTTTTTTTATATGTTTCCATCGTTGCGTTGCGTTGCGTTGCGTTCACGCTAAAAACCCAATTAAACGCGCCATTAAATAATTTCGCAATTTGCATATATTTCGTATTTCGACTCAATAAAATTTTACACCTGAACGCCAGCTAAAACGCACACGACCCACACACACCTTCTCAACCCGATAGCTGGGCAAGTCCTTTTTTTTGTGTCTGTTTGATTTTGTTATCTTTATTCCTGTTTTCTTTTGTTTCAATGTATTTGATTTTATTTGCATTTCCTCAATTCTTTTGCTTATTTTGATCTTCTTCTCGTTATGGCCAGGAATCGTAAGGCTTGTGCTGGCAACGTGTTTATGCAAAATGTTGTAGCCTCTGCTTTTTTAAGGATTGAATTTGATTATGGCATATAAAATATAATGATTCCAATTTGCAGTACCTCCGTCAATCAGATATCAATTTTAGTTGCCTTACTAAATGTTTTCGGCTTTTAAAACACGATTTTTTCATTGATCCAAAACTAGTTTAAACTGTTTGCATGGGAAATAATTGCCTGAGCTACCAGCTGTTGGTTTTTAAGCATTGTTATGCCAGCGATATGTAGTTTTTCTTTGTTGTAACTCTTTGTCCTTTGAACTCCTTGTTTGTTGCGCGTCAAGAAGATTATGCTGAAACTGCTGGCTGAAGCTCAACTGAAAAGTAAAGCTTCTTAATAAATACATATGTATATATACTTATATATAAGTAGCTTACACATATATGGTACACACACACATACCATATATATTAAACCAACCTTCTTAACGCTTGTGCTTGTCTCTTTAAATGACCCAGAAATAAATGTGGTTCCCCCTTTAATCCATATACATACAATGTATGTTATTTTGCAATTCTTTTTTGTAACCCTTGCTTTCTTGTTTTTTCGTTTTTTTCTTTTTTTTTTTAATTCAACTGCTTTGCACACGCCCCAACTTGCCGCCCAGTTACGCCCCCGGTTCCGGCACGCGATGCCACGCCTACATTGTGCAATGCACGCAAAGCCGCTCGCATAAAATAAATAAATACACTACTACAACTACAACAACATAAAGAACAAGAAACCGTCTACATGAGGCGCATATTTAATTTCCCAAGCCAAGTCCAATCGCAATCGCAATGGCAATGGCAATCCCAATCCCAGCCACACAGAAAGAACCCCACACCATAGTCAAGCGAAAGCGAAATCTTTACCCAAACCTCGCAGATCCTGTCACAAAAGGATTTTCAACGGCCTGCTTTTGGCTTGGGTTGTTCAGTTATTTTAATTTTTTTCTCTTTTTTTTTTATTCTGCTGTGTTTGTGCGTTTTTGCGATTGTTGTTGTTGTTTTTTTTATTATTATTCGTTTTGAGCCTTTCTCCTGTTGTTGTTATTTTATATTTTATTTTATGCATATATATTTTTTGTTTTTTTTATATATCCTTTATTATTAATCGCATGTTTACACACCAGAAACGCACCGTGCATGACCACATGTGTGTGTGTGTGTGCGTGTGTGTGTGTGTGTGTGTGTGTGTGTGAGTAAGTGTGTATGTGTGTTTGACTGCAGATTCTTTAAATTTCCAAACACGCAACGGGCAAGGTTTTTTTTTGTTTTACTCATTTTTTGCTTCTCTTCCTGCGCACAGGAATAATGAAGAGCGATCATAAATCACATTAATTGCTCGCTAGATGGCGCTGCTAGCGTTCAATATGGCAGCGCCTAAGCAGCCTGAAGGTTGGAAATGCACTACTACCTCGCTTAACTCAACTTATTACAATTTGGCCAATTGCGAAAACTAAGGAAAAATATAAGCCTTTGCTTACCATTAAAATTAAATTAAAGTAAATAAAATAAATCTGTGTTCAAAGCAAGGATTAAATTTTATTTTATTTATTTATTGAAGAACTGAGAAATTGTTGTTGTCGTTAATTTAGGTTACTTCTTTTTTTAAGTTGATATAACAGTCGACAATTCAATATTAAGAATTAGGGATTATTGAGGAATTGTGTGTAACAAAGGCTTTGAGGTCGTACTGTAAGTTTGAACAAAAAATCAAAAAAGAAAAGAAACCCAAATGTTACAGGAAACAAACATAGATACATAGAGAGAGAGAGAGAGAGAAAGAGAAAGTTTAGTGAGACGAGTGCTCATCAAAGTTTAATTAAAATTTTGTTGTGGCAAAGTTGTTAAAACGTAATTTAAAAATTGACAAAAGCCAGCAACAACAATCAATGCAATGCAAACAACAAACTTAACAAACGGCATCTTAATTGAACGCCGAAACCAAACGAAATTTGTAAAAAAAAAAAACGAGGGAGAAAGAGGACAAAAGAAAGAGAGACAGAAAGAGAGAAAAGAGAGGGAAATGGAAATGAAAGGGGAGGTTATGCAGTAACTATTGTCAGAGAAGTAAAAGCAACCGCAAAATCTGCTGCCAACAAGCTATCCACACACACATTAACACACTCAAATACATGTACATGTGTAGCGTGTATTATCAATGTATTGTCATGTGCCACGCCCATACACGCCCACTTGCCTGATAAAGTTCAAAAGTGATTGCTTTTTAGTTACACAAATTGCCAAACAAACAAATTCGCCAAACGCAACAAAAAAAAGGAACAGAACAGAACAGAACTGAACTGAACTGAACAGACATAGTTGGCAACCACATAGTGCAACCACATAGCACCTCACATATGTATGTATGAACTTACACTCACGCACACTCTAGCACACGCACACACACACACACACACACACACGCTCACGCTCACACACGAGTAGTCGTCGAGAGTTTTCAGCTACGGCTTTAGCTACAGTTTCAGTTCCAGTTGCATCTTCAACCCAACACTCAACAGCCGATGCCACCTTTGGGCAAGCGATTAGCCGAAGAAAAACTAAAAACACTTTTATCCCTGCAGAACAACAACAACAACATCGAATCCGTGTAAGTTCGCCGAAACTATATGTAACTGCTTTTAGTTTGCACTTCCGTTTTAATACACCGCGCACCACGCGGTCGGTCACAATGGCCCCGAAAAACTACTTCGGTCAAAATTGGGCAACACCAGTTGCCTCTGCTGCTAGCCGAGCATATTGACTATCAGTTGAAAGCAGTCGAATGCACTTGAAATTGAAATCTACTATATCGAAACTGTCAAAAGAAGCATCCTGGCTGGCTTTTAGGCAAACAATTTCATTTTTGTCTTCACATATTGTTGAACGGGGCTTTGTGCTTTTTTTTTTTTGCCCCTCCGACAAGTGCGGGGATAAAAGCTTAAGCTTAAATTAGCCAACACCCAACCGAAAGGATGGTTGGCTACTGAGACTGAAGCAAAGTTAATTACGCCCTTTGAGCGACAAATAGTGCAACACACTTTACAAGCTCTAATACGCATTCTAAGCCAGGCATTGGACCTGTTTATAAGATAGAAACGTCTGTAGGTAGATCTATTTATTACTCTCAAGAATTGTTATCGGTCCTGAAGAACGTGTCTTTCCAAATTTCAGCGGAAAGAATGCTTAAAAAACGCAAAGATTAATCAAGAAAAGCAAAGTTGACTGCATTAACTGGCCGAAATCCGAACATCTTCCGCCTTTTTAAAGAAGCAAATGATATTATATTATTGCTATATATTCGGATTATGAAGAATCAACTAACTAACAAATGAGGTAAATCATCGTAAACTCAGTAAAGTAATGTCTTGTGCTGATTACGACAAACTCGTAACAAAAACTCTCATTGAAGTCGTCAAAATATTAACAGAATCCAACTGCGAATTTTGGCATCACCAACTAAGGGAAAACAAACCTCTGAGGATCTAAAGCAACTGAGAGAGAAACTTTTGTTGGTAAAGGTAGAGCTAGCGGCAGTGATTGTCTTGAGGTAAACCTAGAGTTGACGTTTTCTGCGATGATGCGTCGTAGCGACTCGTCATTGCAATAACTGAACCCGAACGCTTAACACAAAAAGGGAGAGAGGCGCTCCATGCGTCGCTTCTCTGCATGGCATTGCGTGAACCTAGCGTTCATTCAGCTCGATTAACGCAATCAGCGGACATCGCCATGCAAAATACATTAGTCGAACACATTGTGAAGGGTTCAAGCGAGCGTCAGCGCATGTAAAAGAGTCGTCGACGCAGCGTTCATTTTGCGTCGTTCTGCCGTACTGGAGGGAGTAACCACTTTACAAATTTAAGATTTTAAACTAATCTACTTTGACTGATTGGCCGGGATAGTCCTGTGAAGTCTCTTTCTCATTTTAAAGACTTCTGCTGAGAAGCCTTTTGGCCAGTTGGTTTGGGATTAAGTAAAGCTTGATTAATTATAAAACATCGACCGATTCTCGGGTATTTTGATCTTCTCGTCAATGTCTCCACAGCTAACTAAAAGCCTAAAGAAGTCAACCTTGAAGACGCACAACTCGACAAGTTACGACATACTTTTCTTTGGCATAACAATGTCCTGGGCTTTGCCTAACGTCAATGAGAAGTCAGGTTGACTCTTTATGTACTCAAACTTTGATATTGTATGTATTAGCTTGACATGGCATTAGTAGTAGCAGTGTGAGTTTCAATGACATTGCAGGGGTTTTGAGAGAGAGAAAAAGAGTGCTTAGCTGAAGTGAGATTGAGTTAGAGACAGGAATAGAGACAAATGCAGATGTTTGTCAGATAGCGGAAGTGCCATCACAACCGGAAACACATTTCCAAATCTCTAGTGTGTGACGTAATGGGAGCACCTTTCGTTTGCACTTTGAGCATCCGGTGAGTGACACAGCGGAATGCTTTTGTCCATTTGCCAACCGTAACGAGATCATCAAAATGCCCAAATAACAAAATGCTTCAAACATTTAAATAATTTTCAAATTAACACCAAAAATAAAACAAGCTTTCCTTTAAAATTGTTTGCAAACTCTTTACATAAATACTTTTTTTGAGTGAAGGCTTTCTGACCGTGCGCTTAATCATTTTAACGAGTTATTTATGTTGCGTCGAAAATTAAGTTTTCCAGCTGAAAAATACCTTAAAATAATTAAAACAGCTTATGGCCGTTCGTTCAGCAGTCCAAAGTCCCAAGGATGACCAACTTAGGTATGGTAGATTTTTTTTTTTCTTCATTGGATACGAGTATATTATTCGAGGTCAACGTCATCGTCATCGCCATCGTCATCATCGCCGCCTGCAGCTTCAGCGCCAGCATGTTAGCCCTTGAATTATTCATGTGCATACTGTGGCTGTGGGTAGCCATTGCGAGACATTGCCATTTTACATGTGTTTTTCACGTGTTTTAATTAATTTTGTAGAGTTCATCAACTGAGACACCCAACATCCCACCATCCACTTCCGCTCTCTTGTGCATTCCATAAAAGTTGTGAGCCATGGCGCCAACCTTAGGCAACATCCTCGGCAAATAATGAACATCACAAATCAACAGCTCGGCATTAGCACACAATCCCTAGCCATGTCCAAAACGGGAACCCTTCTTTTTGGGATAGGAACTACTTCATCATCTTTTTTTTGTTTTTGTCGTAGGTGTAAGAAGGGTTGTATAGGTTCAGCTCAGTGGAGCGAAATGTTGGGTGACGTACAGGTGACGGACGGCCTGTAAACTAAAAAGCCGTTGACCAGATTAATTGTTCGCTGCGTGTGTAATGTGTAAGATATTACACACAAATGTGAGCATAGTAACGATCAAATATTTACGCACAGAATCACTAAATCTTCAATACTTTAAACAGATTATTAAGACATAAGACATCGGAACAATTTTCTACTTTGAAATCTCATCGAATACACTACATGATTGACAATATTGAAAGTATGTTTTGCCTCTATAAATAAGACCAGCAGTAGAGATTCTGACTATCGGTTTGCTAAGTATAACAGTTGATGCACTGCCGCTGGTTCGACTTCAATCCCATGGTATCCAACTCCAGGTTAAAGCTGCTCAACGCCTGTCAGATAAGATGGAAGCTGTGTAAACAAGAGTAAATTAATAAAAACTCAAATGACTTAATCAAAAATACTTACTTTCCAGCTAGAGAAGTTCTCCTTGTCCCGATCACTATGCGCTTATTGGGCTTGGTCAAGCCAAATCCGTGATTGTTTTAGACCAGATCCAGTAGCTCTCTGAAACTGATGATTGTCATTCTATATAGCATCTCTGCTTCATAACCTCTACATATACTCGATTGTTTTGTAGACAACTTTCAACTGCATCACATATGTCCCTTATCCTGTCTGCTAAATGGGTCATTTGCTCAAACTTCAAACTGCTCGCCGCAAAGAGCATCAATCCGCTCCATCCTCTACAGGGATTCCATCGCGACAGTGGATTCAGTGAAACTCACCGCTCGCAGACTGTGATAACCAGGTACCGGCCGTACCACTGAAGCCCTTCTCGTTGACAGACTGACTTTCTTTCACGAAAAAAGCAAACTTATTTATTTAAAATTGTGCACATTTGCAGGCTTAAATGTTTTGTTTGATAAACGTTTTGTTGGCAACATGTATGTAGTTCTTATTCTTCTGAGACCGACAAATATTATAATACAATTTTGTGTGTTAGTATTTTAAAATAAATGTATTGCCAAAATGACTGAAGCATTAAGTAATGTAATGATATTGTTTTTTAAAAGTTGCCTGCTCTAAAAAACATTTGCAGCTTAAAGGCATGCAGGGAACTAGTTAAATTGTGACCTTCTTCTGATAAAAACCCACAACACTTGCACACACGTACTCGTAAGCAATTACAATAATAATTAATGAAAACCAAAAAGTGTTGGCATGGTTTAGTTGAGAGCACTTTTTGCATTATTATCGAGATAGCCGCAAGGGTTTTTGCGAGTCTTGCGACTCATTAAAATGCAGTTTGTTTAAACAGACAACGCAAAACAACTGTGCTCTCGTTTTCGTAACCGCAAATATAAATGTGCGCATTTTTCAACACAATAGCACTTCAAAATTAAATCTTAAAGGCTTGTCTTTCATTCATTTATTTTGAAAAGCTTAACAGCCGTATATTGAATTCAAGTAATAAGCAAGTGAGTAATATTAAATTATTGAGTGCAATTTGGTTGAAATCGCAATTAAAAACTGTAACTTAATATCGGATAAAAAAAAGTTGTAAATTTTCGCCTCGTTTCCTGCTATTTTTGCTGTACTCAGTTTCTGGTTTTGACAGTAATTCCTTCAAATTAATAATAATTAAGTGAATGAGTGTGTGTCTGAGTACAATGTGCGGGTGGTGTATACCAATGTTAACAAATTTATGGGTTTTTTTTTATAACATTTTGTGCTTGCTGGCGAATTGATTGACTCTGATTGGCTATATCCCACGGGTATAAACCGCATTTGTTTTGTTGTACGTTTCGGATAAATCAAATAAAAAAATGCAGCACACAGCAACGTAATACACCATTGGCTATATAATTTAATAATATATACGTGTTGCATGTTATTTTGCCCAACTTTCAACTCATTATTAACACGCAAAATAGTGAAAACATTTTTAGTTAAATTGAAAATATATTTAACATAATGTATTTTGCGACATTTATTATGTTTTTGTGTGATATAAGATTATTTAACAAAAATATTTGTTGATTAATTTTGAAAAATTAAAAAAAAATTTTACTGTCCACTTCGGACTGATTAGCGAGGTCAGGTTGGCAGCCCCGCATTGCTGAAAAGTGGCCCTATTGCCACTCAGAAATGCAACTTGCTTACAAGAGTAGATTTTTCTGTAGCAAAACCCCAATTCAACATCGAACATCGAACATTCAAACAAAAACGTTAACTTTGTGTTCCTTTTGCCAAATAACTTGCATTCAATTATATGACATACATTTTATATGGTTATATTTTTTGAATTGGCACATTAATTAACCTACAATACTCGTAGTTCCTTAAAACCATATTATTAAATTATACTATTGTTTTTTTATTTATGCTTTGTGTGTGGCTAGGTTGGTTGCCGAGGCTGCCAACATGCAGCGTCATCAAAATATTTGTGAAAGCTGCAAATTGGCCCGTGCTCAATGACTCATTTTAATGAGCATTTTATGCGAATAACAAAAAGCAGCAACACTACCGTGTTTTTCCAAATGTGAGCACACAGACTGAGTGCATATAGATTTCAATGCTAAACAACTTGCCAAAAGTATGTGTGTGTGTGTTGTGGGCGTGTCTTTAAATGGCAAGCAAGTAAATCATAGCGACAGCCAACAACAACTCGATTCAATGAATTGGTTACGCAACAAAATTTGTGCCGACTGGCGCAGCAATGAAGTTTATGTTTTTTAATTAAAATTTGCTACCCAAAGTATTTTGAATGGGTGTGCAAGGGGCTGCGTGTGTGTGTGTTAGCTGCTATATTTAGCTTGTTGTTATTTCTTGCATCGCATTTATCATGAATGAAATTTGATATGGAACGACCACATTATGCGCAGGTGTGCCCAGGTGCGCATGTGGCTATTTAAAAATGGTCAGCGGTCATAAATTTTGTGCTAGCATCCGCACCCTAACTTTATGCTCCACCTACCCTACTCTTTACGCGCAACACAAGCCATTAAAAATGCTGTACATATATCTGTATATATATATACCATATATATATATATATATATATATATATATATATATATATATATATGTAGGTTTGTTTTGCGTGCGAAAGAAATCAAGCGAACTAGGTTGCAGCTATTAAGAGAGCATTGTATTCATGTCCTATCGCCATTGTACTTAACGCGTTTTAAAATTGGGCTTGCTTTATGAATGCGTATTGCACACACACATGTATGCTTTAAATCTCGCTTTAAATCGAATCAAAAATTCAGATATACAGATAACACAAAAACAAATTTTAATACAGACATACATATTTTACATTACCCAAGAAACTTTGTTTTTCTTTCGAACCCAAACGACAACGAGCTCATCAATTAACATCATGTTATGTTTGTGTTAACATATGATACGACTTGAAAAAGCTTCTTGTGGCGGTCCATTAGGAACTGAGCTGCACAGTCAATAATGAAACCCGGGAAAAAGTACTGATCAAATATGTTCGCAAAATCCAATATTAGAATCATTATATATTTTTTGAATGGAAATTATATATTAGAAAACAAATAGAGTTTTTCTCTGCAAAATAATTATTTAAAGCAAATTCCAAAGTCTCAATTAAGTAAATTATCACTTTAATTGTTAAAGAGGTAATTCAGTGGTGACCCATATCTATTTATCAACTGTAGTAGTAACGGCTTATTGAGTGTCAGTTTAAATCGGCTACCAATTGATTTTTGTACCCAAGCTACAACGAGCTCATCAATTTACATCATGTTATGTTTGTGTTAACATATGATACGACTTGAAATCGCTTCTCATGACCATGCATTAGGAACTGAGCTGCAGACTTAATTATTAAAGGCGGCAAAAGCAAAAAAGCAAAGATTCTCGCAAAATCCTATGTTTAAATCGATTAGAAACATAAAATTTTTTGTGAATGACAATTAATATTAGAAAACAAATAGAGTTTTTCTCCGTAAAATAATTATTTAAAGCAAATTACAAAGTCTCAATAACGACTTGAAAAATCTTCTTGTGACGGTCCATTAGGAACTGAGCTGCACACTCAATAATTAAACCCGGGAAAAAATACTGATCAAATATGTTCGCAAAATCCAATATTAGAATCATTATATATTTTTTGAATGGAAATTATATATTAGAAAACAAATAGAGTTTTTCTCTGCAAAATAATTATTTAAAGCAAATTCCAAAGTCTCAATTAAGTAAATTATGACTTTAATTGTTAAAGATTTAATTCAGTGGTGACCGATATCTATTTATCAACTGTAGTAGTAACGGATTATTGAGTGTCAGTTTAAATCGGCTACCAATAGATTTTTCGAATCCGAGCTACAACGAGCTCATCAATTTACATCATGTTATGTTTGTGTTAACATATGATACGACTTGAAATCGCTTCTCATGACCATGCATTAGGAACTGAGATGCAGACTTTATTATTATACGCGGGAGAAGGATATCACCCAAAGGAAGAAGCAAAATCCTAAGATTAAATCGATTAGAAACATTAATCTTTTTGTGATAACAATTAAATATTAGAAAACAAACAGAGTTTTTCTCCGCAAAATAATTATTTAAAGCAAATTATAAAGTCTCAATAACGACTTGAAAAAGCTTCTTGTGACGGTCCATTAAGAACTGAGCTGCACAGTCAATAATTGAACCCGGGAAAAAGTACTGATCAAATATGTTCGCAAAATCCAATATTAGAATCATTATATATTTTTTGAATGGAAATTATATATTAGAAAACAAATAGAGTTTTTTCCGCAAAATAATTATTTAAAGCAAATTCCAAAGTCTCAATTAAGTAAATTATGACTTTAATTGTTAAAGATTTAATTAATTTAATTAATTTAATTCAGTGGTGACCGATATTTATTTATCAACTGTAGTAGTAACGGATTATTGAGTGTCAGTTTAAATCGGCTACCAATTGATTTTTGTACCCAAGCTACAACGAGCTCATCAATTTACATCATGTTATGTTTGTGTTAACATATGATACGACTTGAAATCGCTTCTCATGACCATGCATTAGGAATTGAGCTGCAGACTTATTTATTAAAGGCGGCAAAAGCAAAATAGCAAAGATTCTCGCAAAATCCTTTGTTTAAATCGATTAGAAACATAAAATTTTTTGTGAATGACAATTAAGTATTAGAAAACAAACAGAGTTTTTCTCCGCAAAATAATTATTTAAAGCAAATAACAAAGTCTCAATTACGACTTGAAATCGCTTCTCATGACCATGCATTAGGAACTGAGATGCAGACTTTATTATTATACGCGGGAGAAGGATATCACCCAAAGGAAGAAGCAAAATCCTAAGATTGAATCGATTAGAAACATTAAATATTTTGTGATAACAATTAAATATTAGAAACAAACAGAGTTTTTCTCCGCAAAATAATTATTTAAAGCAAATTACAAAGTCTCAATAACGACTTGAAAAAGCTTCTTGTGACGGTCCATTAAGAACTGAGCTGCGCAGTCAATAATTGAACCCGGGAAAAAGTACTGATCAAATATGTTCGCAAAATCCAATATTAGAATCATTATATATTTTTTGAATGGATATTATATATTAGAAAACAAATAGAGTTTTTCTCCGCAAAATAATTATTTAAAGCAAATTCCAAAGTCTCAATTAAGTAAATTATGACTTTAATTGTTAAAGATTTAATTCAGTGGTGACCGATATCTATTTATCAACTGTAGTAGTAACGGATTATTGAGTGTCAGTTTAAATCGGCTACCAATAGATTTTTCGAATCCGAGCTACAACGAGCTCATCAATTTACATCATGTTATGTTTGTGTTAACATATGATACGACTTGAAATAGCTTCTCATGACCATGCATTAGGAATTGAGCTGCAGACTTATTTATTAAAGGCGGCAAAAGCAAAATAGCAAAGATTCTCGCAAAATCCTTTGTTTAAATCGATTAGAAACATAAAATTTTTTGTGAATGACAATTAAGTATTAGAAAACGAACAGAGTTTTTCTCCGCAAAATAATTATTTAAAGCAAATAACAAAGTCTCAATTACGACTTGAAATCGCTTCTCATGACCATGTATTAGGAACTGAGATGCAGACTTTATTATTATACGCGGGAGAAGGATATCACCCAAAGGAAGAAGCAAAATCCTAAGATTAAATCGATTAGAAACATTAAATATTTTGTGATAACAATTAAATATTAGAAAACAAACAGAGTTTTTCTCCGCAAAATAATTATTTAAATCAAATTACAAAGTCTCAATAACGACTTGAAAAAGCTTCTTGTGACGGTCCATTAAGAACTGAGCTGCGCAGTCAATAATTGAACCCGGGAAAAAGTACTGATCAAATATGTTCGCAAAATCCAATATTAGAATCATTATATATTTTTTGAATGGAAATTATATATTAGAAAACAAATAGAGTTTTTCTCCGCAAAATAATTATTTAAAGCAAATTCCAAAGTCTCAATTAAGTAAATTATGAATTTAATTGTTAAAGATTTAATTCAGTGGTGACCGATATCTATTTATCAACTGTAGTAGTAACGGATTATTGAGTGTCAGTTTAAATCGGCTACCAATAGATTTTTCGAATCCGAGCTACAACGAGCTCATCAATTTACATCATGTTATGTTTGTGTTAACATATGATACGACTTGAAATAGCTTCTCATGACCATGCATTAGGAATTGAGCTGCAGACTTATTTATTAAAGGCGGCAAAAGCAAAATAGCAAAGATTCTCGCAAAATCCTTTGTTTAAATCGATTAGAAACATAAAATTTTTTGTGAATGACAATTAAGTATTAGAAAACAAACAGAGTTTTTCTCCGCAAAATAATTATTTAAAGCAAATAACAAAGTCTCAATTACGACTTGAAATCGCTTCTCATGACCATGTATTAGGAACTGAGATGCAGACTTTATTATTATACGCGGGAGAAGGATATAACCCAAAGGAAGAAGCAAAATCCTAAGATTAAATCGATTAGAAACATTAAATATTTTGTGATAACAATTAAATATTAGAAAACAAACAGAGTTTTTCTCCGCAAAATAATTATTTAAAGCAAATTACAAAGTCTCAATAACGACTTGAAAAAGCTTCTTGTGACGGTCCATTAAGAACTGAGCTGCGCAGTCAATAATTGAACCCGGGAAAAAGTACTGATCAATTATGTTCGCAAAATCCAATATTAGAATCATTATATATTTTTTGAATGGAAATTATATATTAGAAAACAAATAGAGTTTTTCTCCGCAAAATAATTATTTAAAGCAAATTCCAAAGTCTCAATTAAGTAAATTATGACTTTAATTGTTAAAGATTTAATTCAGTGGTGACCGATATCTATTTATCAACTGTAGTAGTAACGGATTATTGAGTGTCAGTTTAAATCGGCTACCAATAGATTTTTCGAATCCGAGCTACAACGAGCTCATCAATTTACATCATGTTATGTTTGTGTTAACATATGATACGACTTGAAATAGCTTCTCATGACCATGCATTAGGAATTGAGCTGCAGACTTATTTATTAAAGTCGGCAAAAGCAAAATAGCAAAGATTCTCGCAAAATCCTTTGTTTAAATCGATCAGAAACATAAAATTTTTTGTGAATGACAATTAAGTATTAGAAAACAAATAGAGTTTTTCTCCGCAAAATAATTATTTAAAGCAAATTACAAAGTCCCAATTACGACTTGAAATCGCTTCTCATGACCATGCATTAGGAACTGAGATGCAGACTTTATTATTATACGCGGGAGAAGGATATCACACAAAGGAAGAAGCAAAATCCTAAGATTAAATCGATTAGAAACATTAAATATTTTGTGATAACAATTAAATATTAGAAAACAAACAGAGTTTTTCTCCGCAAAATAATTATTTAAAGCAAATTACAAAGTCTCAATAATGACTTGAAAAAGCTTCTTGTGACGGTCCATTAAGAACTGAGCTGCACAGTCAATAATTGAACCCGGGAAAAAGTACTGATCAAATATGTTCGCAAAATCCAATATTAGAATCATTATATATTTTTTGAATGAATATAAATTATTAAAAAACAAAAGAAGTTTTCTCCGCAAAATAATTATTTCAAGCAACTTACAAAGTCTCAATTAAGTAAATTATCACTTTAATTGTTAAAGATTTAATTCAGTGGTGACCGATATCTATTTATCAACTGTAGTAGTAACGGATTATTGAGTGTCAGTTTAAATCGGCTACCAATAGATTTTTCGTACCCAAGCTACAACGAGCTCATCAATTTACATCATGTTATGTTTGTGTTAACATATGATACGACTTGAAATAGCTTCTCATGACCATGCATTAGGAACTGAGATGCAGACTTTATTATTATACGCGGGAGAAGGATATCACCCAAAGGAAGAAGCAAAATCCTAAGATTAAATCGATTAGAAACATTAAATATTTTGTGACAACAATTAAATATTAGAAAACAAACAGAGTTTTTCTCCGCAAAATAATTATTTAAAGCAAATTACAAAGTTTCAATAACGACTTGAAAAAGCTTCTTGTGACGGTCCATTAAGAACTGAGCTGCGCAGTCAATAATTGAACCCGGGAAAAAGTACTGATCAAATATGTTCGCAAAATCCAATATTAGAATCATTATATATTTTTTGAATGGAAATTATATATTAGAAAACAAATAGAGTTTTTCTCCGCAAAATAATTATTTAAAGCAAATTCCAAATTCTCAATTAAGTAAATTATGACTTTAATTGTTAAAGATTTAATTCAGTGGTGACCGATATCTATTTATCAACTGTAGTAGTAACGGATTATTGAGTGTCAGTTTAAATCGGCTACCAATAGATTTTTCGAATCCGAGCTACAACGAGCTCATCAATATTTACATCATGTTATGTTTGTGTTAACATATGATACGACTTGAAATAGCTTCTCATGACCATGCATTAGGAATTGAGCTGCAGACTTATTTATTAAAGGCGGCAAAAGCAAAATAGCAAAGATTCTCGCAAAATCCTATGTTTAAATCGATTAGAAACATAAAATTTTTTGTGAATGACAATTAAGTATTAGAAAACAAACAGAGTTTTTCTCCGCAAAATAATTATTTAAAGCAAATTACAAAGTCCCAATTACGACTTGAAATCGCTTCTCATGACCATGCATTAGGAACTGAGATGCAGACTTTATTATTATACGCGGGAGAAGGATATCACCCAAAGGAAGAAGCAAAATCCTAAGATTAAATCGATTAGAAACATTAAATATTTTGTGATAACAATTAAATATTAGAAAACAAACAGAGTTTTTCTCCGCAAAATAATTATTTAAAGCAAATTACAAAGTCTCAATAACGACTTGAAAAAGCTTCTTGTGACGGTCCATTAAGAACTGAGCTGCGCAGTCAATAATTGAACCCGGGAAAAAGTACTGATCAAATATGTTCGCAAAATCCAATATTAGAATCATTATATATTTTTTGAATGGAAATTATATATTAGAAAACAAATAGAGTTTTTCTCCGCAAAATAATTATTTAAAGCAAATTCCAAAGTCTCAATTAAGTAAATTATGACTTTAATTGTTAAAAATTTAATTCAGTGGTGACCGATATCTATTTATCAACTGTAGTAGTAACGGATTATTGAGTGTCAGTTTAAATCGGCTACCAATAGATTTTTCGTACCCAAGCTACAACGAGCTCATCAATTTACATCATGTTATGTTTGTGTTAACATATGATACGACTTGAAATAGCTTCTCATGACCATGCATTAGGAATTGAGCTGCAGACTTATTTATTAAAGGCGGCAAAAGCAAAATAGCAAAGATTCTCGCAAAATCCTTTGTTTAAATCGATTAGAAACATAAAATTTTTTGTGAATGACAATTAAGTATTAGAAAACAAACAGAGTTTTTCTCCGCAAAATAATTATTTAAAGCAAATTACAAAGTCCCAATTACGACTTGAAATTGCTTCTTGTGACGGTCCATTAAGAACTGAGCTGCACAGTCAATAATTGAACCCGGGAAAAAGTACTGATCAAATATGTTCGCAAAATCCAATATTAGAATCATTATATATTTTTTGAATGAATATAAATTATTAAAAAACAAAAGAAGTTTTCTCCGCAAAATAATTATTTCAAGCAACTTACAAAGTCTCAATTAAGTAAATTATCACTTTAATTGTTAAAGATTTAATTCAGTGGTGACCGATATCTATTTATCAACTGTAGTAGTAACGGATTATTGAGTGTCAGTTTAAATCGGCTACCAATAGATTTTTCGTACCCAAGCTACAACGAGCTCATCAATTTACATCATGTTATGTTTGTGTTAACATATGATACGACTTGAAATAGCTTCTCATGACCATGCATTAGGAATTGAGCTGCAGACTTATTTATTAAAGCAAAGATTCTCGCAAAATCCTTTGTTTAAATCGATTAGAAACATAAAATTTTTTGTGAATGACAATTAAGTATTAGAAAACAAACAGAGTTTTTCTCCGCAAAATAATTATTTAAAGCAAATTACAAAGTCTCAATAACGACTTGAAAAAGCTTCTTGTGACGGTCCATTAAGAACTGAGCTGCACAGTCAATAATTGAACCCGGGAAAAAGTACTGATCAAATATGTTCGCAAAAACCAATTTTAGAATCATTATATATTTTTTGAATGGAAATTAAATATTAGAAAACAAAAAAAGTTTTCTCCCAAGATAATTATTTAAAGCAGTGGAGACCAATATTGATTTATCAGCTGTAGTCGTAACGGATAATTGACTGTCACTTGTAGTCGACTGCCAATCGATTGTCGCCTACGGTCGAAAGAACCAATCTTTCAACTTCTGTTGCTTAAGTCGCTGGCTTGTCATATTGTCCAATTTACGCATCATTTCGGCCGAAGACGTCGCGGCAGCAGCACCAAACTCGATTAATTGTGCGAGCTGTACTCCTGCCACACACACACGGACTCTTGTGTGTACACAAACTAACACTCTTATGGAAAGACTCATGTGTGTGTTGGCGTTGGCATAATATATGCGTTCTTATTAACAATTTCGTCGCCATCGCGAAACAGGGCAAAGATAAATGAGAGGATGTGGAATGTGTGTGTGAGTGAAGTGTTTCGGATGTGTGAGAGAACGGGGGCGCCATTGTAACTCTCAACAACTGAAGCTTCATTTGGACGCGTAAACGTGTTATTTATTTCGAAAACTGAATTTAGCCTTTTAAGTGGCAATAAATCAAATTGAATGCCCCCCATACATAACCAAAAGGGTGACGAGAACGAACAGGAACAGCGAGCAAGCGTGGCCATGTTAGTCAGTCAAGCCAGTTTGGCAGCAGAAGCACCGGAAGGGGACAGCAACTTATATTCATATTTGACTTAATCATACAGGCAGGGCATGCATGCCATCAAGCGCCTCAAACCTTCGCCACATGTTGGCCAAAACAAATAAAGCTTGCAAAAGCGCCGAAATACTAGTAAAAGCCAGCGTCAAATGCAGGAGCTAAAGGGCAACACCAAACCCAAATCCATACCCTATGTCAGTCAGCTGTAAGCCAGTTGACGACGATGACGGTCGGAGAGGACTTCGACTTAAGACTTTGCTTCTGCTTCTGCCTCTGCTTTTGCCGCTGCAGATGCGCTAAACATCGTCGGGGTTTTTGTGTGTTCCGTTGTTTGTTTAGCGCTCCATAAGCTCTTAAGCTCATTTAGGTTGCGTTTTATTTGTAACTTAAAGCACCCACACACAAGCACGCTAAACACTAAGTGCGACACACACGCACTCACATAACGTTTATTAAGCCAGTTGGCCTTGTTTATTTCGAAAAGAGCTTCCAAGCTGCTCAAAAACATTTAGTTAAACAATTGTCAGCCGACAGCCACCGCACATCCAATAAAGTAGCTCAAGGACACATTCAAGAGACTTGTCAAATGAAACTAACTGTGACGACTAAGGTACAAACAATTAATAGCGACAACATTGCGCGGATTTTGCATTGCATTGTGTGTACTAATGAGATAAGAAAATTTAGATAATTGAATCATATAACAACTTAGCAGTATAAGCGCAGTATTATTATCTTAAGAAATAGCATTTGGTAAAACAGTGCCCAGTAATTATATAAAAAAAACCAACACTAATATCGTTTAAACAGAAAAAAAAAATTTAAATGTATAAGAATTTATGAGACGACTAGTGTATTGCCGGCAAGGGACTTACCACTTTGCAACAGCTAAAACCAGTTGAGAATTATTAGCATCGTATTAAACGGATATTATGGAATATAATGTCGCGACAATCAAAGTTGCGTGTTTTTATCCTCCACAACAGCTATGCTTGTCTGATAATTCAGTGCCCAAAAGTATTGTTTAAAGATATGTATATAAAATAAAACCAACAATATTATCATATAAATATTCAAAGAAGTATTAATGTGGTTGAAAAAATAAAAAAAAAATGTGCAAAGTATAAAAGGGAGTTACCAATATGAAAAAACTAAAACAAGTTGAGAATTATAAGCCCCATGTTAAAAAAATATTTTAATACAGTTTTGTATTGCATACTTTCGAGATACTTTGTTAAGTAATTTGCAAACTTTTTTAATGCTACAACACTAACAAGGTTTAACATAGACATAAAATGCCATTTTAAAGAGGTGATTCATCTGATAGCAAATTGAAATGCTTCTATGCATAGCTGGATAAAGTATATACGATGGACACTTTTGCAGAGCGATGATAAAGAAATTTAAATTTTGCTTATCGGTTTTGAATTTAACGCTTCGTTGTTGAGCGCTTAAGCGAAACAATGACCGAATCCTGACCTTTGATTAGCTCAGATATCAGATATCTAGTATCGAGCATCTGAGCATCCGGTATGTGGCAATGTTGCTTTCATTGTTCCTACTTGCTTGTCGCTTGCGTGTTCATTCTTGTTGCCCTGCTGTCTGACTTGCATATCAAGTTGCCGGTTCGCTTTAGCTGTTTCCTAATCGTCTGTCTAAGTGTCAGTCCGTTTTGTTTGATTGATTTCTGCGTGCTTCTCTATACACCATCAAGATTCCCTACCCCCCCCCACCAACAAACACACAATTCCCATCTATATCAGCCGCATTCACATTCAGATCCATAGAGCGAGTTTCAGTTGGCAAGATTCTTGTGTGTGTGAATTTATTGGCGTAGGAAATTCAATTTTCAATTCGAGTAAGAACGAAAGCCGATTGACAGCCGGCAACAATAAAGTACAAATGTGCTCCAAGGGATTTGGGGTGATCATGCAAACATATTTGCATAGTCCTTAATTCTTGAGCCATTGTGAGTTCTTTTTCGGCGCTGAACAGCAGCTGACATGCCTTCTATATATGATATGCGGCCGCTTGGTAGACTCTGAGCTAATTGTTTGTTAATTTCTCAAATTTAATCAGACCTTAGCAAAAAAAACAGGAAAGAAGAAAAACGGAGGTCTTAGTAGTTGTGCACTCTAATAATCCATGGAAAAATTTTGAAAATATGTTTTGATAAAACTGTTAAACAGCGCAAAAATAAATACTTGAAAACGGAAGCTTTGTAAATAAAACTAGTTTTTTTTCATATATGTATTAATAAGCTGTGACGCTATTGAATGACGCACGTTCCCATTGAAATTAACCCCAACAAAATATTGAATGAAATTATATAAATGAAATGAAGCGTAACTGTGCTAGTCATGTGTACTTAACGATGCTTAAATGCACACTTATCGCTTAACAGCACTGCGAATATTGAGCAATTCGCACATAATTTTTCAATTTTGGCTAACGACTTATATGAAAGTATGTGTCATAACGGTTAGTCGAATGTTATGCCATCATTAGCATTGCATCGTCTTTCACTCAACGCGTTGCCGTGCGTGCAACATTCCACGTAAATTTTAATTTCGTTGGTTCGTCTGTACGTTTCCGGAGCAGCCTTTGCCCCTCGGACCATTGGATTTGCTAGCTGGGCAGCCGCTACTGATGATGGCGTATTAATGACCTGAATGCGGAATGTTATAGCAATTTTATTTTTTATTTTTCGGTTGCACTTTGAAGCGCAGAATGACTGCAGGCCGCCGCCACTGAGAGTTTGATGATATGGTGGAAGCGGGCAAGCTGGTTGGGGCACGAGGCACTGGGACCAAGCTACATGCCTGACACGCTGACGGAATGGATAATTGAATTGCGAATGGTTGATATAAAAGGGTGTGAATGATGCGAATGCTTGAGAGGGCTGGAATGGATGGTATTTTGCTTCGAAAATGGCAGTAGAGTGAGTATCATCATCAGCAACGTGACAAAAAGTTGCAAGTTTCCTGCGGGCAAAAAGCCTTTTGCAAAGATTGCAACTGAAGTAGAAGTCAAAAGTCAATTGCCTTGGCAAGTAAACGAAGAGAAATTCAAAAGCGAAACTCTATGCAGCTTTTTCGATCGCCTTATTAATTATATCTTAGTAATGCTGGGCAGCTTTCATTGCAATTAGCTATTTAATTTGCTATGAAAAACTGATTTGCACCCTAAGCGTTTCAGTTTTTGAGTTTGATAATGATTTGATTACGTATACGTAATTTGATGAGCCATATTTTCTTTGCGGCACAAGCAACTAAGCTGGCTTAATTTACTGTACTTTATTCGCATGTGTTTTGCGTCGTGTATTGCGTGTTTTTTATCGTCTTATATTCTCTTGCCTCGCTTTGCGCGTTGCATGTAGCACGTTGTCGATCTAAGCGCTGATAAGACGCAGCAACAGCTGCTGCTAGCTGTTTGTATATGTGTGTGTGTGTGTGTGCAAGTGTTTGTTCACTGATGTATATGTTTATATAATTCCCACTTACCGCCGCAGCACAAGAACAAGTTTATTGGAGCTGCTGTTGCTGCTTCTGCTTCTTGCCTCAATGTTTGGCTTTTATTTGGCGTATGTACTTTAGTTTACTTTACACACAGACATACATATGTACATTAGACAGGTGGAAAGGGGGCGGGGCAATGTAGGATAGCAAGCCAAAAGAAGGTAAAATAAAAATTATGCTCTCTTTGGCATTAAGTTTATGAATAACGAGTTTCTCTCACTCTCCACAAGTTTTTTTTTAACTGTGTGTGTGTGTGTGTATGCGAGCTGCTATTATGTGCTCTTGACAAAGCTTAGAGAAATTTATTTGGTGCCATAACTACACCTACCCACACACAAACACACAAACACACACAGATACAGTTAAGCTTATATACAGCTCCCAGCGCGGCAATCGCCTCGCCATTATGCTGCAGCCTGCCGATCAAAAGGTGTTAAGTTTTGTTGTTATAGTTAAGCGCCTGAAATACCACAAAGACATGCACAGCAAGCAGCAGCACGTTGACAACAACAGCAACAGCATTGGTAAAGCGGTGGTGCTGCACTGCCAGCTGCTGCTGCTGCTGCTGCTGAGGCTGGTGGAGTCCAACTGGTTCGTTGACAAAAAGTTTTTGAGGACACGAACAAAGACTTGCCGTCTCAGTTTGGAGCGTGTGTGTGTATGGGTGTGTAATCACAAACAACATCGAGGACTGTGAAAACATAAAAGATTCGATGTATAAGTTTATATTTTGAATTTAAAGGCTTAAAAAAGTAAACTCAAAGGCCATGCTTAAAGTAAGCGTTTTCATTTAAGTATCGAAGCAGATATACTTACCGATACAAAAAACACAATAGACCTAAAATGACACCTAATACTCTTACCTACAAATGCACAGATGGTCAAGAAGTTCTTAAAAAATGTAACAACATTATCGAGAACTTATAAAGAAAGAAAAAAGCAGTAATCGCCAAACGAACAATACGAAGATGCAAAAAAATCTAGAAATAATTTAATTTACAGTACGATAATGCACAAAAATAATATCAACACGCACGTGTAGATTTTATGGTGTCCAATTTTATAAATCTCAAATTGAAATTCTTAAAGGCGACATCAAGTTGCATGAAATCCAAACTTATAGATCCGCTGGATTTTTCATTAAATTTTGCATATTAAAAAAAGATTTATGCGAATAGTTTTTTTATATTTTTTTGCAAAATGCAAACCAAGATATTTGTTTCTGAACCGGTTTAGGGTCGTTAACCAATGAAATTAACTGCAACCGTAATGTATTTGGAACTAACTCAACAACTTGGGTGACCGCCGTATTAACGAGAGACCGCAGTTTGGAATCTCATCCGTCACGGGTTAGCTAAAACGGGAAATATTTTAATGGTTTATTTGTATTGCATATCTAGCTTAAGCAAGACTATCTATAAGATAGAAAAGTTACACATAAATGCACAAATCCGAAATCGATTTATTAATCATTCAAATCTACATGCCGCGTGCAGTGGAAGCTTTATTTTCTCTGAGGATTACTCTAAAAAATGGAAGCACAAGCAATGTGATGTAAAAATAACATAAGTCGTCTTAAAATTCAATAATTTATTTAATTCATTCTTTGCGGTTATTGACTCCATAATAGTTTGTACAATCAAAATGGATTGCTTCAACTTGTATAAGCTTAAATTTATGATCTTACATTGATTTTTTTATTGAGTGTTAAGAAAGGGAACACCAACTCTACCAAATCTTATTTAAGATGCTAAAAATTTATTTATGAAAAAGACATTGTTGTATTTATACAAACATTGGCATACTGAAATTGTACATTGATTAACTGTTGTAGAAGAATTTAATATAATTTTTTTTTGGGATATCGTACCATATGGCTAATCATATATATAAAGTACCGGAATACCTTGTCAATACGTGCCAGCTTGCTTACATGTGTGGCTCATGTGTGAACCATGGCTCAGATTCACATTCGCATTGCCATTTTGTCGACTCAATTGAATTCCATTGAGTTTTCCAATTGAATAGGCGCGTATGGGTTTCTTCTTTATTTTTTTTTTTTTTTTTAACGAGGACTAAATGACTTGAGTGCTGCTGCTGCTGTCCATTGGCCAGTGCTGTCAGTTATTTCCATCTGCTATCAAACAAACAGGTCCAAACGTTTCCTCTCACCTGACGCACACTTCCTCACTTGGCGCACATTCAAGTTCAATTTAGCCTTTATGTGTCGATGTCAGTCATGGCATTGGCATTGGCATTGGCATTGACATTGGCATTGGCATTGGAGTCGCAACAACCCAAGGGATATTGTCGTTTTCGTGCACGCACTAAATGGCACACACGCTCACAGACGGTCAAAAGAAGTGACAGCGATAAAGAGGTAAAGAAATAGAGGCTAACATACACCAAAACAAGGCCTAGGGAATATGCAACAAAATACATAAATGGAAAGCTAGACAAGAATTTTGTGATTTTTGCTATGGCTTACGTACAGTCCGACTTCCATATAGCGAACTAATGTATAACAAAGTTTTTTATGTAACGAATTCATTATCAGAACTGAGCAATTGATATATAAGATATATAAGATTGATGAGTATTAGGCAAGCAAGTTCAAAAACGAGAAAACCACAGGCTTTACGAAAACGGTTTTAGGCTTGTAAGCCATTTCACTGAAAAGGTAGTTGTGGTGCTGCTATACAGGCGCTGTGTTTTTTGAGGTTTTGACGCATGACTACCCGGGTTCAACACCGCGTCAGAACTTTATGAATAAGTTTATTTTAACTTATTTTTAACTTTTTTATTTTCAATATAATTTTTAATTTTATTTGTTTTGAAGTAGCAACAACAATTTCCGCAATTCAGGTTTATTTTTCTTGCATTTTAAAAATCTGATAACTAGTACATTTTCAGGCATTAATTCTCTGTTCAATTAATTTGAGGTATAAGCATGTAAAGAAACTTTCTGCTAGATTCTCGACTAGACGAAACCCCAATCGCGCGTAAAAGTTTGCAATCATTTCATCACTGTTTTATTATGACGTTGTAACGCTAGACTATAGTCCGTATATCAACTTTACAGACAACCTCTTTTTTTCTTGTCCCCTTGAAATTCGTTAAATGGAAGTTCGACTGTATGTGTATTTATGGAAATGTATCGTAAACATGTTAACGCGTTATAATTCCATAGAAAAAGGATATGAAAGGCAGCTGTATTGAATAAATTGTAGGTAAACTCTTACCAATTGGGCTAACTACTAACAGTTTCAACGAGCTGGAACTAATACTGGGTTATTATTGAATTAGTAATAGTAAAAATGCGTTTTGGTAGCAGCTTGCGCTTTGCGAAACTCTGTGTTGAAAAATCACTTAGATTCTCTTTGGAAAATCTGATCTGATTTGATCTATCTGTTTCGGTTTGTGTGTTTGTGTCTGACTGACTGCCAAGACATAAAACAGTGTAATTTATGGCACAATTCCAGTTTCACGCCACGAGCCGAGTCGCGTGGTCTGTTGCGCTCATAAAATCGGCAAACACTCTTCTACGCTCCCGCATCCCCCAAAAAAAAAGGGGCAAACAATTCAAAATTGAGCGGCAAGGCAAATCGCAATAAAGTTCCAACCAAAATAAATAATGCGCGCGCGCCACACAAATTTGGCAATAAACTTTACAAAATTCGGTGCTTCAAAATAATACAAAAAAATAAATAACGAAACGAAACATGTAACAAACAAACAGAGAAAAAAACTAAATTAGAAGAAGCGACCGAAACTAAACTTAAATCAACTTCAAATTGATTTCTGCTTATTAAGTGAGCCGAGCCGAGCCGAGCCAAACCAAGCCAAGCCAAGCCGAGTCGAACCGTAAACTGCACTAAACGGAAAAGTTTTGTGCTCATTATGTGAGCCCAGCTGACAAGTGAACGTCTTCAAAGCCAAAATCAAATGAAAGTTGCTGATTACATTTTTTGTTCGTTGGTTCGTTTGTTTCCATATTTTCTTTCTTTTTTGTTATTCTTGTGTGTTTTTATCTTTTATCGCATCAAATGCAATTTGCATAAATTTACAAATATTCAAATGCGGCGAACAGCATAAGTTTGCCATGTTTCATTTTGAGTTCTCCGTGAAAAAAAATGTCAACCAACAACGATGACCAATTCTGAAAGTAGTAGTTGTATTAGTAGTAGTAGGTTAGGCTTGTTTAGAGGCTGCACATCTCATCCATCTGTTGTTTGTTAAACGCAGAATCACTTTCAATTCGAACTTATTAAGGCAATCCAGCGATTGGGTTGCCAATCAGGCTATAAATTGATATTGCAAAAAGTAAAGTATGCATGAGACATCCAAACAATGTTCCTGATACATAGAACAATGTTAACATACCTTTCATTTGTAGCATTTAAGAAAGAAATGTTATTCATAAATAAACCATTGAACAAGGTCCTTAAAATTAAGATACAAATCTTATTTTATCGTTGGATTGTTGTTCACGTAGTTTTTGATGAGGTGTTTGTAGGTCAGCAGTCCAAGTCTGATGGTGCAAGCACTTTTAGATCGCATTTTGTTTTTCCCGATTTGCATATTGATGGCTTATTAATTGTATATGATTTTTGACTTTGATTATTTCAAAATATTTATGGTATATTTTTGTTGAATTTGTCTAGATTTTAATGTTTCAATCATATAAACCATTTCTATACATACAATAATAGATTAATGAGGGCTTTAAACTAAGCAGCTGACTAAAAGGATAAAAGAAGCTGTAGATGAAGATATGTGCTATGTATAATGTAACCATAAACAAACTGCATATGCACAAAGTTTATAATTGCATTGCAACGTTTCGCACACATCATTATGGTCAGTACTTGAGCTTAAAAACCTTGAAAAGCTATGCACATTCAAAGGAGAATCGAGAAGCAGCAGCAGCAGCGAGAGATGGACACTCATTAAATGTGCAAATTATGTGCGCTGCCAAAAAGATTTTTAAAAGATGCCAAGAATTTTGGACAGTTGCCTGTCAATACGAGAGGAGATTTTTTGGGTTAAACGGGGGTAGGAGGCTGGGTTTTGATGCGAGTACGACTTTCAAGGCATCGCATACTTTTTACTCAATGCACATTTTGTGACCTTTGGTTACTTGAAAAAAGGGTAACTGGAGTGTGCGAGAAGGAACGGTGTGACGGGGGCGGCTATGCTGCTACAGTCTGTTTGCGCAACTTTCTGCTGACTTTTTAGACTAAAAGTCAAATATTTCATTTGGAAATTCCAGGCGCTAGGGCGAGAATGAAATGTGAAATTGTGCAAATACATAGATACATGCGCACGTGTGTGTGTGTATGTCTGTATGTGTGTGTGCGAAGCCAACAGCAACACCCAAGCGATAGTAGCAAAACACATTTTTCTAGCTGTTGCCGCCACGTTTCCTTCCTGGATACCCTTGTCTCTCTTGCCTCATCCATACCCACAGCCAGCAACTTCAGCCGGCGGCTGCTTAAAAACTATAAATTAAGTTTACAACTTTTCCGCAAAAAAAAAAAAAAAAAAGAAGAAAAGTTTTTCTGTAGCTGCCTCATTGTAGTTATGGTTGTTATTGTTGTTGCTGTTGCTGTTGCTGTTATTGCTCCATTTAGTTGGTTTTTGCATCTATTGTTGTTGGTATTATATCAGCGTTTTATCACTGAGTGACAAAATAGCATTGTACAAGCAGGGACACAATAAAAAATGTGTGTCAAGCCGAACAACGTTGACATCTATCATTGCGGCGCCCGACACTTGTTGACCTTAAACTGGCACAGACAAACAAAATCAGATGCTCGCCTTTCAAGAGGCAAGGGAATGAATTTCTAATGGCTGGCTGGAGGCGGAGGGGGAGGGGGATTGTGGGCTTAGGCAGAAGTCCAACAAAGTGACAGCTAATCAAAATGTCGCACAAAGTTCATTAACAACATTTTCTAGTCAATTGTGCCGTCAAGGTGGCCAGCATATTTCTGCAGAAAACCAAAAAAGACACAGAGAGAGAGAGAGAGCGAGAGAGGGGGCGGAGGGAGAATTGCCGGATCTGTTTGCGTTTTGCATAGACAGCAGTCAGTAGCTGAAGGTCCTTGTCAAGAGGTCGTTTAGGTCGTGGCAGCACATTGTTAACAACTTGGCATAAAGTTGTTTGTCTTTCACCTCAGCGTGTCGATGACACGACTACGACTTACAGCATGTCCAAACAGTCACAGACTAACAGCGAATCATAGCAAAAGAGAGAGAATGAGACAATAGCGGGGGTGGCTCAAGTTTATTGCCAGGCAAATCAACAAAACTTAACGAACTGTTCCAACATTTGCCACGACTACTCCAAAAACCATAGACAGCAAGCTTTGAGTATCCAATGAACTTGAAATGGACAACAACAAAAGAACAAACAATCAAAAAACCAAGAAGACTTTCAGTTGTTTATTGTACCAAAACATATGATTTTTCATTTCTTTTGATTGTGACATGATTAACGTTATACTAATTACGACTTTAAAGCGTTAAGTGTATTAAAGTAATATAAGATAAAATATGTTAGAGGCAGTAAATCTATACTTAATGGTGTGATTAATTCAAGTCACTTGCCTTGATTAACGACAAACTCTCATATAACGAATCTCAAGGTAAAACGGTTTTTCGATTGAAATAAATTTTAGTCATTTCGTTTAATACAAGTTTGACTGTACTTTGTTGCTGCACCTTACAATATTCATTTTGAAATTGTCTTTGCTTTGATAACTTTTAATCCATGGTCCAGTTAAATGTTACTAAATGTAGTTCCTGCATTTGACTTTAATGCATTTGGTTCGTTTTGTTATGTTTGGTTTTGCGTTGAGTTTATGCAAGTTAAGATTTCTCTATGCTCTACTCAATATTTATATGCACGTCGTTAACTGCATGGATTATTTGCATATCAAATGGGCAAGAGGATTGAGTGTGTGCGTGTGTGTTTGTGCATGTGAGTGGAGTGTGTTTTATGTAAAATACGATTGCGAAGAGCAGGCTGCAGGCACGCACAGGCTGCCAACGGGCAGGCCTTTGCCTGTTTGACTTCCTGGCACGCACAAAAGCGCAGGACACGCAAACGGGTCAAGGATATTATGCATATGAATACACAAAAAGGAGACCACAACAACAACAAAACCAAGTCGAAACCCAAACCCAAACCCAAACTAAAACCCAAACTAAACCAAGCCAAACGAAGCAAAACAAAACGAAAAGCAGTTGGCTTGCAAAAGCAGTCAGAGACAAACGTTCATCAACTTCAAAGCAGGCGCTGCCCGCCATTTGCTATTCGCCATTTTAGCTGCCATTGTCGTCGTTGTCGTCATCGTCGTCGTCGACGTTTCTCGGCCATTGTTCTCTAAGTGTGTGTGTGTGTGTGTGTGTGTGTGTCTGTGTGCTTTTGTGTTTGTGCCACTCAAAAGATGCACAAATGAACGCGTAATTGTTTGCACATGAATACATTGGGTAAATACATACATATATATTTGTGTGCAACATGTTTCTATGTATATGTGCATTCACCACGAGCATTTAAAGAACGCAAAAAAAAAACCACCCCGCTCTAACGTTGCATGCAACGCGCATTCCATTCATTTGCATGCCAAGTCTGGATGAGCGTCTGGATTCTGCACATTGCACATTGCCAAGTCAAAGGCGTTTTAATCTGCTTACCTTGGCGACAATTCTCTATTCTATTCTTTTTACCTTTCGACGACCGTTCCGTGGTCTCTCCTTGCCTCTACAAGTGCAAAAATCATTTGCATGATGTCGAAGCGTTGCACAGTAGAGCCCGAGGCAGAAAAGCGTTGCACAAAATCAAAATCATGGTGAAAGCATTTTGTAAAATGAATGCATGCATTTGATGGAAAAAATTTCCATAAATACGAATAAAATTTGATTATAGTTTATTCAAATTGAAAAGCTAGTTTTTGTGCTACAAACACAACTAGGTGCTCATAATTGACAATTTATTCATTCTGCATCAAAATATGCAAAACAGTTTTTTCAAATATTTCTAGTTTGATTTGAAGTTAAGCGAATTGTCAAATCAATATGAATCAAACAAAGCGTTAAGCTATAGATCATAACATTGCTGGAATTGATACTTTAAAGTGGCCCAAAATTTTGGGTCTATTTTGGTCTAAGAAAAGTCCTTTTGTGTATCTGGTAAGTGTATCTTCTACTTGTTTGTTCAAGCCTCAAACAAAGTAACTCTTATGACAGAAAAATGTTTCTTTTTTTATTTTTGTAAAATATTCATAACATAATCAAAATTATGGCAGCGAATGTAATTAGTGAGGCCCACAGTGCGACTGAGCCTGTCAGAGTTTGCTTCGGCATTGCTGCAGCAGCTTTGCTTTAATTACGGCACGGGATTCACTTTGAGCACATAAACAAATTGAAAATTGTTTATGGCATGCAAATTAATCAAATCTCTTTCTCAATTAAGTCAGTCAGCCAACCAGCCAGCCAGCCAGCCAGCCAGCCAGCCAGTCGGTCGGTCGGTCGGCAAGGGAGTGGCTGAGCTCTGTCTGATCTTTGCCTGAAACAGGGTCTGGTTTGGGTACAGAAAGACGGTAAAGCGTATGAGACAAGGCATTAGGGAAACTTCATCTTGTAAACAGTAAGTGTAGCAACTCTGAAGAATTATTCCCTGGATAATAATTATAATAATTAAAACACACAATATGAACACACAAAAATCGTTGAACAATTAAAATAGTTTCGTTTTTTTTTGGCCATGCCATGCTGATACTCCCGGGGCAAGTTCTTAATGTGCTTTAAGATATTTATTGCTGTATGGGCAAATGCTAAGATTAAAACGAGATTGAAGGAGTATCCCTAATTCAATGTTCAAATAATACACATAACTTTTAATTATTTGATTGAAAATTAAGTCGTAGTATTAGTCGCAAGTTTGCTAATTATCAAATTGACTTTTTGCTCATCGAGTGCATTTCAAATTCGACATTAGCTGCAAAACCATAAAAATTAAATGCCTTGGGCAAAACACACACTTAAATCGTTATGAAATTTGTTTAATGCATAATCAAGTGGTGTATTACACAAACATAAACAACAACAACAACAGTGACATCAATAACTATTGTGTTGTTTTAACTAGCCCAAAGTTGTTAGCCAATTAGCAAAACTAACTCCCTGTCCTGCCTGTCCTGCCTGTCCTGCTTCGCACCCACTCCAATGATTTCCTTGGACTTTGCCACATGCAACAGCTGTTTGCTGCTTGCTGTCAGTGTCGAAATTTTTGTTAGTATGTGTATGTGTGTGTGGTAGGAACTTTTCGGTCGTGCGCAGTCAGACAGCAGCGTCTAGAATGAGTTGTCTCATTAAAAACTAAACTATAATTATTGTGCTGCAATGAATACTTTAATGTTAAACAAAACCATTAATCATAGTTAAGTGGGTTCTGATTGGGGGGCTGCCAGTTTGTATTGTCAGTTGTTAGCACACGGACAAAACACCTGAGTCACTTACCATTCCTGATCCTGACTGAGCCCTAAATAACTAGTTTAACTTTATTTCCGGGCTTAACACCATTTCTCCTACTTGAGTGCCTTTTTAGCTTGTGGCTATTGTGGTCACTATTGTATTGTGTGTTGCCTTTAATGAGTTTGCCAAAGTCAAGTTTGCTTTCTAATTGCTTTATTTGCGGTCACATTGTATTACTGTTTGAAATCAATCTGCAATTAAAATTTTGTTTGCCTTCGGTATACAAGCCTACGCAAAAGTTTAAATATGAATTGTTTTTGATTAACATTTTTTGCTATCATTTAATTTAACCATGAATACCTAAGCAGTTTAATGTCTTCAAATGCAGTTTAAACTCATGTTTGCCGCATTTATTTGTTTAAAAAGAGCAAAGGTATTCAATTTCAAAATTTGATAATTGGCTTCATTTATATATTTACTAATTGCTAAAGGATATTCAGAACTATGCAAAGTGAATTTTCCTCGCTCCGACTTTGGCTAATAAACTAAATAGAAACACAAGGCAACCCTCAAAAAACTGCATGCCACAACCAATCTTTCCGCCCCCATCGACACAGCATTTAGAAACGGAAACGGCTATATCTTTCTATATAACTGCTGTTGACGTCCCACCAAAAAGCTACTAGAACAGTTTTTGAAGGCCACCCCAAAAATTGCAGATGCGTCGAACGCATCCCACTGCGCGATGTTTTCACTTGTTCTTTGTTTAAGTGAAGGAAATTGAAAACGCATTGATTTACTATTAGGCAAGAACAAATTAATCAAAACCTTTCGCTTTTCAATTGCTATTCTGTCAGCTGCATATTTTTGGTCATTGGTCCGCCCACCTGCCTTCTGTTCCGTTATATGGCTTATCATTGCAGTAGCTGCCAATGACGCAACAATTTGACCAGAGCCGCAGCATCGAGAAACCCATTTCCGGTGTCACTTGCAACAGTTGCTTCAAAGGCACCAATGCAAAGAAGCTGCGCCCTAAAGCACGCCACAGACACAAACTGCAAACAGTGTTCGGCCAAGGGGACGGGTTGAGATAACGTAATAAGATGGTGGGGCTGGTGGAGGTGGTGGTGGGAAAGAAAATGGAACAACCATCTACTGCACATGTGTGTGTAGCACATCCTGTGCGCGTATCAATTATGGGAAAAATTCAATGTTGCTGCTGCTGGCTCAGAGCACAAGCGATTAACACAACGCGTCAAAGCCGAAGAGAAATGTGCTGCAAATCAACAGCTGGCAAAGAGCCTAGCACTTTGCCAAGGTCTCTCTCTCTCTCTCTCTGTCTCTGTCTCCCGCGCGCGCTTTGATTGTGTGCAAAAGAGAGAGCTCGGCAAATTCACCTCACACGCAATTGAGTACTCACCACATTGCTACTATGCTACTCGTCACCGCCAGCGCACTTAGCCGCCAATCAGTCTATCGTTGAACTTTGCTGCTGTTTGTTGCTCTATCCAGTGGCTCTAACCAGTGACTTTGTTCAGTGGCTTTCTCAGTTGCTAGCGGTACGTGTGTGTATGACAACGAGCACGATTGCATTCTCAATACTACGACGACATCGATGCCGACAACATCAACGCGACGCTTGTGTCTTTCAAAATAAATAAATAAAAACATCGCCAGTTGCGACCGTTCAACAAATAGTTGATTTTGGCAAGTTAAATTCTGTGTCGATACGCGCCTACTTTTTTGTGATTATTTTTTTGGCTGTTGTCGTTTTACATAAGAAAAATATTAATTCAAACGTGCAAAATTTTTGCTAAACAAATGCCGGCACAACAGTGCGTATGATTGATCAAAGCCTGTGTTAAAAAATGCAGCAAATACAAAACGAAATCCAGATCAAAATACATATGTTGAATAATAACGCACATCAGAATAACCAAGTGTAAAAAAGTTGCATTAACGCTTAACAGTGCCGCCAAGGAAATACAGTCAAAAATTTAAGTTTGCCCAAAGAGCGGTAAGTTAAAAGAATGTTCCACGTTTCTTAAAATAATGCGGGGGCTGAGAACCAAAAACGTAAAAAATAAACTAGCTTTAAGCAAAACTTTTTTTGTTTCAAAAGTCGCAAAAGTTTTATACACATCAGCTGCTTGATTTTCATACTTACACATAAGTTTCCGAACAGCTTTCCTTACTTTCTTTTGATTGCAAAAAGTCACTAAATTGTATGAGTAATGTGCTCGGTACTTCTGATTGCTGACGCAACTTGGAAAATAAATAACAATTTGAAAACATAAAAAAAAAATTATCAAATGTAAAACGTTTAACAGTTTTTGGTATCTTGGACTTAAAAAATAATAATATAAATGAGTTTGTTGAAGGATATCGTTTGATAAAAAAAAAGAGGTTGTCTGTAAAGATGCTATACGGACGATAGTTTAGCGTAAAAACGTCATAACAAAACAGTGATGAAATGATTGCAAACTTTTATGAATATATTATTATTTATTTTTTTCAATCAGTGTAATTCTAATATTCATTCAGCGTAATTCTATTGAGGATTGGGCGATGGTAAGAGAAGTAAGAAATGTGTTTCAACATTTATATGCCTCGTAAACGTCAAATCGATGGTGGTTCCTTCCAGCGTTGTTGAATTTTGAACGGGTAGTCATGCATCAAAACCTCAAATACTAGTTATCAGATTCTTAAAATGCAAGAATAATAAACCTTAATTGCCGAAATTGTTGTTGCTACGTCAAATCAAATAAAATTAAAAATTCATTTAAAAATAAAAAAGTTAAAAACTGTTAAAATAAACACATTCATAAAACTCTGACGCGGTGTTGAACCTGGGTAGTCATGCGTCAAAACCTCAAAAAACACAGCGCCTGTATAGCAGCGCCACAACTATCTTTTCATTGAAATGGCTTACAAGCCTAAAAGCGTTTTCGTAACGCCTGTGGCTTTCTCGTTTTCGAACTTGCTACCCTTATACTTATCCGTTTTTTAGACGTTATCACGTCAGAATATATTGCTTACCCAGAACTTCTTAATAGTAATAGTTAATTAGTTGACAAGTCAATTGTCTATTGACCAAGCCAAAAGTAATTATGATTGATATTTATACTGAAAACAACATGGATTTAAAATTTAAATAGATTATAGACATACTATATACCGTAAATGATCCGCAGCGGCAAATCGTTTTGTGATCACAAAATGTAAATTAAATTTACATAGATAACAATCCGTTTGCATTTTCCTACTTGATGTGTTTAGAATTAAGTTGGATACAATCAATGAATGCAAACCTAATCCATGACCAATTCCCACTGCAAAAAATAGCTCAAAGTTGATTCAAACGAATCAAGTTTTTTCCCTTGCATTCAAGTGCTTAAGTATTGATCTGCAATTCTTACAACTTGGTTTTGTTATTAATTAAACAAACGTCAACGTTATTGATATAAAAACAGAAACCAACTGTTTTATTTCCTAACTATCTATGCATCATACTCTTACGTAGATAACAGCATAAACATTTTCTGTATAAAGGTCTATGGATCTATTAGTTACAAGTCACTGACCAAAATGTAAGTCAGTCAATTAATCGCTTCTCATATATGATTTGTGCTAAGGAACTTGCAGTGTCAGTGTTATTAAATGCTTCCTGAGTGCCTTGTGTTAAATTGACACCTCGATTTACTCAGACGCTGGCAGGCAGTTAATCAATCTTGGGTTTGAAACCGATAAGAAGTTATAAATATATTCGAGCATATAACACAAAACCGAAGCCGAAAGCAAGAAAAATACCAAAATAACTGTCCCATAAGCGGCAGGATAAAGAAAACTACTCGTATTTTTGAAAGTGGCTAAAAGCATTGAGCAAAAACCGTGACACAAACACAAACAGCAAGCAAAGAAACCAAACCAAACCGTAACAGCAACAGAGCAAAGGGACACGGCGAATGGAACAGAGACAGTTAGACAGGGGGACAGGTGGAGGAGGGTTTGGTAGAAAGAGAGAGGGAGAGAAACGTTAAGAAGTTGCTGGCATTGGCGCGGGCAGCACAAAAAGGATCTACATGATTTATAAGGTACATTAAATTGAATATTCAACATAATGTAGCATTTAAATGGGAAACGCACACAAACAGCAAACCAACTATCCACATATGTATGTTCATGTGTGCTTGTGCGTGTGTGTGTGTGTGTGTAAACGCATACACATGAGCTGCTCCATCTCAAGGTCATTTGCGACTGGCAATGGCATTTAATGGCTTGGAGCTGGCCAAATGGTTTTGTTTTGGGCTGAGTATCTAATGTCTAAGTGACTTTTGGACGCGTCTAAGAGCATGCCACAAAATCAAAATACCTTGTTGCTTCGTGCCGTGTTTTGTGGTTTTATTCCTGTGCTTTTGCGTGATATTAAGGTTTTGCAAATCTTTAAGTTCGGATCGAGCAATGCCAAAAAAAAACAACACCAAATGCTCACAACTTTTAGCGTCGAAAAAATTATTTAACTTTAACGTGAGCAAAAGTAATTTAGCAAACCAAAACGTAGCGAGCATCATAAATCACACGTTCTGCCCTACAGAAAAATTTCTAGCTCTAACTGCAAATACACATACACACACACATACAGACCCACATACACCGAGAGGAAATCATTCATACGCACAAAAATGTGAGAACGCGTTACGTGAGTGCAGGTCATATGTGAAAAGTCAACCAAGTTGGGCCACATTTGACAGACAAGGTGGCGTCGTGACCAGCTTCTACTTAGTCTGCCAACTTAACGCTAAACGTTAAACACCCCTTCATACCCCAAAAACATTCTATCATCTTTGTATCTTTGAACTCTTACATTTAGTTTATTGATAACCGGAAGTTGTTATCGCGAAGAATAAGGTTTTTTGGTGATGCAACTAAGTGGGAAATCGAGATGTCAATGCTGCTTAGTTGTAATTTTTAATTAATATTCTGATATTGAAGCCATTAAAAACATTATGTGGACAAAAACAAACATCAAACTGCTTTTAGCGTGATAATCTTTATCGTTAGCGAAAAGTTGCACGCTGCAACTCGCAGCAACTTACAAAAGAAAATCAAGAAAGTTGCTTGCACTCAGTTGAAACGTGTAGTAAATTACATAGATATTGTGATTTTTCTTCGTGTCTAACAACTTTTCGTTTTATGTATCAAGTAGAGTTAAATTTTTTTTGATAAAACAACTGTCATACAAAAAATATACAGATAGAGAATAAATACGTTCAGCATTCGAAAAGGGAAAGTCTTAGTTGAAAGTTAGACAAAAAATTTATATATATATATATTGGTACCAACATGAGTCTGAATATTCTGGAATTAAGTAAGGAGCTGGGTAACAGGGATTTTATTAACTTCTTGCTATACTCCTATCGCCTGACACAATGGGTAAGTGAAAGAAGAAGCTAAATAAAAACAAACATTGTCGTGGCGATAATCTTAAGCTAAAACGACTGCACTCACAGCGCTCCGATGGCGGGCCGAAACAGCTGTATATTGCATTGTCGGATGAGAGCTGTGATCTGGACTCGGTTGTTAGCACATTGTCGATTGCATATTTGCGCTTTCGCAATCCGGGCCTTATCAAGCACAATTTTTTGCCCGTTTTGAACATGATGCGACGTGACTTTGACAGCAAAACGGAAGTGCGCTATCTGCTCGAAAAGCAGAACATAATGCCCGATACCCATCTCGTGTTTCGCGACGATGTTCCCGAAGAGCTGCTTGCGCAAAGTCGCATCGTTTTGGTTAATCATCATGTGAGTCCGTTTCACAAACGCTGCGAAGAGGTCTACGACTATCGCTCCTATCAATGCCTGGCAGCTCGTCTGCCCATGTTCTGTCAGCGGGTCATGTATCCGTTAAATTCGTGTGCCGCCATCATAACCGAGCGCTACATTAGTCCGATCTTTAATTTTGCCAAGGTGCGCTGTCTGCGCGTCTGCGAGCTGCTGCATGCCGCAATCCTCTTCCGGAACTCGAACTTTGCGGAGCACTCGAAGGAGCGTTTGCCGCTAGTGCGCGACTTTCAACTGTTGTGCTCTTTGGAGTCGCATATGGGCGAACTGAATACAGCCAAGCGCACCATACTCTATGACACTCTGGTTAGTGCGATGTTCAATTTGAATGGTTTGACTTTGCCTCAGATCTTGCGACGTGAATTCAAAGTGATGTGCGCCAATAATGATAATCATTTTGTTCGTATTGCTAATTGTTGTTTTCCTATGGCCGTAACACGTTTCATTTCCTTTGAGTTCTCCGAGCATGCACTACGAGAGTTTGGCGAGGAGCATGGACTTGACTTTATTGTGCTGCTTGGCATCAGCACTCAGCTAAGAAGTGGACTGGGCATTAAAGAGATCGGTATAATACCATATGATGCATTGCGCGTAGTGAATGATCGCCAATTGTTTGAACACATGATTATCAATCTGAATGCATCGGATCAGCCGTTGCTAAGTTTGGAGCCGTATCGCCGTCTTGACTTTATGCAAGGCGCCTACTACTTTGTCAACGAATGCAATATTACATTCAACTGTATGATGTCTCTCTTGCAGCGCATCGTCTACGACTGGGTATCCCACGGTAAAAATTAATATTGTGAAATAATCAAATTCGAAGAGTAGTTCAAATAACAACACAACCACAACACAAGTAAGCAACTCACTTATAAAACTACTATTCAGTCGCTAATTAAATCTATCAACGGATATTCAAGCAGCAAGGTCTGGTAGATTGGAAGCAAACATTGGGCAAAACATTCAAATATTTGTGCTAAAATTAATTTCATACATCATACGTTTATTTGAGCTACATCTTACGAAATATGTATATGAAAAGTCGCAGTAAAACTTGCAACAAAATGCATTTTCTTGAATTTTTTCTACAAGAAATCGGTATCGAGGTTTATATAGAAAGTGTGCATATGGCTTGGCACTTTCTAAATAGATTTCATTTTATTTGAGAAGCTGCATACTTTGAACGGTTTACATAAGTTATTTAAAAGTCTCAAGCCATAAATAAACTAAATATTAAATGAAGCCACAGTGTTGTTGGAGAGTATAAAATATGAAAGTGTTTAAACCGAACGAACGCATTTAAATTATGATTTACGTACACCAAACCACACACACACACACCCGCACACATGTGACAAACAAAAAAAACAAAACTTGCTCGCTCTGTGTGTGCACATGATGGCAAACAAGGGCAGTGTGTGTGTGTGTGTGTGTGTGTAAGTGGTAGAAGGGAGTAAGGAAGGCTGCCTAAGCCATTACACAATGCATTAATCTAATCATATGAGAGAATATGTGCGAGTTACTCACATTCTACCAGCCAGTTTACCAAATTCATGAACTCAAACCAGGACTTTTATATGTATGTTACTAACCCTGCTGTTGTTGTTGTTACACCTACACACAGGCACACACATGAACAGGCAAAAGTATTTGCAACTTGATTTATAAGCGCGCTGATGTCAGTTACGTGCACGCACTCAATAATGGCAGCCAAACAGTGAGTAGGTAGTTAGGTGGGTTTGTGTTTGGGGTTTTTCTCTGGGTTGAGATACGTATATTCAGATGGGAGGATTGTCGCATGTATGTTGTTGTTTTCTTTGTGCTTTTTGGGCAACAAGGATTTTTAAGAGGAGTCGCCGCCGCTGCGCAAATTGCTTGCAACACTTTTTGTTTACTCTCTGGTCGTTTTATTTTTTTTTATCGCCGCCATTGCCATTTGCCGTTTGGCTTTAATAAATCGCTTAGACCTCCTCACCTGCAGCTTGCCCGCCCCAATGCTCGCGTTTGCTTTAGCTCTCTTCCCGCAGCGCTGATAACAACGACAAGTCAAAGACGCCGAAAAACAGGAAACTCTCTCTGACGTCAGGCGACAGTCGAGAGTTAAGCGTCGAGAGTCGACATTATTCTCTGGCGCCACTCGAAACACATCCATCAGCTCCGCATTTATATGAAGAGCTTAATGCTTTGGGTGCTGCTGGCGCACAGGTAGAAGAAGGTGGCACAACAACAGCTTGTGCAGTTGAAGGGATTTGAAGCCAGAGCTGCCTTCCTAATTGTTAGACTACTCGTCTTTTTTATTGCGTTTTCCTTATTTTTTGGTATACACTTGCCAAGGTTGACATGACATTTGCACAAAGTGAAAAACACTCAAGCCGAGTTACTACATTTGAATTTGATTTCACTTTTGTTTTTACATAAGTGCGTTGCACTTAAAAACAATTGACTCTGGGCCAAAGCAATAACCGCAAAACAAGAGCATCTAACCGTTGTCGTCGTACAATTAGACATTCCTGTCTGTTTTCACTGTTTTCTCTGCTGCTCATTTTCTTTTTCGTTTTTTGTTTACCATTGCATACTTTTGTGCGCTTGGCGCGTAATGAAGATAATTGCTGTTAAGCGCATCTCTAAGCGGATTTCAGTGCCACGCCCTGCAACTAAATGCCCACACCCTCTCAGCCCGAACGGTATTTACCTGTCACTGACAGTTTTTGCATTCGACTTTTATTCGTTTACCCTTAAAAACAGTGGATACTTTACTGTGATATCCAAAATCATAAGAAAATTCGAATTTTAAAAAGAAAAATACAAAGAATTCAGTAAACAATTATCATCAAACAATAAAACAAAAAATGTCAAATATTTATTATTATATAAATAATTTAAATTTTTATATGTATCACATTTTTGAATATTTTACCAATAAGTTTCTGCATTCACAAAAAAAAGTACTTATTCCAAAAACTTAAAACATTTCATTATCGTCTCTGCGTTGTTTACCTAAACGCTTTTATTTATTATTTTCTTTTACGTTTCCATTTTTAATTTGCGCTTGCCATGGGTATGCTGAGGCGTAGCGGGGGCTGGGCAACACTTTTATTTCAAAGAGCGCACGAGACTTGCATTAATTAAATTCATTAGACTGTTAAAAGGTGTTTCCATGTATTAATGCTGCTGTTTTTCTTTTCTTTCTTTTTTTGTTGCTTTTCGTGCTGCAGTTGTTGCTGTTGTTTTTGGTAATGCAGCAGCTGAAGCAGCAGCTAATTGGCAAATAGTTTAAGGTGGCTGGCAAACGAAGCATATGCGTGATGCGGCCAAATATAGCCGACAATATATTGAAACAACTAAAGTAGAAACCCAACTTAACTCAACTCAAAGAACTTAAACTACAATTAAATATTTTTCATGCTCGTTCTCTTAATCTGCAAGTAGAGCGCTTGGTCAAAGGAAAACATCAAGCTTAGCAGCCCGGGGTGGGTTGGGTTTGGTTGTGGGTGGGTTTGCCTGTGACTTTATTGTCCGACTTTTGCAAGCAACTTGCCATTTGCTTAGCATGCGCTTGCTTTGCATATTACCGGCTTCCGTTGCTGGCTGCGACATTGTCACGAATTTCTATGCCTGGGCATTTTCTTGTTTTTTTCTTTCTCTCTAGGCAACTTTTTCTATTTCAATATACATATATTTCATATTTTCTATTTGGCTTTCTTGTCAAAAACTTGTTTACAGGCGCAAAATTATTGTGAAAGGCGCCATAATTTATGACAAATAGAAGAATAATGCGGTCGCGTGGGTGGCCTCAAATTTTGGGTGTTGGGGGGAGGTTAGGCCGAGTGAATGGCAACGACATTGGCTTTGACACGTAACAGGTAATTGTTTTCGTGCCTTTGACTTTCGTCTCATTTGGTTTTGTTTTTGTAGTCATCGCCTTTACTTTCATACATTCTTCTACTTGATTTTGTTTTTTCTTTCGATTTCCCTATTTGGCTTTAGCATAATTTATTGTATGCCTTGTCTTGCATTTGCATAAATATTTTAATTTGCATTTTAACAAAATGTGAAATTTGTTGCGGCCGGCTTTGCTAGGAACTCCAACAGACGCGCACCTTAACTGAAATATATTTTTTTTTGTATCGTATTTAGAAAAAGCTTTTTTTATATTGAAAATGCCTTTTTGAAACTAGTATTAGGTTCACTTTTATATGATACTTAATCGAATATTTTCCCTGACATCCGTAGTGAAAAGCCCAAGAGGCTACAAAGATTTGAATAATAATTATTTTCAGAATAAATTTTATATTTTATAATTTATATTTAAACGAAAAAAAAACATTTCTTTGAGAGTGTCATAATTCCAAACCATTTATTTTGCATTTTTAAAGAATGAAAATCTTTCAATGGTTCTAACGCACTTTTATTAGATGAGGCTCCAGTTGAGTTCTTGCAGTTTTTGATTTAAATTGGCTTGTTTTCATAATTAGTTATATATAGTTTTAATTTCACATATTTTAATGCAACTAAAGTTTTATCACTGCCTAATTAAATATCAATTTAAAATGTATTGTTTTTTTATCTTTTTTTTTTTAATAAAACATTCAAACAATTATGTGTTAATTGTAGCACGTGTTTATGTTGGACTGTGATAAAAAGTTTTTCATTTGAAACAATACAGACATGAAGAAACATGTACCGTTTTTAAACTCATTTTATGAATCTTGACTTTAAAATGTTTATAAAATATTCAGTAAATTTAAATAGCTAATAAGATTTCTGAATTTAAAATTGTAAGAATTCTAGGAACTTGAACGAAACTAAATTTGTGTGGCATCAAACGCACATAATTTAATAAAGTCGAGGCGTGTCAGGGTCTCGGCATTGCCCGGCGGCCACTGTTTCTTAAAGTAGGCAATCACTTTATTATGAGGCCAGACGCACACGCATACACACTAACAAACACACACACACATACACACTCACTCGTAGTCAAGACACAGTTCATAAAAAAGCAAAAAAAAGGAAATACTGGCATAAAATTTGAAGGTTTTATGCGGGGAAAATGCTTTTCACGTTTTCACAATTTAGGTGGATTTTTTGTGTGAAAGTGTGCGTATAGGAAGCCCATTGATAGATAATATATTTATATTTAAATAACACTTTATCATGCTGCTGTCGATGACGATGTTTGGGCTGCGCACAACGAACGAACGAACGCTGCTGCGTATGCGTAATATTGTTTGCTTTTATGTTTTAAGCTGAAGCTGAAGGTGGAGCCAAGCAGTTGCGGCAACCTTATAAATAAACTTGATCCATTACAAACACAACACATCTACACACATACAATTCGACTTGACTGCTTGCCTTAAGTTTAAGCTTATGGTTTGATCCCTTTTATTATTGGCTCGGTCCCCAATTGGACACGTCGAGTGGCTTTGGCTTGCCATTTTCATCTAATTTTTATTCAATGGCAACAGTCGCAGTCTCGTTTTCATTTTCATTTTCGTTTCCATTTCCAGTTTGTTTTCTCTTTTTTTTTTGGCTTTTGCCTGTCCACTCAAGCGTTAAACAACGCTTGCAAACAGAATCACATACACAAAACATATTCACACATTGACACTCGCACACATACACATACATAGGTCGAAGAGCAGCGTTGGCGTTATCAGCTTTTTGAAGAGCTAAGGGTATTCGATTGAAAATAAATAAACCATACTATAACAATAAAGCAGGCAAGCAAATTAAACACACACACACACACACAATAGCCCACAACATTTTCTTCGTACGCATTTTATTCAATTTTTTGCTAACCGCAAAAAAGCAAATAACTTTTTAGACTTCTTAGTGGGAGTACACAATAAGCCAGTAGCAAATCAACAAAATTAACTCAACATAACAAAAGAATAATCGAAACGAAAGTCATTTCCCAAGTAGGCTTATGGCAATTCAATGCGTATAGCAAGAAAATTGGCCACGACCAAAAATTGAAAACATAATGACAAAAAAAATTTACCTATTGATAGATTTAGTTTGATTACTTCTAAATTTAACTTATATTTATAATAATTTTATGCTAAGCATTTATTATGATTTATCACAAGTTACAAGGATCAAGGGATAAAAGAATTTGTGTGCAATTCGTGGCTCGCGTCGGTTTGCTTTTTGTCTTGTGTAAACTCAATAGATTATTTTATTGAACCATTATCTGTAGTATGCATTAACGTGTGTGCATGTGTGTGTGTGTGCGAACATTTTGGGATGCTTGTGCGTGCTCGTAATTATGTGCTACATCATCTTTTATCGGCATAACAGGCATCTTCATCTTTTGCACTTATTTTCAAGTGTATCAAACAGGATATACTTGTGATCAGCTCGAAAAACGCGACGGCCTTGTTTGGTCTCTCGTTTGTTTGTGTTTAATCTCGTTTTAATGCCGTCGAGCATCATCGTAAAAATTATTACATTAAATGTCAGCCCAAAGAGATGTGAAGCAAAATTCAAGCACAACATACGAAGAAGAAGCAGTAAGGAAAGGACAAAGCTGTGACATGAGCAAAAAAAAAAAAAAGAGAGAAGCAAGAACAGCAAACAAAAATGAAAAGTACGTAACTGCGGCGCAATGGTAAGAAAAGCGGGCCGGGTTGGGCCGTTGGTTTAACAGGGTCGTTATTATTAAATTTTACACATACATACACATACAAACACACGCTGTAAGCGCCACAATAAAATGTGCGAATATATGCCCAAAAGAAATGTTACTATCTCTCTCTATCCCACACACACACACACACACATTTACACAAGAACTTTATGCCTGGGCCACTAAAATTCAATTTTTACAAGCATGATATGTTGCAATGGCAACACTGATGACACTCACACACGCACACACACTCACACACCAACCGAACGAGCTCATACACCCGCAAACACACATGTCTTACCTTTTGCTGTCTTTTGGCTTTTGGTTTTGCCATTGACTTTTTCTTTTTTTCTTCTCTTTTGTTGTTTGGCATCTTCCTCTGTCTTGTTCTTGCTCTTGTTCTCCATGTTGTTATTCTTCTTAGTCTTCTTCTTCTTCTTATTCTTGTTGTTGTTGTTATTCAGCTACGCGTCCACAATGATTTTGCCAACTGCCAACTGCTTTTTATGTGTCGCACGTTATTAAATGAATTCAAGCGCGGAATATTGCCTTAGCCAAGCACAACATATACACCTTGCTCCACACACAAACAAACAAACAAACAAACACACACACACACACACACACACAGCCCGCAGCCATGAAGCCTTCAAGTTTTTGGCCCTTTTGTCAATACCCGAACCAAGGCAAAACCAAGCCAACCCAAGCCTCATAAAAGGCCCATCAGATGGAATTTTTCTGCTTCGCAACAAATTGAAAATTTCATAAATTCTCGCTTGTGTGTTGTTCTATACGGACTCACCCACATCTTATCTGGTGAATGGTGAATTGTGCACGGCTCATTAGTTTAATAAATATGGCACCAGCACAAACAATAGATCTGTTACGTTTTTTATTTAACTTAACGGTTGGTATTAATATAAAAGAACAACAACATAAGTTGTTAGCACAACATGGATAAAAATGCAAACCAAAAGCTGTTATAAAAAATACATTAAATCTACATATCTAATTTAAGCTTAAGCTTAAACTTAAAGTACCAATTAAAATTAATAACAGAATTTTGTGACCGGATTTTCTTCCCAAAAAATATGACAATTATTTATTTTTTGAGTTGCTTATTTATTATTTTTCATCGAAATTCGAATTGATTTATGATTTATTTCGGGTAGCCGAAAACAAAAATGTTATACTTTTTCTGCTTGGTTACGAAACCAAGCCACTGAATGTAATTACTTTTTAATTTGGTTGGCACAACAGCTACCCCATCCTACCAACCTACCATCTCCCTTCCACCACCATCATGCTTGGCTTTGAACTTTTTTATGCAAAATACATCCAATTTATAATTCCATTTGCGATTGAGCTGACATTTTATAAATGAAATTCGTTTTCAAATCCAAATAATTGGCCAACATTTGACATTTGACATTTGATTACATTTTTACAAAGAAGTTTGTTTTTTTTTTCTTGTACATTTCGATGTTATTAGTGTTACTTTACTTTTAAAATAAATTTAATTAGATGCGCTTAGTTTAGTAAATATAAAGAAACTTTCCTTTTGAATATAATAAGAAAACTTTTCAAAAAACAACTTTGATTGATCATTCAAAACAACATTTATGTCAAAGAAGCTGTCATGTTTTGTAAAAAGTTCTTAACAAGCACTCAGCGCTCAAGTAAGTCAACATGCTAAACGTGACCAATTGCAGAAAGGATGTTGGATATTAGGTGAAAAATGCTTGTAATGGCGTTGAACTGCTTATATTCAGCAACGACTTCCGTTACGCTAACAAAATGCATAGCATACTTTTGTGCGGCTGCCTTTTTGGTCTGTGTGTTGTGTGTGAAAGTGCAGCTGTTCAACTGCTTATTAGCAACACACGCTTTGTCATATTCACACTTACACACACACACGACACACATTCACATTCACATTCACTCACACTTACAAGACATGTAGCTAATGAGGCGTATAATCATTGTTATGTCAACAGTTTTCCTGCCTTTTGACAAACGACTTGCATAGACCGTCGAGCGTGTGTGGAGACATCTTAGGGCGCAAGAAATCTACTTGCACATGTCAATATAAATAAGCGACAAAGCTGCACGCCTGAGTACCAACACCTCCCAACCCCTCAAAACAGCATGTGTCGAAACTTAAGAGTGATAGCACAAAAAGAAAAAAAAAATACATATATAGTATATATAAATCTGTATAACCAAAAGAGCTTCATTATTATCATCGTTATTTATATGAGTGTTCTGTGTGTCAAGTGACATCCACACACACACACAAACGCGCTCAAAATAAAGTGACAGAGTAAGGAATGTAATTTCTGGCAGCCAGCATCATGAAGGAAACAAGCAATTTGAGATATCATTAATAAGTAAAACCGTCAAAAAAGCAACCCGAAAAAGAACAAAAAAACAACAACAAAATATAAAGCGAAACGAAAGAACCGAAAAAAAAAAACACATGGAATATGAACAAATAATAAAAACGACATCAATGTCTAAAGGACATACTGTAAGAGCCTTTTGCTTAGCATTCGGCTTAGACACATGTGTGTTAAAGAGCTGAGTTTAAGAGCATTTTCAAATGCGTCAGTTGCAATTGATTAGTTGACGAAAAGCTGCACACAACTGACAGCAATGCACACGATGACGACATTCAGGAAATTGACTCAATTTGGCATACAAGGTCTTAAGACACACACACTCACACACACACACACACACACACACACACATACAGGAGTAGGTGCAATCTCAAGCTTTTCACATGCAGTTGAATGCACACACAGTTTGTGCCTCCTCACAGTCGATTGTCAGTTAGTTTTGTGTTTCCTTCTACATCCACCCACACACACACACACACACACATACGCACAGACACTTATACTGCTGCTCTACTCACGCTTAGTCCTTTGGCTGGCAGTTCGAGTCGAAAACACTCGACGACCAAGCGACAGCAACAATGCAAAATTTTGTTAGTGGCTTTTGCTGGCTAGCAGTTAGGCAACGGTTTAGAGTTAAGGTTTGTACACTTGGACCTTTAGTAATGCACTTAGAAAAATATATATATTTGAAATAAGAAAACGCATTATGCAAACAACTTGCAAATAAATATTGGTTTTTTTTATTTGCCTACAAACTGTTTCTTAAGCAAACTAATCATTTTTTATTTAGATTTTTATTTATTTATTAACGAGTTTGAATAAATTATTCATGCCAAATACAGTTTGTACAAAATGTTTTATTTGTTTTTCTTTAAGTGTAGCTTAGGTTGTTCTTTAAGTTGTTTTTCTTATTTATTTTTTAAATTTTTTTGTGGTATTTTCGGCATTGTTTCGGACTTATTCTGCTTTGTAAATAGTATTTGCATTTTATTTTCGAGCTGTCGTCAGTTTTTGGCTAGTTGGACTTTGCTTTAGCTGTTTTAGCCCTGCTCTACTGTGCTCTACTGTGCCGTGCTAGTTAGCGACTTTTCGCTGCACTTTAAATGTCATTTGTTGAGTTTGTTGCGCGGCGGCTGCCTTTAAGCAAATTAGTGCTACGTGCCGGTGGGCAGCCGGGCAGCCCATTCAGCCTTAGCTGAGGACCTGGCATTGTGTTTACCCATGCGCATTTCTTTTTGTACAGCCAAGACATTTCTGCGGCCATTGCTCTACTGCATTTTTTTACCCCCCCCCCCCCCCCCTCACTACACCCTTCCGTCTCGGGCTGCCCGCTTTTGTTCCAGTTGGTCGCATAGTAGCTGAAATTTGTCGTAACAAGATTTGTTTTTGATTTGAATTTTTTGTTTGTCGTCGCCGTCGCCGTCTGCGTCAGCGACAACAACCGCTAGTTTCTACCCTCCCTCCTTGACCTTCCCTTCTTTGGTTTTGCTTGCTACTCGAAAAGATGTGGGCAGACGCGACGCTCAACGGTTTTTGCGTAAACATCGTTCTTTGTGCAACGAAATGCGAAAACAACAACAGCAAACAAGTACATTGCAGGACTGCCTCTACGCAAAAAGGACAGGACAGGACAGGACAGGACGAGAGCAGGCCACTTGAGCCAATTAGGCTTTATGCTACAGTTGGTTAGTTTCATGCTATGTCGCCCCCCGCCTGTGAGTCTTGCAAATCAATGAAGTATAAGAATGATGTAGTCTTAGTAGTTCTTAAACGACAACTAGCCATAAAAGTAAGTAGCTGTTGGTTGGTTATATGATCAACTTACAGACAGTCGTAAATCAAATAGATGTTTGCTATTTGATTGGCTTTAACTTATGTGTATTCGTTTGCTTAACTTATCTAACAACAAAATCCTTTCTTGTGAGATGGCTCTAATGCGTAGTACAACTCATATTTGTATATGAAACATTATCACAATAAAATGCCCGAACAATTTTTGAAGCAGTATGTACTTGAATTTCATTATAATAATAGCTAAGCGAATAACTGATGACAAATAACATCCGTTCATTAAAGCTGAGAGCTCGACTGCTTTACATCCATACAACATACTACCGAGCCCATTTGATCTCATATTCAAATCAATTACCCATTTCCCTGCCTTAGTCGGCTGTTTCCGTTGTGGGTCCTTTTGGTGCAGGAGCAGGAGCAGCAGCTCCAAGATAAAACATGTAACGCCAACTGTTGGGTACCTATTGGAAAATTTGAATCATATATATATATATATATACAATCAGCATAAATAGATGCAGATCTGTTGTGTTGCTGTATTTATTTTTCCATTCGCATGAATCTGACTAAACATTTTCGAGTTTTCTTCTCTTTCTCGGTTGCTGTTGTTTTATTGTTGTTGCTTTTGCTGTTTCTGTTTCTGTTTGCCTTATCTACGATAATGCATGCGCCCATGAAGTGTAATACAGCCGCTACCCGCCACACCAACCCCAGCCAACCCCCTCCGTGTACACAATACGCAGTTCGCAGCCCTTTTTACAGCGAGCTACTTTATTATGCTAAAAACTCTGGGACAAAGTGTGTTATATGGCATAATCCACTAACGAAAATTGAGCTGGAATTTATTATGTTTTATATGCCTAAACAAGCGTCAGTATCAGCAAATGTATGCAAGAAAAAAGGGGCAAGTCTGTGGGTGGTGGGCGGTTAGGAAGAGCGTGTCGGCAGTCAAGAGCGTCGACGCTGTAGCGTTGGAAAGAGGGTGACCGAGGGGGCATGCGATGTGGGCGCAGAAATACATTATGAATTATGCAGGGCACTCACAACTGACAACTTCGCAGTCCACCAAGCACACACACACACGCATACATACACAACAGAGATACCAATAATTCAACAGTTCCAACGAAAAAGCTAAAGCAAAAACTCTATAAAGGCCTCACTATACATATATATTGAACTAATGCAGCTGCACAATACAAAATCAAATATACTTAATTTAAATATACATATCTAATTCATCGGTGCATATACCCTGCGGCTGTTGACAGTTTGCTACAGGTTACAGGATATTCGAATTGCTAAAAACAAAGCAAGTTGAAATCGCTGTCGACGTGATGAATTATAGAACTTATTCTGTATAGAAGTGAACTTATATATATATATACTATATATGTATGTATTTTTATTATGACGCAACAAACATATACATACGTTATGTGTATAAATACAATTCAGTCAGACCGACTAAATTGATAGCAATATTTTTTCCCCCACTGATTATTAGGGCCAAATGAAATGCACGCCATTTGAAGTGTAATATTTCATCACAGTTAGCCAAAAAGAGACAGATGAACAGACGTTAAGAGAGGCATACTCAGGTAAATGATAAATAGCATATGTATATATATATATATAGATATAAATACAAAGATTTATCGCTGCACTCATTTTAGTTCGCTTTGTGTTTCGTTCAAGCGTAATTTATGCGAACGAATATTGAATAAATTGACTTTTCTATACCATAACTGATGTGAATATAGTTAGTGCCGGGAAAAAATATAGCTAATGAGCTCCACTTGAATAAGCTATCTAGCCAAAAGGAAAGAGATGTTTAATACTAGATAATCAGCATATCGTTTGGGAATAATCATTAAGACAAAAAAAAAAAAACTCGATTGTAGAAAAAAATATATTAATGTTTTATTCATAAAAGCAAATAATAAGAATTTGACTTTTGACACATGAACAAAGTGAGAAGTTATTGCAAATTAAAATAATAATAATAAAAATGAATTCAACAAATAGCTGGAAATTAATTGTAGTTAATTTTTATTGTTAAATTCTTACAAGAGTAAAAGAGTTGAATTGCGCACATACTTCACTGAATATGCATTCATTTGAATAAATTTTTCACATTTTTATTATGTCGGCATTCGTTTTGTTTAATCAAAAATGAAATGCATATTGCATTTTATTTAATTTCAACTTGGTTTGAATGTCCTTAAAGATTTTAAAACAAGCAAACATGATTGCTTTAATTTGCAAAATGAATAAATTGGGTTTATTAAAAAGTTTATAGGGTAGCTTATTTGTAACCTACACAGCAAGTATGAATACACTCATACTGACAATGTTTGACAAACAGCAAAATGCTGTTGCCAGTCGCACTAGTAAAGAAGTAGTCGAAGAAGCGAGGGAGTGGGGGAAAAAAAAGAGGAACTTTTCACAAGTCTTTTGGTGCACGTGGACAAAAGTCTGAGACGGCTAAGTGGCTGCAGTTTTTCGTTTCCTTGGATTGCTTTTAGCCCACAAAAAGCTGACGTAAGTTGGCCTCAGATCACGAGCCGCTTTGAGGTGCACTCGTGAGTGTTAAAAGTACTCGTACTTAAAGTGCATTTGTTTCTCGAGAGCGCCATACATTTGAAGTGAACCCTGTGAGATTCGTCTCGAAAGACTTTGTGGACGACAAACAAAGGCTAACATTAAAAACAAAATATAGTATAAGAAACTTTGCAATACTTTAAGTTTGTTATTGCAACAACTGCTGCAAAGATATGGTAGTAGAAAACACCAACAAACTCTCAGGTGCAAAGTTTTACCCTCTAAACAGCACAAATGCATACAAAATTCAAGAAGATCTCATCAAAATATTTAAAGGAAAAATACGCTTTCTGTAGAATTTTATGTTTGCAGCAATGCATTTCATGGCTTATTACAACTTAAGCTTGGCACACATGCTCAAAAGGCGTGTCCTCAATTTGAATTCAATTTAAGAGTTTCCTACCGTGCTAACTCAATTAGAATTACCCGCCAGCCTTGCACCAAACGTATTAAGCTACTTACACAATAATTGACTTCAACAAACTGCATTTGTTGCGCATTTATCTTTGGATGGCGCTTCGTGAAGAGTAAACTTGGAGGCGCGCCGCCCTATTGACCCAACCCCAATCATTGAGCTCAAGTGCCACAAAAGATAAAAACGGGAAACTTCAGCACAGAGAGAGAGAGAGAGAGAGAGAGAGAGAGAGAGAGAGAGTAGAAGGTGAGAGCGAAAAGGGGGAAATGGGTGTGGTATGAGATGTAAGCTAGCGTTGAAGTGTCTTGGGCTTTGTTTACTCACCAGGCGGCACTTCCGCTTCCTCTTTGCCAGCTGCGGTTTGTGCCACTGCTGCACTGCTCCATCAAATTGCAATATCCGCGACAGCGACAGCGCCAGCGACATCGAATCAAGCGCCCGCCATCAATATCCAAGGCGTTACACAGCACCGCCCGCCTTAGCCTCAAACCCCGAACAACCCAACCTCAACTATTCCAATGCCTGTTTTTCTTCTTTTTGTGCTATGTTTGTGGGTTTGACTGGGCGGAAGATTAATGCATTTAAGCCAACCCTAGTGCCGCACTCTGTGTGTGTGTAGAGTGTGAGCATCTTAATACTTTGGTTTCACTTAAAATGAACAATCCTCCTATGCCCCTTGCCACCGACGACTTCAGTTCTTCGTTTCTCGTTTCTCGTTTCGTATCCTTATCAAGCAACCGGCCGCAAGACAGGCGCAAGCGCTTTGCATATCGATAGCTCTTAAGCCAGTGACTTGTTACTGTTTAAAGAGCAGTTACCCTCGCTAAGCCGAGGATGGATGGGGAATGCACTTTGATTGATTACCACAGTCTGCCTTAAAGTTGAAGTAACTCAAACAAGTTCATGTTGTTCAGCTACAGCAAACAGAATTTAAAACTAAAGCTAAAATTGAAAGAAATGGAGTGATAAACTATAATAATCACTTTTACTTTAGTGTAAAATCATTACCATATATAACATTTAATAAATAATCAATACAAACAGTTTTGAATTTTCAATTAATTAACTTGCTGATGCGATTAACATAACAATTTAGTTTAATTTATAGAATTAAATTAAATGTGTGTTTGACAATCAATATTGGTTATCCGCAGCTGCAACAAAATTGGCCCGATAGGCAACCGAGTTTGATGTCGTTAATAATTAATTAAAGACCCATTGATGTGGTTGATGACACTTTACACGACACAAAAACAACATCCAATAACCAGCAACATAGTGTCAGCGACACAAAGCTTCAATTAAATTAACAACCACGTAACTATAAATACAAAATGAGCAGCAACAAAAAAACAAAAAACAAAAAAACAATTACAAAACAAGAAATAGGAAACAAAGGGGGAAAAAATAAAGTTCATGGCACGCAACAAAAACGTGAATTAACTTTTGAAAATGTTGTTGTCTCTGTTTTGTGTTGCTAACCATGCGAGGGTCATTCAATAACTTCTTGCCTAACGATTTACTTCAAATTGTAATGACATTCGGTTTGATAAGAATTTAATCGATTAAAAGATAACTTTTTTAGTGATAAAAATTAATCATTTTTTTCGAGCTTAAGCTAAAAACTTCTTGAGTAACACTCCTGTTTTTTTTATCTCGGTTCCTTCCGCTTCGTGCTGTCTCTATTTGTCTCTTGCTTTTTGTGCGTTTATATATGCATTAAAGCAAATTAACTTAAATACATTTACTAAAAGTGAATAACAGAAGAGCAGGAGCAGTTGTGCGCAAAGTTGCCGTCAGGTGGCGCTTTTAAACTTCAAAAGTGCATTAATCTTCAAAAAGATTTCACTCGTATCTTTGTTTGAGTGCGCGTGTGTGTGTGTGTGTGTGCTCGTGTGTGTGCTATTTTTTGCATTATGCTTGTAAAACTAACAAAGCACGTGGATAATTTTAATTTTATGTACTTTCTGTTGCAGACACACGAGCCAAACTTTTCAAAATTGTTTTCGCCAACAACAACAACAATAACAAAAACAAGAGACTGCAGCAGTCGCAACTATAAATCTATGCATACCGCAGGCTGCAAGGCAAGTTTTGTGGCGCTTTCGCTATACTAGATACCAGTGCCCGACCCACTCCCCGACCCACTCACCGACCCACTCCCCGACCTAGTAACAGTTCCAGTCTCAGTCTCGCCGAGTGCCACAATGTGGCTTGAGCAATTTGTGCAACGACAACAGCACGCATTGCCACAAACAGTGACTGGAACACAAGGGGAAATGTAACAACAGTTAGTCTGTGCGCAAAGTCTGTGTGCACACACGTATGCAGACTTCTGCCGCATTAGTTTTAGTTTCCACATCACATGACGCTGGGGGTGTCATATTGAAAAAATTGCTTTCGAATTGGGCCAAACAAACACACAAAAAACTAAATTGAAACTAAAAGCAACAGCAATAACAACAACAACAACAACAACAAATGAAAAGCCCAAACAAAGTGCAAAAGCTGAAACAAAATGACCGACGGCAAGTTAAAAATTTTGTGTTTCGAAATTAATTGCAGTGGTTTGCAAACAGCCAAAAATTTAAAAAAAAAAACAAAATAAAAATAAAAATTGAAATATATACGAAAGCAGCGTGACCAAATCGAGGAATGTTTGGTTTAAGATTTTATTTATTTTTTACATTACAATTTTCGTCGTCTCTTTTTTTTTTTTGTGTGCTGACCGATTTTGTAGGGCAAATGCCGATAGGTAACATTTGACCGAACACTCAATTGACTGCGAATTAAGTATGAGAAATTTTCAGTCAGCATGTAAAATCAATAATAATAATTCAATTAAGTTAATTAGTTATGTGTTAGTTTGCTTTTGTTTATGTTAAGAGAGAGAGAGAGAGATTTTCCTCATTTGCTTCGAGTTATCATAAGAAAAGTGTGTCAAAAGTATTTGCCCATGAGATGTTGTTTCTGTTAATCAAAACTAAACATACAAATTTTTTAAATGCATAATTTTCTTTAACAAGTTCAGTTACGCTATAATCGTGTATATAAGTTAAATTAACATTATTACATTTTACGTGCAAGCCGGCTATTAATATTTTTCACTTTTTTTGTATTGTACATGCGATGAAAATGCGTTGGTTGATGCATAAATGGCAAATATTCCGTGTTCTTAATGTTTATTGATTTCACTGAATAATTTAATTATGTGTGTGTGTGTGTGTTTGTGTCACTGCCGCTGTGTTGATATTTTTTGATATGGCCTTATGGAAACCCAAAACGGTAATATCTGGTTACATTTGCAAATATTGCAATTTTTGGCATATTTCGCCGATGCGCGTTCTATTTTGACAACAACAACCATTACCTGTCCAATAATAATGATAATGAATATCAATTTGACGTTCGCTGTTCGGCTTGATTGAACTTGATTGAAAAGCAAAAAATACACACACAGTTACCATTTGCGTTTCTTTTTGACACGATAATTTTGTATTCGGACAGCAAAATGAGAGCCAACAAATGTCTCAAAGTTTGTTTCAATCTCTTCAATTTGGCACTCGATGTTTATTTATCTTGTTAGGCGCATGGCGTAACACAACAAACAGCCACGCCTTCTCCTTTTTGGCATCATATAAATTAATCAATTGCAGACACAAACACACATATAACATTCGCCCGCAGGCAAATATTTGTCACATCTGTATAAATGCCGAAACTATGTGGTCCAGTTCTGGCACCGAAACGTGAATGTTTCGTTACGAATGGGGCCACTCAGCTCAGCTGTCAATATAAGTCGTCCCTGTCACCGCCATGACAGACAACATTGCAAACACACACACACACACACACACACTCTGACTGATGTTCGCTGTTGGCTGTCTGTTGTGTGCTCATCTATAAATCATGTTAATTACGTTATAGCAAATAATTTGCCTGCATTTCGACAAACATACAGAGCTAACATGACCAGGCCATGCAGCAAGTAGACATGCTTCTCGTCTCTTTCTGCATTTCTGTGTGTCACTCTTTCACTTTTAGTGCTAAGCTCTTCGTCCATCTGTCGTCTGACTGTTGCCAGTTACCGGTTCACATCTGTAGTGTATCGCTTATTTGCTTGTTGTCATGCGGCTCAGCACTATTTGCGGTTGGCCGGAAACAGCAAGCCATTGAGCGTTTCCAGTGTTAAACAAGACAGTTTAAATACAACAGCCACTAAACTGTAGCATGCTATGTTTACATTCACATATTAAGAACTAGTAAATCGTAAGTAAGTAAAAGTTAAAGCATAAGAAGCTAGAGCTACAACGCGTTTCAAATTGAGTGACGTTCGTATACTTAACTTTCTTATCAAGACCTGAGTTTAATAAGTTAAGTTAAGTTGCTCATAAGAAATCTTTGGTTTGTTAGTATTCAAGGATTTGGTTGCGATTTTGATCATAGATCATAAGAAATCCGTAGGATTGGCTCGAGTCATATCGGCCTTTATATAAGTTCATATATTCGTATATATATATTTATTTTGTATACTTTATTTTGCAAAGTGATTTCATGCACCAAGCCACCAAACATACAATTGTATCATTTAATGACATACTTTTTGTTTCAAGCACGATTTGAGAAATTGTAGCAACAGTTTATTGGCATTGTAAAGCACTGCAAACTGATTTCGTGCACGTCAGACCACATCACAATCAGCAGGAGCGAACAGCGATTGTCAGCTCGGAATTCTGTTTGCGCTCGCTCAACTCTTAGCTAGGTTGTGGTGGGGGGAAAGGGGCAACATCTGCCTGCTTGCGCTGCATAACAATGCCCGATGGCAGACCCGTGGGACTGCGTAGACTGCCGATTGAAGAGGTGGACAAAGGGAAGCGAAGGGGGGTAAGTGAGTTGGGTGGCCTGGTTTAATTGAGTTTGCCGCAAGCAAATAGCTCGACTGACAGTTGAAGTTGCAACTTTAAGCACTTGCCCGCGACCACTGAAGAGCGAACAGCGAGCACTCGAGGCAAGTCCTTTAGGTGGTTTTTTTTTTTTGTTCACGCTCTTTGGCCATAAATATGTACATATAGTTAAGAAGAAAAATATATATATAAAAAATATTCAAATAGTTTTAATATTAGAAAATAAATAATGTATAATATTTTATAAGTTTGTTTATAGAGCAGTTGTAGTTTAATCGATTTTGCTGTTTTCTACAGAGTATTTCGAAGTCTTATATACTTGTTCTTCAACTTTTAGGGGTTTTTTTTTTTGTTATTTGTTAAGCAGACAAGTGGCCATCATAAAGCAGGCCACACAGCAAATGGCCTCACGTCGAGATTTCGACACTCTAATAAAAAATATAAAAAAAATAAAGGAGGCATGCCAAGACAATGGCGATAGGCCATCGTCATTTGGGACATCGACGCTGCTGGCTGACCACATTTTTGTTTTCTTTTGTGTGCTGTTGTTGCTTTTTTTTCTTTGGTGGCCTACATATTTAACCATGTCGCCCATACCTAAGACTATCACACACACACACACACATATAGAGAGTACATGGCCGTTTGGTCCTGTGTTTGTTGCTGGTCGTCGTTTAATGCAGTGGAAAAATGATTTGACTGGGCCGCTTCCACAAGCCGAATTTGCGGTTGACTTTCTTAACAAACTCTGGACCCACTTATGTGGTTCAAGTTTGGGTTGGGTTTCGGTTTCGGTTTCGGTTGCAGCTACCAACTATGTACATCACCCACTCGGACCATGTCCTTTTGTTGTGAGTGCTTCTGTGTTCGTGTGTGTGTACTTCAAATTTATGATATGCCATGTGACTTTGAACAGCGAAATGTTCTTTTTGGTTTTGCCTTTGTCGATGTCGTTGCCTTTGGGGCAACGGTTTTGCCTTTTAACAGAGACCCAGTGTCTTTCAGTTTCATCTTTGCGTTTGCCTTCGTTTTGCTTGACATTTCACTTTTACCATTTTCACAACATTTTTTTTTTTATCTTTTCTCTACTTTTTTTATTTCATTTTTGTTTTTTTTTTTTTTTTGTAAGTTGCCCTTTTGCTGACAAACATATTCTTTTTTATATAATTTTTCTTTTTGCTTTGCCCTGTGGTCTGCTTGTTTTGAGCAAAGGAGTTGTTTGTCAAACATGCATGAAGATGTTCAGCCAGAGAGGCCTTCAAATGAGCAAAGTACAGTGCAGCTAACATACTTTAAACCCATTATTTATTATATATAATTTGCACATGATTTCAAATTTATAGCAAAGCAAAGGAAGGGCATTATTTATAGTTTTGTTTATGTATTTTTAAGCTTTAGAATTCAAGCTTTACAATTCAAGCTGAAAAAAATATACCAAAACATAATAATCATAATTATGATGACACAATTATTTAGAGTAAAAGAAACGGTATTTTCCAAGTTGATATGGTTTTGCGTAAGTTTCTTTATAAATTCCTTAATTATCTACGCAACAAACATTATTCATCCGGAATCTGGCAGAACAATATTTAAAATACACAATGCTTTCTTATAGAGAACGACCCAGATACGATTCGGGCTCATGGTATCAGTTCTTTTCATGTTTTTAATTATTTTCTCATGCCTCAGTTAAATATCTTTCTTGCCTCCCCCCCCGCTCTCTATCTCTGTGTCGCTTTTCGGCCTGCGCTACTATCTTGAGTGCTTTGTAAATTTTGTGGTCCTTAAGCCTTTGTGGGTTCTCTGGCTTTGACTGCTGCCTTTTTACCCGTACAGCCCTATATCAATAATGTGGAATTTTCATTATTTTTTTTTGTCTTTCTGTTGCATTCTTATATAGTTGTTGTTGTTGTTGCTGTAACGATTTAATCTTTGGCTGCTGTGGATAATTGCGGGCTTATGGCATGCTCATAAAAGTCATTACGTAGACGGCCGCAAAACGAGCAATTAAGATTTATTCTAATTAGTGGGCCCAACAGCAACAACAACATTCCAAATGCTAATCAAAGCTTTGGGTGCGAACGGAAGCGTGTTATAAAAAATGCCGCATCTTAAGCGATTGAGTTGCTTGGAAAAATGTCATTGAAATCGACAGCAGCTGTTTGTATCTTTTTTCTGTTTTCTTTGCTTCTACTTGCAAAGAGTAGGATGATGTTGTCACAAGCTGTTCAAGCTCATAATAGAAACATTTTTATTTCTAGCGAAAAGATGAGTCTATGTTATGTTCGTCTTAAACATTACTTATATCCCAACATGAAGGCTTATATTAAATTTTTTGCTTTAATCATAAAGTAAAAACTTTTAAATTATTACTGGATTTAATTTGTACAGCTTAGCCAAAGAGCATTGAATTTTCATTGTTTGTTTCTTGATTTTTCGGTTACATTAACGCTGTTTATTCAGATCCCGGCAATTTAATGTAATTTCCGCAAATTTATACGTATTTAAGCCAAGGCAATTTATTCAAAATAAAAAATTTCAATTGTTAAACTTTATATTGTGATAACATTGAATAAACAAAAATTCAAAACACATTATTTACAGTTATTTAAAACTTTGGCAAATTGGTAAATAGAACAAATTTAGTATGGGAAATATTTACTTATCTATTGAAAAGTTGAAGTAAAAAGTCAAGCACAACTTAAGTTTGGCATGGCAATAAATATCGCCCATTTAAACTTCAAACGCTGGTTTTTCTAAACATGTAACTTGAGAACAAATATGAAAGACACCAATTGATTTAGCTAGTATAATGCCACCAGGCTGACAACGCACCCAAATTCGACTGCAATAAGTTAAACATAGCTTCCCAACATCAAAGCAAACATACTATATAAATGAGAGTTAGTAATAACAGCTGGAAGCAGAGGTACAAAGTGATTCGTTGGAACGAAAACAAGATGATTCCAAAACAAACAGTCGATCACCCAACAATATTTACTTATTATTGCAACAGCGAATTACTTAAATGGGTTTTAACAACTTCCGTTAACAAATTTTGCACTGAAACACTTTGAAAACCAGTTCCTTATTGTTATACGTGGCTTTTTTTGACTTAAGCTAACTTTTAAAATTCTCGTGGCATTAGCTTTAATATTGACTCGCTGCTGCTTCAGCTAATGATTTGTCACAATTTTCCATACACACACACACAACGACTTCTTGTCGGCCACGCTGCGTATACGCGATGCCAGTCACTTTGTTTCAATATGCATGAAACGCCTCGAATACGCCCAACACACATACGTCGCGTCGGCTAAGGGCTCAAAGTCACTTAACAAAATAAATTATAAAAAAAAAGAAGAAAAAAACATAAATAACAAGAAAAGAGAGCAGCGCCCGTTGTTGTTCCTCAGGTATTTATTGTGCCTGAGTGCGCTACAGTTTTTAAGTTTGTTTGCGCTGTATTTTGTGTATTTTGCAGCAAAACTCGTGGCACAACTTGCAAATATTCATTACACACACACACACATTCAGACACTCAGATAGACACATACACTTACACACATTGACACTGTACTGTTCGGGGGGGGGGGGGGTTCGGGGCGAGTGCTTAGCGAATTGCCATACAGCTTACATACAATGCATACATACACACACACACACACACACACTAACACTCAGACAGGCATCTACTAGTACTGGGTAAACTTAATGTGATTAAAATTGTATGGCTGTTGGTGATGGCTGCTGCTCTTCTGGCTCTTATATCGCCTCACTTTAACCTTTGCCTCCATTCTGAGGCTGGCATCTTTTTGAGAACAAGCACCTCCTCTCCTCTCACCGCCCCTCGCACACAAAAAAAAAACTAGTGCGACTTGAGACGCGGCAGCAACAACATCAGCTTAAAGTAGCAAATTTATTTGGCATTCCTTGATTTTATATTGCGTTTGTTTTGCGATTGCGCATACGCCACATTGTCCCATAGTAAACAACAACAACAAGCAACAACAACAGCAACAACGGCAGCAACGGCAGCAGCATTGTTAAAGCACCGCTTAATGGATGCTTAAATTAAATTTTAAGGCATTTCAAATTTAGTGTCGAGTTTTAGTGTTTGTCATTAGTGTTTTGGCAGGCGTTAAATATTTAATGGTTGCTGCGGCACTCGAGACGATGAAACCGTTGCGAATGCTGCTCTGTTGGGCAAGCGAAGCGCAGTGGACGACGCGGTGGCAAATCAGGACGCGCGTTGAAAAAACGAAAGAGCAGAATTGAAATTGCCGCTAAAAGTGTTGCAAAACTAACAACAAACTGCTCTGGATAATTAATATGGCAAAACAGAAAGGGGACAATTGCGCAGTAGTTGGTGGTTGCTACTACTATTCGCTAAAGTACTAGCTCTTGGCACTTCGGTTAAATTGACAGAATGTTTACGACAATTTTAAGCTGGCCAACAATAGTTACGATTGTTAAATGTAGCAAGTGCAGAGCACTGTTTTTAATACTATTATCATTTCTACTTAGTGCTTGGTGTGGAACTCAAATATCTTTTATACTTATACAAACTAGATTTTTATGAGACACTTTCACGAATGTATGAATCCTACATAGCCTTTGTGGAAACAGTCTAATGGCTTCACAGACAGGTTTGGTTATTCAATGATGATGATGATGATGATACTAATAATAACAATATAAAACGTGGCCTAAGCTTTTGCGCTTAACATGCGCACCCAAAATACAAAATAACGTTGAGTTATGCATATTGAAATCCAAACAACGGTCCACACACACACACACACACACACACTCAATGTGGCACAACAATGTGAGCAAAGGCACAGCCAAAAAATTTAAATACATATATATATATTTACCAACAAAAAAATAAAAGGCTCGATGCCATTTGCCGATGCAGATGCAAATGCAAAATGCAAAATGCAAATGCAGATGTAGAAAGGAGCGTTGACGATGGCTGAATAGCTATTAAATACACGAGGGAAGCTACTTTTAACCCAAATCTGTGGGCATAAAAGCCAGCGAGGCAGAGAGCCAAAAGTACAGAGGCAGAGCCCACTGCCACATATGAGCACAAATAACGCAGCGGGCCATGTGGAGCACTGCCAAAGCCGCCACAGAAGTGGCAAAGCGTTTGGGACAGCCAAATAGACACATACAGACAGACAGACAGACAGACAGACAGTTAGACAGACAGACAAGGATAGAAAATGTAATCGAGATAGAGAGGTACAGATAGAGATAGAAACAGGCAACAACAACAACAACAACAACAACAGCGACACTTGTCTGACTGTGGCAGCCCGGCTGGCAGGCGTCATCTGTTTGCACATACGACTCCTGCTTGCTGCATAGATTCCAGCTGCAGTTGAAGGCACTTTGGCAGCGCAACATTCAGATGCACATGCTCGGGCGTGATTAAGCTGCAATTTTTGCTACAATATTTACACACACACACACACACACACTGTGGTGGGTCATCATACTAGTATGTGTGTGCTACACATAATGACATTCATGCTCAGTTGCAAAATGCAAGGCAACGGCAACAAGCAAAGCGTCTATTTGGCGGCTGCCATAGTTGTACTACTATAATACAGATATTACAATATGCGGATTATTAGGCATTATGCATTTGTATGTCTATTTCACTCACACACACTCTTTCATGTATATATGTGAGTGTGCTATAGTGCTAACAATTTCCATTCATATCTGTGCATGTGTGTGTGGCATGCAAATTTATTGTGTACTTTGCCGCCAAACGGAGCGCAGCAGTGGCATATTCATTTTAGCTTTGCTTTTGCTTTGCTTTCGGGTGTTTGATTGGGATTTGCGTTTACCATTTGCATGTGCGGCACTCTGTTTGTGGGGCGTGAGGCAACGTTATTGGAATTTGTGTATATCGAACGAACAATGTTTTCGCTGAAAACTTACATTTTGTGTCAGCCGTGAAAAAGTACATATTTGTGTTTTCCGCATCATACAACCAAATTTGTATCGATGTGGCAACGCCGCCAACAGCAGACACAAAAAAAAAACAAGCGAAAGAAGAAAAAATGAAGCAGAAAACAAATTGCGTAACGGCCATAAAACGTTTTGATAGCCAACAAAAATGCGTGTGTGGTCGTGATCGTGAGTTTTGTTGTTCTACGTCAGTTTGCACTATGCATAACATAATAAACTTTGAAGAGAGAGTTTTGGCCGTTAATAAAAATGGATTCCAATCTGCTTGGCACAATGGTAACAAAGTCAGATTTAAGCTGGACACATTCCCTTTTTTAGATGAAGTTATTATTGTTAAATAAAAAAAACGTTAAGTTTTTAATAATATTTTGAATATTTTCACTCGAGTTAATTATGTGGATTCATTATTTTGCCTGGCTTAAAATCATATTTGTTTTATTTATTGAAAAGCCGGGTTTTCATTTAAGTATTCATGATTTTGAAAGCAAACAGCAAATCAGGCAACATTTACCATATATGTTTTAAATATGGTCAACTAGGTTCTTTTGTTGCGATTGACTGAATGACACACAGCAAAATTCCGGTTCAGCTCATTTATTTATTTTGCCATTTAAGACTTTAAGTGCCAGCAAATACGAATGTGGCAAATAATTTACAATTACACACAGCAAACATATATGCATATAAAACAACTCAACTACATATATACCATACATACTATAAGCCCGTTCAAAGATCCTTAAAAATAATAATATCATTAAACAAATGAAAAGTGTCAGAGCAAATAATACATACAACAGAAGTGTTGTTATTAATTAAGTGGCATTAACTGCAGCCCATTTGAAATCCGATAAGGACAAAAGCAAAACCAATCACAAAAAAAACCACCAGATACAACAACAATTAACAGCAACAATTTTGCTTGATTCAATTTATACTTTTTTTTTTGCACCCTTATTTTTATCTTTTAACCGCAACAGGCAAATATCATATTATGTTAGTTTTTTGAATAATAATATCTATGTTGACACACACACACACACATATATTTTATTTGATTAAAATTTTTTTTTACTGCTTTCTTAATCAAAGGACGACCGCCATAAAAATATTCAATACGATTTATTTGCTTTTATGATTTATTAATGTGAATTTGCCAAAGCGACTAGCCTTTGAAATTCAACACTTGGCACACATTTGCCCTTTAGCCAAATTGATTGACCTGCAATTTGTTTGAGCTCAACTCAGTTCATCAAATTAGCAATAAATGATACAAGAAAAATATGCAAAAAATATTCAAATCAAAACCAATAAAACTGTTAATGTCATACCAACTAATAATCGTTTAGTAAAACAATAATGTATGTTTGTATTTTTCGCCTCAATTCGATTGCAACTAATAGTTAGCGATGCGTTTATTTAATCAGCTTAGAATTTCTGTTAAATTAAAGCTGCATATTGATAGCTTTATTTTCCACTCACTTTGACTGTTCACAAATTTGTCATGGGGCCGACTATCGTTTCAAAACATCAATCTATTTACGATATTCCAACACACACAATTAGCACATGTAATTTAAATCTGTTTATGTGTGTGGCAGCACACACACACACTCACACACACACACACACTATGTTATTCATAAAGCAATGCCGGTTTAGTTTAGACTGAGAGAGACTATGGTATGAAACTGTGCCGACTAAACTATGGGCAACAAACATTTGTAATTTCAAACATGCTCGTAAATAAAACAATGCAAATGCATTGGCAGCAAATTAGTCAACAACAATAAACAACAACAATAAACAACAACAACAACAACAACAATAGCAACAATCAAGCATAGATTGTAATGCTTTATAGCACAGCAGCCCTTAGCTAACTGATTTGGCACCCAGGCTGATGAGCAGCACAAATGCAACTGCTGCAGTTTACAATGCTCGACTAGAACATATTCTGTTTAACAGTTTTTAAAAGTGCCTTAATAAGTACTTACTAATCATATAATAAAGATATATGTATATGTTTATCGTTTGGGATCTAGATAACTTAATTTTGTGTTTACAAATTTCCCATTTTGTTCAAGCAGTACGATTCTTATTATATCTGAATGAAATTTATTAATGTTTACAGAGGGTATACAAAATACACTACAACACACACACACACACACACACACACACACACACACATGTCCACATAGATAACTGTTAGAGCAACGTTCCATCAAATAATTTCAAATCCACAAGCATATTGATACGGTCATCTAGCTAAGTGCGAGCCAATAAACGCATGTGTCTGTGTGTGTTTGTGTGTGTTTGCGTGTGTGTGTGTGTGTGTATATGCCACATTCATTTTATAGGATAGCTGCCAGTTGGCAGGCAATTGTCGGGTCTGCCCGCAGGAAAGTTGGCAGCCCGCAACTGTTATTAAACATTAATTTATGCATTACTAGAGCGCTTAAATTAATCAGTAAATTGCATGCTGCACACACACATTCAAACAAAACACACACACACATGCACAGTGGGTGTTCTCAAGGAATAGGTGGGTGTGCGGGAGACAATGCCATTCAATCCAGAATGCTGGTGGCTTAAAACAAATTAAATAGCCACAAAAGCTGTTTGCTTTTTGACAATCGCTTCATTTATTTTATGTTTGTGTTTATGGGCATATTTTAAATCCGATTCGGATTATAGCAATATTTTAAATATTTCAAACTTGATTATGCAAGGCAATCCAACAAAAACTATTCAAAACTACTATATTTGAAACTTTTGTTAAAAGTGTTAGTTTAATATTATATATTTCACATTATACTATTATTATATAAATATGATAAACTTCTTAATGGTATTTTTCTTTTTCAACTCAACTCGGTGTTTTTTTTTTGTACTTTTTCCAGGTCAACTTTTATAGACAGCATACAATTTGTACTCTTGCTTCAGGTAAGTGCTCGCCTACAAGTTTGCAAGTTTTAAGAGAAAAATGCAAACAAAATATAATTCAACTAGCTGGTAAGCTATTTGATTTACCTTCCCAGCGCATAGCTCATGCTTAATCGTGTTCCTGATGCTGATGCTGATGCTGCTGCTGCTGCTGCTGCTGCTGCTATCCTGAGACAGTTTCGTGAGGTCAATGTTGTTGTTGGTATGGTCAGGCAGGCAGCTGTAGAAATGCGCCGTCCGTCCGTCCGTCCATCCAAGCAACTCAGTCAGCCTCGTTCTACTACTACTTGCTTTTCGTCTCAGCCCTTGTTGCGGCTCGGGTGAATGATAAATGGCTGACATTGCGGTTGTAGGCAACATTAAGCGCTGTTGAAAATGCCACAGATTGCAATTGTTGCCAGCGAACTCTTCAACAAAAGGCCACCACACCCCCCACCCAACCATTTACTAGCTGATTTTTTGCACCCTATGCACCCACCCTCTCTCTCTCTCTCTCTCTATGTCTGTCTCTTTCTCTTCTTGCACCCGTCAAAGTTTTGCCTGCTGCGATTCTCTGACAGACAGCAAACTTGTAATTTGTAATGCTCAGAGTGCCAAGTTGTTGTTGTTGTTGTTGTTGTTGTTACCGGTTAACAGCTACACCAGTTACTAGTTACTGTTGGCCACGCCATGATTTTTAAATGAAATGCATTTGTAAGGCTTTCGCGCTGATTTAATGATGTTTTATAGAAGCGCGCCCCACTGAACTTTCAATGAGAAGCCACACTTCAAAAGCCAAACAATATTTCTCATCCTCTTACTCTCTCTCTCTCTCTCTCTCTCTCTCTCTCTCTCTTTCTCTCTCTTTCTCTGCCCTTCAATCTGGCTTTCACTTCCTAAATGATAGTCCCCAGCTCTATGTGCTTGAACCCAGAGTCAGACGTCTGATTCAAATTGATTTAGGCTCTTTCCTTTTTGTTTTATAATGAGCTCTCAATTTGAAGTTCCTTCGGTTTCTATATAGTAAGATAACTTTCTTATAGCACAATGCATACAAAAAGCGATGTGATATTAGTAAAAGACTTTGCTTCAAGCAAAAGCAATCAATTTTTAAAGCTTAATACCTTGGCGTCAATTTGAAGAAAACCGTTTCAATCTATGCCGACAGCCAAGCTGTCTGTCTGTCATTGAGGCATGACTGACAGGTGAGAGGCTCACCTTATGGTCCGACAACATTCAATCGTGCAATCATCTAGATATCAGCCCAGGCCAGGTGACAGGACGGCGAATGAGTTGGCCAAAAACCGGATCAGCGCTGACAGCGCCAGCAACCCTCATTAAATCTGATTTCCAAATGCCAAGCATCCGAAATGAAATGTCAAAACTGCAAGATAATTACACAAAAACGCACAGCCTGCATATTACAATTTTAGAGCAGAAAATCACTTCAAGCATTACAGGCTTACGGGCAACACTTCTCTTGTCACTTTTCTCATTTAATTGCACTCTTCAAGAGTATTTCAAAATAATAAGTGCTTGAGACTAATTGCACTTGAATGCGTTCAACAATTTCTAATCAAAAATCAATTGACGTCTAACTCATCAATCGATTAATTTTACAGACGAACTTCCGTAAAATAAATCCAGTTCCAGATAACTGCAATTTGTTTTCAATCAAAAACCAATTCTTCATTACGTATTTTGTCAATAATGAAGGCTTTTTGTCGTCCCCTTCGGATTTGTTGTGCGAGAAATTCGACAGCATTTAGAAAAAAAAAAAAACAAATCTAAGTTAAACACCATATACATATTATAGTCGAGTTGCCGCTACTTAATTGCTAAATGTTCAATTTGTTTGCTTTCATTTAATTTGCGCATCAAATTAGGGGCAATTATGTGATTAAATGCAGACTAAAAACAAAAACCAAAAACACAAATATGTTTGTATAATTACAATTTGTTTGCTAGTTTTTAAATGGCAATCATAATTTATGCATAAGCCAACAATATTCTGAACCGCATAATAAACACCAATTAATTATAATATTACGATGTGATGTACAACAAATACTACAAATGCTCAAACCGATAATACTACCTGCCTACCGCTTTGGAATAACAATTTTGCATATTTATCGATTAAAGTATATATATATTAAGAGCGCTTATTAAGAGAAAACCGTTGAAAACAACAATTGTTAATTGGATAATTGGAATATCCTTTGGTGTGCAAAAAAGCAAAAACCAAAAGCAAATTGCACGATTCATGCAAATATACACAAAAATAATATTTTTGATAACGACAGCAAAAATATTGTGATGACTTTTTAATTAAGAGAAACAATAACGCGATTCGCTATCAAAACTCAACAAAAACACAACTGCTTCGAAATATCAAAATTGTTGCCCAAACTGTTGTCACTTATGCCAAATCCCCAACTAAATAGATAAGCCGACATGAAATGCTTTTCAAATTATTTTTACATATTTGTCAGCAGACAAAAAAATATGGCTGCGCGGTAACAATTCTATTTATTCTTTTCTCTACCGATTAACTCAAACATTTTAAGCATTTGAAATAAACATATACATCTCATATCTCAGCTTTTGTTTTTTGTAAATGCAAATTCAAAATATATTATTTTTAATCAAAATCTCTGTAATATGTTTCTACATAAATCATATCTCAACTCTGCTTATCTTTTGCCAAAAAATTTCCATTTACACTTACACAGTGTGTGCTCCGTGCTAAATTTATGTTGACATATTACTCATACGTAATGTTGACAACCGCTGATGGCGCGCAGCTTCAGTTGATAGGCAAACATGTTGACAACATGCCGCTGTCAGGCACAATTGCCCAGTTATTAGCTGACTTTGGCTTTGGTTAGACGTGCTTTCCTCTCTCTCTCTCGCTCTCTCGCGTTTGTTTTTTATTTCAGTTTGGCCAAAAAACAAATGGCTAGGCCATCAACCACAAACTATGCTGGCCCAAGCACAAACATAACCATATCCATATCCATATCCATACATGTCTAGTATGACTGAGTGTGTGTTGGTGCTTGTGTTTGTGTATGTGTTATTGTTGGGCATTTGCCATGTGCTCGCCATCGTTTTGCTGTTTGCTGTTGGCACAAGTTCTAATTTTTCAAACCACACAAAAAAGAACCGCACACATTTCTTATTACAAATCGAGCGACTGGCGTGCCAAAAAAATATGCTACAATTCCATACACACACACACACATATACCATACAATCAATGCTCTCTGTGCAGCCTCGAGACAAGCCTTCCTGCTATCCCTTTATTGCCATTCGTTTTATTTGTTATGCAGATGCTGTATACCCTCTTATTCAATTTAAGGTTCAACAAAATTCGTGATTTTTTTTATGATTTTGAAATAAATATGCTTGATGCGCATACTTGTTTATCGTTTTTAAATGGTAATTAAATAATTATGTTATCATAAATCTAAGTAAGTATTCTACTTAACTTTTCGTTTTTGTTTTCCTTTTCCTTTTCCTTTTCATTTACTATTTTATATTTTTATTCTTTTTACATAGTTTTAGAAAGTGTATTTATAGTTTGGCTTTCTCTGTTTGTTGTTTTCATTTTGTTGTTGATTTGGTTTTATTCATTTTGCTGTTCGCTTTTTTTCATTTCATTTCATAAGTGAATAAGGTGAACGCTTGGCTTCCCACACCCCACCCAAAAGAACCAACAGACGCACTTATTTTGCGCTTTGAATCCAATCACGTACCAATTTTACAAATTTTAACCTTTTCGAGCCGGGCCGGGCCGGCGGTCGAGCGGGCAATTGGCGGCAATTGAACTCGGCTCTTACCACTGCTGTTTTGTGCCCTGCTGTGGTGGCATGCGGCATTGGTGTGTGGTGTGCCCAGTCGCTGTTGCCAATAAAAACCATTTTACAGAGTGAAATTTATATGGGCGCGTCAATAAAAGAAGAAGGCAAACAAAAAATAGGGTGGCAAGAGCTGGCCAAATGACGATACGTGGCAAAGGGGAATTACACACACACACACACACACACACACACAGAGAAAGCCAACGTTCTTTGAACCGTATCAATTGACCAGCGGCTATGGCCCTCTGTTCTTGTCGCTTGCCCCCGATTTCTCACTGGCCGCCTCAGCACCTGCGCCTGCCATTTTTTTTTTGGGCAGCTTTAGTTCGTATTCAGGCCACTTTCTGCGACTGCACTTTGTTGCGGCCCCTCGTTTGCCACATTATTTTCGAATTCTGCGTTATTTGAGTGGCCGCACGAATTTAGCCTCAACTTGCAACCGAAAAAAAAAAAAGCAAAAATAAAAAATGGCCCAAGCTCAAGTCTTTGCTGTCTGCTTGGACGTTCGATGTGCCTGTAAGCGACACCATAAAATATTGAACGTGTTGAACACACACGCACACACACACACAGACATACATACAGTGCACTCACTCACTGACCTCACCAAACTTTGACCCTATCGATAGGCATTCGCTCCTTTCTTTTACTTACGCCTTGTCTGCACAAATTATTTCTGATTTTGTTGAAGAGAGAGAGAGAGAGAAAGCGTTTTTGCTGGCAGGACGCGCATTATATAACATAATAGTTGTAGTAGTACAGGGCGCTTCGGGTCTACAATGTCCTGTCCATGTTCTTACCATGTCTGCCTTAAAGGGTCCCCTTTCAAGCCAACCAGTGGCCCCGACACTATCTAACAACACTTTATTCGTTTCTCTCTCGTTGTTTTTGTAATGGACGACGACGAGTCGAAATGCGAGTGTTGAACTCATTGTAGTGATTGATGAAGCTACTTATTTGAGTGCAAGTGAATACAAGTGTTAATGTTGAATACTTTAATTTCATTTAGTCTTGTCGAAAGCAATAAATTTATATAAACTTTAAGAAAACAAACGAAAAGCGCGTAATAAATAAACTTTTTATTCGGAAACTAACAAAAAAAACCATTGCTGTAAATATATTTATTTTCTGTCATTCAATTATTTACAAATCGTTCCCTTTAAGGCATTAAATTATCAAAGCGGAATCAAGATTTGGTTTTTTTTTTACTGAAAATTTAGATTTTGTTTCCACATTCGGTCATTGATATTTGTATAACGCTTTGCGTTCAAACTGTGTTTCGTTAATGCACCAAAAAAAAAATTCAGCTTAGCACTGGCACATGCATTACAAAAGGATTTGCAGACGCACACTATTCTCCCACACACACACACACACTCACACACACTAAAGTACTTGAGCCAATACTCGATATGAGTTTTCTTTATGGAAACTCGTTTGGATGTTATCTGCTTGGTTTTGGCGCGGCTTCAGCTACATTTTGGGTACAAATTGATGCCATCTGTTCGGCGTTTAATGCATTTGGGTTGGCTTATGTACGTTGGATGTCCTGCTGCTACTGAAGGTGGCAGATTCGTATATAGTATTCGCATATATTCAGCGCTTGTGTTTAATGCAGTGGCTGCATAATTTGTGCACGCGTAAGTCGCCTGCATTATCCAGGCTATAAATTGGACAGGGTTTTTTTTTTTTGTGTCTTTCTCTTTTTTTGTTCACTGCATGCGGTCGGGCAGTTAATTTTCCCCTGGCAATTTGCACACGATGTGCAGCCCGGTTGACCATTGGACCCGTTGCTCCGTAAAAGTAGAAGTAGAAGTTGCACCTGAATCTGCTGCTGTTGCTGCCTGCAACTGTAGACATTGAGCCTCAGCCACTTGACTGGCATTCAAATTAAGTTTCATTACGTTTATTGGTATACAGTCCAGTACCCAATCTTTCGCTTTGTCCCTACTCCACATCTGTTTTATTTGTTCGGGCAACGTGAAAACTCCATCTAACCTTTTTTGCTGTTTGTGTGTGTGTGTGTGTGTGTCGGCCTTGCGGATGCCGAAAGTTTTCAATTTGTTTGCCAGCAGGCAGGCTGCCAAACCAAAACCAGCTCAATTTTTTGGGGTAACCTGCTTAGCATTTGCCTGCCTGCCTGCCTGCCTGCTTGCCTGTCGCTTTGCCGAAAGTTATTGATTTAATTCGTATCTTGGGAATGCTTAATCAAAAAATATACCCGATGCCAATTTGTGAGCCTCCAAATGTGTATGTGTGTACGGTATTTATTTCCGCATAGATTTTACCATACTCATTTTGTTCGGCATATTATCGATCGATTGGCTGTTAATATTCCCATGGCTTTTCTGGCTTTGCCTTGTCTCAATTCCCCGTCAGTCTGTTTGCCTGTCACAAGTTGGACTCGACATGATGACGGTCAATGATTCTGTTAGCAAAATAGATATTTTTTTAAAATATATTTTCAACATTTTGTAATAATTAAAAACTTAAAAATTAACTAATGACAATGGCGTAGCTTATTTCAATTTTAAAGAATTTTTTTTTTTGTATGGTTGAAATAAGCTGCGGGCCACTGTATTTCAAAAGGTCATGCACATACAAAATAAGCTTCTGTGAGCTGCAATCAATTGCGCATGTGATGCCATTGACGATGTCCTCTAGCAGCCCAATTAAGCGAATGTAGCAAAAGCAAAGCAAGAAATCAAAGGATTCGACTTTGAAAACCCATTCAGATGCAGCAAACCAAAGCTCACTGCGCGCTAAGAGTTTAAAGGAATTGCTAACCAACATGCTACCAAATGCATGCATATTGATTTTAAGCCACGTAAGTAGAACATACAACGACTTAATCGGCCCATTAGCGATGACAAGCCGAATCTGTTGCAATAATTGGCCAAATTCCACTCATACCAAGAATGTCCTTAAATATTTAACGTTGGTTAAAAAGGGTAAAAGACTATTTTTTGGTACTACAACTTTAAAGCTATAGCTATTCACATTTTTACATTTTTACTAATCAAAAGACACATAAATCATAATTATAAATTAAAAATAATTATCGATTTATTAAAGGTTTTCCGTTTTCGCACCACAACATTTTTTTCAGATTGAATCAAAACCTACAAAGAATCTTCGAGCATTCAACTAACAAGCTAGAAAATTTAACTTGTACAGCTTAAAACTTTCTAACGTATAAAACTATTCGCAAACAATGAACTCTTAACTAGCTAGTTGATCTTTACACAAATAGCGTATCCGAGCTTCAACTCAAGAGAAAGTATGTGTGTGGTCACATACATATTTGATTTTTGGTAGACTTTTATATTAATGACATAAATCCATTTATATATATTAAGAGATTATTACTTTTTATACGTTTCAAAAACTTGAAACTACTAAAGTGTGGAACATTTGCAATGGATTTAGAATATGGTACATAAACATAAAAACCAAGTTTGGTTTTAAGTGCTATACATAAAACTTGTGTGTGTGTGTGTGTGAAAGAAAGCAGTTTTAGACTCACATATAAGCTTGGAATAAGTGGAAGGAGCTGATGGTTGCAGGATACTGGGAGCTGAGCTGGTCAGCAACTGTGGTCAGGTTGGGTGACACAACGAAAAGGCCGTTGCGGCTTTGCGCTCAGCTCGGCAAAGATTTTACCACTTTCAAGTCATTGAAAATTTATAGATTCAAATTTAAAATGTTTTCAAAGTGGTGTAAAAAAAAAAAGCTTACGAAACAATAGAGATGTTGGTCGAACGTTGCAAAATTGTGTGGCCTTAAGGCTTGTTTAAAGCAAATGGGGGACAGCACCAGCCAGTTACGCGTACGTTAAATGAAGTGCCTAATGGCTGACCATGTCTGAACAGAATGGGCCAACTGGTTGATGAATACAAATAGATTGGCTAACACAATGGAAAAACAAAATTTGTTTAAATCAAGTTGAAAATGCGACAGAAATGCAAGATTTTGTTAACTAGATTCTTTAAAGAACAAAATCAAAAGACTTTTTCTCTAAGCTCGTGCTCTTAGGGTATGCAATTTTCGGTGGCGTTGAAGCACTTTTATCATATTGTGATTTTTAGTAATGTTGCCAGCTAACAGCAAATGCCACAAGGTCTGATAGTTCCACGTGCTTTTTCTTGGCACTGCTTGAAAACTTGCAATTGTTACATTTTGTGCTAACAAAACAATTGCAGAGATCTCGGCCAACACTTTCAGCTTCATCTTCAGCTACAGCTGGCAGGCACTCCAAACTGCCAGCGAATTGAGCAAAAGAGCCAACAATGGTGAGCTCAACTGCTCAACTGCAGTATCAGGATGAGAACGGGTCGACGACACTTCAACCTCAGCAATGCTGCTGCTGGTGGTGCTACCGACGAACTTTCAACGGCAAAAGGTGTGCAAAATAAGAATGGTGGCCAAACAATAAATAAAACGGAAAACGTTGCAACAACAATAGCAAACAAACCTTACAACAACAACAACGAGTTACATGGGCAAGCAAAGCTGTGGCAGTGGCAAACTTTTGAATAATTTATCTGTGCGCTGAAAGAACGTTTTCATTAAAATGCGCCAACGTATTTAAAGTGCGAGATAGTAGTAGCTCGCAACGGGAGACGATTATTCAAGTGAGTTCATTTGCCTGCTAGGAATGCAAAATGCGTTGATACACATTTTTTTTTTTTTTGTTAAACGCACACACACACACAGTCAATATATACATACTTACAAACATTAACATACATACATATGTATGTACTTTACTTTACTTGCAGCAATCTGACAACAGCAATGTCAGCATGTACACACAAACATGTGCGAGCTGTGGAATCCCCAGTAATGTTGTCTTATTCAAAATGCTCTTATTTGTTAAAAGGCTTTAAAATAAATCAAATAAACATTGCGTAGCAGTTTATTTGGCATTCGCATTGTTTTATATGATAATGATAAAGCTCCTTCCCTCTCTCTATTCATAACTTGTTTCTATCTTATCTTAAAACAAAATAAATTTACATATTTAATCGAATATTTCGTTAATTCTTGTTGTAACTATTGCATTACCATTATTCATATTGCTCAGCTTTTTTGAATACTCTGCACACATAAAACAACACACAGAAGAAGAAAAATAAGAGAAAAATCGCTTGATTAAAAATATTCATAATTACGCACATAAAAACAATGCTGTACTTTAGTTATTTGTTTTCTTTTTTGCTTTTCCATTCAACAGTTGCGAAACAAGAGTATCAACTAGTCGAGTTTTCACAGCTAGTACTTGTGGCTTAATGCTTTTCACAGGCGTTTCTCTTTATTAAATAAAATTCAACGCTGGACACGAACGAAAAAAGGGAGTTCCCCTTTTATATATGTATATTGAATATTTTTTCGTCGCGTATCGTTAGCAAAAGAATATTTAACTTTTTTAAAGGTATAAAATGCGCTGTTGAAAATTGTTTTACACTTAAATTTAATTCGATATTTTGTTTTATTTTTTTTTTTGTTTTTTTTTTTTGTTGTGCTCTCATGTTGCCCTATTTGCGTTGTTTGACAATTTCAGTGTGTCGCTGGGCGACGGGTTTTATTCGTTTGAATATTGCTCATGTTTGTTAATGTTACGCCTATCTCTCTCGCTCTCTGTAGTACAGCCATGTATATGTTTTTGTCGAATTTAATACGCTTTATATGTTTTTTCTGCGCTTCACTCACACAACGCGCTCTTGTTTTTTTTTTTTTGTTTGTCTCTTTTCGTAATATAATAAACAACTTTTTTACAAAGGTTTTTTTTTTGTGTTAATAATTACCATCGAAAAAAACGATGGGAATGCAAAAAATGCCAAATTCCTGATAAGCGCCCCGAGTGTTTCACAAGTTTCCGGATCAAAATGTGTAGCAAATGTTTTCATGGCGTAAATAATACGGATGCCAAAAAATCTATTTAACGAGCTCTGACCTGAATGGAAATTTACCAAAACTTATCTACTAGGGATGCGTTGGTTATACATATATATATATATAGTTTGATTGTAATCAGAAATCATTTTTTTATAAAAAAATTTTTCAATTAAATAAGAAATAGCGTCAAATATGATATACTAGCATGCGTTGAGACAGTCACAAACTAGTTTTCTGGCCGTATTTTAACACTTCTGGTATGTTCATAAGTATTGAGCATATTGCATATTTGCCATTTGCATAGTAATTGCATTTTTATCTTGTGCGGTTAGTGTTAATCGTTGCTCATTGCTCATTGCTTATAGCCAATATTTTGTCTGGGCAACATTGCACTGCCCGCAATGATTGCAATCGCATTGCTCTTGGCCCACATAAACATAACATAAATTGAAATCGTGGCGCAGATCGTGCGACGACTTTAAGCCCAAGATGCATAATTTAGTTAACTGCCTTTTAACACAAGTTTTTTTTTTTTGTTTATTTCTATAAATTTATTCTTGTTGCTTTGTTTTCAGTTTGTTTCAAGCTGAATTATGGCGCATTTGCAGCCCACTACCATTTGCTGCGTATCTGTCGTAAATATCGCGTATACGCCGCCGTGTGCAGGGCCACCCAAAAGCCGGCAACGGATGCTGCCGCCAGTTGGATTAAAAGGGGTGTTCGCTCGGAGAGTTTGTTAGTCGAGCTGTTGTTGTTGTTGTGTTACAGTTTTGGCTACAGAAGTGCATATCCATGCAGCAGTGAGCAATTTCTTTGCTGCAGCTTTTGCCGTCGAGTCGTTTCATCGCGCAATTTCCGCACAAGTGTTGGCAATATAAAAATAGCGACAAAATATAAAAGTAATTTATGTGCACACTTTTTCCATATCATTTCTATATGCATACACAGCAAACATACATACTTATATACTTGCATATTTAATATGTATTTGTATTTAAGTCAGTGAGTTTGGTTGTTTGCCTCTTGCCGGCTAAGAGCTGCTTTAGGGGTAGTTTATGAAACTGCATTCAAAAACTGCTACTGCTGCTGCTGCAAATATGAAAAATGCATGCTGATGCGCTCGTTTATATGCACAAACTGCATTTTATTTATTAAAATAAATATATTTTTGCTAGCTGATGCAAGCTGGACACAACAGGCAGCTGCCTGGCCGAGCGACCGAGAGTAAAGAGGCCGCAATTTTTGGCCAAAATCCATCAATAATTAATATATTGAATATACATATATTTGAACAATATCAGGTGCTACCTGAGCGTTTAAAATGCTGTTACCTCAATCATCTGTGTATGCGTATGTATTTATTTTTTCTATGTGAGTGTGTGCTCTTTTGTGTTGTGTTGTGTTGTGTGTCAACAGCAATGAAACAAGATTGACAGGTTTCAGGAATGGCAAATTTCCGCTGTATGCGGCATGGCCTATAAATATTTAATTGGCTCACTTCTTATGTGAGTGTGTGTGTGTGCGTGTGTTGCAATTTCAAATTTAATTAACCAATTTTGTATTTGATGGCCATGAAATTTAGATGAAACGACCGCCAAACAAAAGCAGCCAAATTCATTATTATTATTTCATTATTGTCCATCAGACTGAGGTGGCATAATCATATGGTCTACCGCACAGACACAACTCTAACACACACACACACACATGCAAACAATCTCGTTTACTATGTTTACTTAAAACCTTAGAATTTTATTATTTGTACTTTTTTCATTGAGTAAATATTAAAAAGCGCAACAGATCTAAAAAATTATTAGTCTTAATGTGAAAAATGGTTATGTTATACTAGCTGAATATTTGTACAACTTATCAGATATACAGCAGATATGTATATACCTACATATAGCGAAAACGAGCAGCAACAATTCGCAAGTTAACAAATAAAATTATTCCAACGTAAAAGGTGCAGAACAAATTTGGAACACAATCGTACCAACAAACAACAATAAAAAAAGCATCTACAACGAAGCAACAAACGTTTGCAAAAGTGAAAAACACGACTTCATAATGTACAAAAACTGTTGTCAGAGAGTGAAAATGTCTATTTACATAGTCATGCATCATGCACACAAAAAGAAAGAGAAAGAGAAAGATAGAGAAAGAGAAAGAGTGTCTGTGTTGAGCGGTGAAAACGTTTAGATGAGCGCACACGTGTAGAAAAATTAAAATATATATATATATATGTACATTTGCATTTACATATGTATACTGTATAGATGTGTGTTTGTGTGTATGCAAGTTCATAAATTTTAAATGCGACACTCGCTGGCCAGAACGAGACACAGATTGCGGCAAACCAACTAAAATAGCTGAAGTGAACTGGCACTGGAGGCCAGTGTAAAATGCAAATAAATCCCAAAAGCAATGCCCAAAAAAGTATGCAACATTTTATAACAGCAACAACTGGCACAGTTTGGAGCAGGGCCGCGTCGTGCAACGCTCTCGCTTCATGGCTCGTTTGCTTGTTAAAAGATAACTGCAACTGCCACACAAACACACACACACACACACACATTACGCATACCTTACCCCATATGTAAAATATGCCCACTGGACAGGTACTCAAGAGCCCCACCCTCAACAAAAACAAACAAAAAAAAATAATATATCAAAGACAAGCAATGAAAAAACACACACACAAGCGACTTAAAAATTCATAAATATGACGCAAAAATCTGTTGTCGACTGTATTTCATCGAAATCCCTGGCGCATCAATAACGCCAATGCACATGGGACCCAACGTGGGATTAGCTCTAACCAAGATATGCAATTTGCCCTGTTATTCCCAATGCGAAAGCTAAACGGAAGGGCCACACATCAAAACGAAAACAGCAATAAAAACTAAAAACATTTCAGTTGAGCTTACTTGACGTTTGAATACCCCCTGCACCCCAGGTCGTTCGTCAAACATTATCCAAGAGCTTATTCAATAACTTTTTTTAACAAACGAAAGCACAGAAAGCTTAAAGAACTTTACAAATGTATTATATATTCTATAAATTTTTTTAAATAATTATAAATTATATTTGAAACATGTTATGTGACCAAAACAGTTCTGTCTTGGGACCAATGCACGTATGCAAATTAATGTTTCGTTAAGCTAATTGAAAAAAAAAAAAAAAAATTCTGTGCAAATTTAGAAATCTTTTGTGCTACAGGGTAAACAAAGTGAAATATTGCCGGCGCACACGGGCTGATTGTGCACTTTGTGTACCGGAAGTCGCATAATTCTGAAGCGGAAACATCTGATTTGATTGTGTTTAGCACCAAAGCCATTGCAATGTCGGCCAAAGCGACGGCTGCTTAATGAGCAACGCTTTAGCTTGCAATTAGCAGTCGAGGATTTCGAGCGGTCAGAACTTAGCCTACCTTGTGGTTTTTGCACATTTCATCTCGCTTTCATTATTCATACTATATACTATAGAAACAGCCATCGGGCAGCCGAGCAACAACAAATACTAGCTGTGCTAACTTTTTAATGTTTTAAAGCTGTTTGCCCAACCCATGGGTCAGTTGGCATGGATACTCAAAGTCGACACTGCATTGCCCTTCAAAAATTCAAACCGATTTTATCGTCGTATAAAGACAATTTAACTACTCTTTATGCGCTTAAAAAGGAAACTAATTAATTTTGACGGAGAACACTGGACCTACCTTATTAATTGTATTTTATTATAATATGTATAACTTTACGTTGTATTTGTCGAATGTCCGAGCAAAGATAACTTTTAATGAGCCCAATGAATAAAATGATGTGACTTTTATAGGTTTAATTTATTTTAAACATATGTTTTATATGGAAATGTGCGTGTTTAATAGTAGTAGTGCGCTGCTTAATCTACACAGATTTTCACTTAATGTCCTGGTGATGTTGACTCTGAGTGAAGTTAATGTAAAATCGCAAAAGTTTCTCAAACATTTTATGGGCAAAGGATACAAACCTTTGCCAAGCTTAGCAGTCATAACTTTTAATGCTCTTGTTAGCTGTCATGTGGCACCGCCTTCCTCAGCCAACAACTGAAACAAAAAAACAAAAAAAAACCGCCCAACGACGACATTTGCAGCTTTACAGCTTGCCACACAATGAAACTTTGCTGCTATTTTGCTGTTGTTTGTTTGATGGTTTTCAATGGCAGATTTCCGGTTTCTTGTTAACGCCGACCCCCAAAACTTTTTATCATTTTTTTTTTTATTTTTGTTTTATTTTTCTATGCACATATTAAAACTGGACAAACACCAGCAATAGCAACAACGACAAACGGCCAGCTAATTAAAATCATTTCATAAATTTGCCATTCCTTTGGGTACACAAAATAAGGTGGCCCGAAAAAGTGGCCCAAGTCGTCGCAGTGGACACACAATAGATGTTAGCAGGGGTAGGCTGGGTTAGATAGGGTAGCCGGATAGCCGAAACGTTGAGCCTGCGGCTGGGCAGCGTCACGTGCAATAGGAATTCATTAACAAAATGTTAAACAAAATTTTAATTAAATATTAAAACATAAAACTTGAGGCGCAATATATATATACATATATATATATACATATATTGTTTGGCTATTTTTGTTGCTGTGGCAATGCACGCCTTTTACTTATCATACAAAATGATGTTCTTTTTATGGCTCGCTATAAAAAACAAAAAAAAAGCATAGAAAACAGTCAACAAAGCAAAGTTAGGCTTCGCAATTAAAGTGTGCTTTTGTTTGTTTTGTATAATGTCAATTGTCGTTGATTAAATTAGCCAGTTTGTGTACAAGGCCGGGTCAATAGACCTAAGCCAGCACTAGATGCCGATTATTATGGCAACAAATACAAATACATATATGTATGTAGTATAAAGAATACGACTCGAGTGCCCCATAGGAGTAAGTAGCATAAAAGCTTGAAAACAAGTCTATGTGGAAACAATAAGAGCGTCAAAAAAAAAAGAAAAAAAGTACACATTCGCATTCGCACGCTCGGCTTGCCTGCGGCATTTAATGTTTCTTTAATTTCCCCAGAGGTTCGTGTCGCACACAATCAGAGAGTGAAGGCGACCTCTATGCGAGCATATCACAATATCAACTTACAATGCGGATTAGTTTAATAACAACATCAGGCACGTCAAGCAAGCTCTAAATCTTTTAGTATATGCTTAATGCCAAACATATTTGCAAAGAAGATTTTCACACAAATACATATGTACATATATATCACGACTTGATACGAATAGAATTGTGCTACATCATTGCTTTGCTCTAATCAAATCTTAAAGCTAGATCCACATAAGAATAGACTGTAGCTAAATCGCTGAACATCGCTGTAAGAAATACTCATGTGTATGCCTTTTGTGCACTCCCACTTACTCAGAAACAATCACACATGAGCGCACCCGTCGTGTATGCGTACTTCGTATTAGCGCCAGTCCCCAAAACCAAAATACAAATTGGAATTGGAATTGGAATCGAAACAGAGTTGCCTTTCGAGTGTATACCAGTAGTTGAAGGTCTTTTATTTTGGGACTTGAGATTGCTGAATGCCCAAGACAATAATAATGGCTGGTTGTTGTTAATGCCGCAAAGCGTCAAAGTTGCCCATACAAAACGGCTCGAAAAATAATCGAATAAATGCAAGTGGCAAATACAATGATCGATGCGTGACCAAGAAACCCCTTTTACTAATATCGACTCAAGACAACAACACTTTTCTCTATCTCTGCCTTTTTGTAGTGGCGACTAATGACGCCAATGGGACTGGAAATGCGTTGCAATGCATCTAATTAACTTTGGCAAACTTTTGCCGGGCAGCATAGTAGCACCAAACTGTCAAGTTGCCGCCTGCCCCAGCTCTTGCCCCTCCTATTTTACAACACAGCGCCATTGAAAAATGTTTGCAATTTTCGTTTGCTATGCTGCAGATTTTGGTGCTGCTTCGTGTTTGGTTTTGGTGTTTTGCATATACCCTTTGCCAAGGCTAATGACGCTCCTGACATTATAAAGTATATTTACATGTTTGTTAATCTAAGAGCTGCCGAAGGCTTACATTTTTCTTTGTTAGTGGATTTTAAATAAAACCATAAGGGTCAAGCAAGAGTATTGAATCTTCGGCAAGTCTTAAACAGAAGTTTGTACTTGCTTTTGTTTTTGAGTTGATTTTGTTTTTTGTTGATTTTTTGTTTGTCGGCAGGTTTTTGTTTAATAAACCAGGCAAGCATGCAAATGAACACGTTCTATCAGGCAGAGAGAGAGAGAGGGAGAGGGAGAGAGGGGTGGTGTTGAACCTGGACGTGGACCACGACTTGGTCCTGCTGCTGCTGCCCTGACTTTGAACATCCAATGGGAATGTTATGGATTTTGCAAACGAGTATTCATGAGAAGAGTCTCGGCATGCCAATAATTTATAACGCAAGCTGTGTGAGTGCAGCTGTGTGTGTGTGTGTGTGTGTTTTTGTCGATAGGCGTCGCGCCATAATTGCCAGAGCAACTTGTTAATGGCTTGACAGGCTCCTTCACATTACTGATACAGCTGTCGGTGCTGTTGTTGTTGTTGTTGTTGTTGTTGTTGCCATTGTTTATTGCTGCTTGGATAACAAATTGGCCTCCGACTATTCAGAATTTGAATGAGAACAATGAAACATCAAATGAGGTCAACTCAAAAACATACACAAGCTGCAAATAACGAGCTGAACAACAACAACAACATTAAAAATAATAAATAAGATCAAGCATTTAGAATCCATGTTGCATGGCAGAGAATCTGCGGTTTACTCGAACGTTTCAAAAGAGGCCTGATTACAAAGTGGTAGGAATGCGACAAAGGTTTGAGCCCATAGAACCCATGTCAAATGCAACAAGCGTTTGTATTAATTCTTCAGTTTGTGTCCTGTTCTCGTGTTTACTTCCGTATCCGCTTACACACTCTCGACATTGCTGGGCCATTGCATTGGTATGCAATGTCGTAACTACTCCAACCCCACAAACAGCAACAGCAAACAGCAAGCAGCAACATTGTGCATACTATAAAAAATGTGCAATCGCTTGGCAGTTGGACGGCAAGGACCCAAAAAAAAGTGGAGCACATCAATGGGGATTTATAAAAAATGCAAATTCATTAGAGCAGCCGCTGGAAGGGCGTTGAGTTTTTAGCTCAACTCTTGGCTAAAAAGAATAGTGAGGTTTTAGTACCTTCTCCTGGCCTGCCCCACTTATTCCAGTGAGAGAGGCCGAGCTGCCATCGTCAATGTGTCAGCAGGCATGGAAAGTGCATCGTCATGGCATATTCTTTCTCCACTAATGTTTGCGTTTTTCCTAACATCATTAGGAAATTAAAAAACAAAAAAAAAAAAGAGAGACTATCGTTGACCAAAACGAACTACACCACAAGCTTGCTATAAATTTCTAGAGACTACACTATTAACATATTTAAAAACGAGAGCAAATGCCAGCTGAGGTCAGGTTAGGATTATGTGGCAGGTGTGGTAAGAGTAGGAAAAAAGTATGAATGAACGTAAAATTGTTGTAGTTACTTGGGAAAAGTTTTAGTGAAAAGTTTTAATAACAAAATATGTTTTTTTTCTCAAATATTTATTGGCTTTAAACATTGCAATTTTAACACTTTTAACGGGCTTTGACTAAAATATAATTGGGTATAAAAGTAGTAAACTTTGTTATCTATTATTCTAGGGTATGGGCATAGTCAAGCATTTATTGATGACCGCAAAATGTTTACTTGACCTTTTCCATGTTCTATGCTAAAAAGGGCCTTTCAATATGGCATATTGGCCCAGTTGGTTGTTGTTGTCATTTTTACGAGCTGACTACTTTATGCCTCTTTTCCTTTCTGTGTTGTTGTGCTTTTCTTCTCTTTTTTTGTTTTTTGTTTTGTTTTTGCTTTATCGTGTAGTGTTGTTTGTCTTTGCACACGTCGACAGTTTGGTTCGACATGAACCGATCCGCAATGGGGGTCGCTCCGATAGGGACCTGAACTGCATTTTGCACTTTGATTTGCAATTTATGGCACTTGCCATAAATCTCAGTCAGCACTTGAGGCTAAGGAGAAGAGGAAAAAACAAAAAAAAAAAAACAAAAAAAAACCAAACCTTTTCATTGTTAAAGGCAACGCGGCAAATGAAATTCGAATTCTTTTCTGTATTCTCTTTCTGCATGATTTTTTTTTTTTTTTTTAATGCTTTTTTCCTGATTAGGTTAGGGAGGGAGCAACGTCAGCAACGACCGCTAATGTGAACAGAGAGACTCTGGCTCAGTCATAAGTTCAATCAGCAACAAATTTAATTAAAATGCTAAAAGCATTCGACACGCCCCAACTAATGCAAAGCAGGCACAGCAGAATTGGAGAAAGAACTGGCTTGACACACATCCTCATTAATACAAAAGTAATTGTGGTCTACACAGTCAGTCGACTGCAGCTGCAGCAGCAGCAGCATTGTGGGCCAATCAACATTAGTAAAACACTATTGCCACCGACTCTTAATTAAGTAGCCGGAGATGAAGTTGAACTAACTGCAGTTACGCAAAGATGTGCATCTGAGAACAGGAAGAATGTGAAAGAAAATTAAAATCGAGTCTGTTGAGGTGCAATGCTTTATGATTGATTTTCAAAAATCATTAAACCAATTTTAATTACGAGATAATAAATAAACTGCAAATCCATTGCATATTTAACAGCATAACAGCCAAGTGAAAGAAAAAACAAGAAGAGTAGCTTTAGTAGCATTAAAATATCATCAGTGTATACACTCATGGCCAGAGTAATACTGAAACTTGATTGCCAAACCAAAATACAGCTGTTTATTTTGTTTAATGGACAATAAACACAAGCAACTTATTGCAAAATTAAGAACCAACAAGCATATATGTAGTACTAGCTTTAATGCATTTAATAAAACCCAGTTAAAGCTTTTAAGGAACTGAGAAATAAATGTATTTGTACAACATTTAGATACTTATCATTAGTCGAGCTGCCTGACAGAAACTAAATAATTGCAACAACTTTGCTCAAATACAATTATAAACACATTTCTCTTCCCATTTATAAAACTAAAACGAACACATAAAAACAAAAGGATAAAAGGAATTTTAACTTTTTGTGCTGTGTTAACTTTCAATTTGGCTTTCATGTGAGTTGCAACAATAGAATTGCGTAATTGTTTTTATTTTATTATTTTTTTTTCGCAAAGCGAGCTCGTGGCAACTTTTGCCGCTTTGCAACACTTGCAACACATATGCTGGCTAAATTAAACACCTCGCGGCAAGAGCTTACCACCTCAACGCACACACATACACACACACACACACACACACACATACACGCTACTAATTTAAAAAGTAATTTTTACTTCCGGCATTTACACAGCTGCATTTAGCCCCACGCACCCCCCCGTCCCGCCCCATGCTGCAGTTTTTTCTGCAATCTGGCAGCAACAAATGTTGCGCTGCGAACGCTTTAAGCAAATACAATAGCTAAAGTTTGTTTGCACAACCAGCCAAATCAAAGTAAATAATAATAAAAGCGCCCATAGTCAGCAACAATAGCAACAAAAGCAAACAACCAACAACATACAACAGCATTTCAAGGATGCTTATTTAACGCCAAACCAAAACTAAGGTGTTTGATTATCCTGTGACGGCGCCACACACAGCCGCAGGCACCAAGCACTCAAATGCTTTGTATTTGGTCCACAGCCACCTTGCTACCCGTTGTTTTCTGTGTGTATCCAGAGTGTCCTCCTTTCCCTTTTTACTGTCTGACTTAATTTGGTGAACATTCAGGGCATTTCATTAAATTTATTGCCAACTTGAAATTGAATTATTGTTAATCCAATTAATTGCCATTTCGCGGACCAATCAATTGTAATCACTTTCAATTGTACTTTTTACAACCATCGCTGTCACACCAGCCAACAAATCCAAATTGTTGTCCATCGATTTTATTAACTTTCAACTAATTCATTCTGCTCGTACTATATATCCTTAAATATATTCATCTAAATAAAGAAGACAATGAATTCAGAGAAATTTTTATTTATTTTATACTTCGAGCATCTTACGAAAAAAATAGCTTGGAATCCGGAAGCAATAAGTCCATCAACGCCAAAAAAGCTTGCTGCAATTCCATCCTCAGAAATGGATGAACAACGAGTAGCGAGTAACAAACAACGAGAAAAACTAATCGTTACATCCAGACGAGTAATACCTCATTGATTTGAATCTCGATGCGTTTTGTTATGATGCTTATTATAATTACTGTCTACATGCAAATGTGTCTATTGGAAAAATTAATAAGTTGTGCAAATATTGCAATGTGTTAAAATTGCAAGAATAGAACAGCAGAAGAGGACTGAACCGACAGCCGTAATCATAGAGATAAAGATTAACTATTATTATGTTAATTTGTATACATTTTTATGTGTTTAGTTAAATTGGTCAATCAAATAGTTTTTATGGAAACAAAGACCTAAATAATGGAACTAAAATAAGCATTTCAATTTATGAGACGAATCAATTTGTAAAGTACAACGGTTTTGAATAAATAATCAAAACTTTCTAACTAACCTTTTCAAGATGAGTTTAAATGGATGCTAAAGATATAAATTGAAACCGCATTTATAATCGATTTTATTTGATTGCAAACGATAAAGCCGATTGGAAATTTCACTGCTGTCGGTTAATACACAAACAAACATATCAAGGAAATACTTATAAATAATCATAAATAGCACTTAAATATTAAAAGGCTAAAGATCGCACAAGTATTTCGGTTGGGCAAACAATTTAACGCTCGAATTTCGAGAGATTTAAGCAGACTTGCCATAAAAACTGGGAATCATTTAAAAAAAAACCACTCAAATGAACGTGCGCCCGTCTATCGTATAATTTACTAATTCATAAGCCTTGGCTTATATAAGCATATAAACAGTGGGATAGGGAGAGAAACTCATTAGATGAGTGTGAGATGGAGAGAGAGGGAAAAACAAAACTGAGACTTTGAGCTCCGAAAGGACACCAAGCAAGTGTAAGGCATTTAAATATGCAGCTAATCATAAAAATAAGAACCAAACAAACACTCAAAGAATAAGCACATTAATGCCATATAAGCCATACCAAACCAAAATGCTCCATAAAAGCCAAAAAGAGAGAGAAAGCACAATAATAAGGAAACATTGTCTGGACCAAAAACAAGAAGAAGAAAAACAACAACAACAACAACAACGAAGAAAATAGTAGATGTGAAAACACTGGCAAACAGCAGAGAGCATTTTATTTCATAAGCTCTGTATCTTAATCTTAATGAAATATACTCGTTTCCAGCACCCAATGACAACAACAACAACAACAACAACAAAAAAGAGAGACGAAGAAAAACCCCCCCCACCACACGGTCTGTCACCATTTTTGTGGGCCATGTTTGAAATTAATTTCATTCACACACAAAATTCTCGCGCGCGCATACAATTTCATTAAGGCAAAAATATTTTCGTCGCCTGGCAGCGCCTAATACACCTAACGCCCCTTTATATGTATTTATTTATTATTTTTTTTTGTTTGGCTTTTTGTGGCTTTTTTTGTGCGATTTATGCCGCTCATAAAAACGTCGCGACATTGACAGTAGTCGGCCCATTTTTGGCCCATTCGACGACTGACAATTGACAGCAGTCAGTTCTAAAATTAATACTTTTAATGCCTAGCATTTGCAATGCCAATAAAAAGTAGCATTTAATGCCATTAAGCACACAAAATACGAACGAAAAAAAAAAAATAACAGTTGCAAAATAATGGCAAAAATCAATCGACGAAGTAAAATGCTTTTAAGACTAAGAAAATATTCTCTCTTGATTTTTAGCGTAAGACATATGTATTTTAATTTTTATAGTTTCAAGTGTCGTAATAAATCTTAAACGTTATCATTTAAAACAAATGTAAAACTTACTGAACACAAACAACGTTAAATGTACCCCTTTTTTAATCATTGACTTTTCCAACGGCAGATTAAACAAGCAACTAACGAAAACCAACAAAAAAACTGAGTGTCAAATGTATTAATCGCCGCTTTCATGCACAAACTCAAACTCGTTTTGCCCATTCACTTTGGCTATTCAAACGAAGTGCTGAATCGATTCCACTTTGAGTCGATATGAACCGAACCTTTTTTTAAAGTGAGTTCAACAACAACAGCAAGAACACTCTTTAATTGCTGTTTGCAGCAAAGTCGAACGCAACAGTTACTGTTGCAAGTCGACTACAACAACAATAATAATAGCAACACACAACAAAAAATATGGTTTGGCCATCCTTTGGTTTGTGCATTAAGCACAACGAACAGCAACACTCGCTCAAATGAGCTGAAATGAAACGGATGTCGGCTGGGCGCAATGTGCGCGGGAGTTGAGGACACAGGGGGTTTTTTGTAGAGGAATTGTGGGTGTTGTTCGGTTGTGCTGTTTCGCGTTGAAATGATTACGCGCTCAAGAGCGGTTTGTAGTCAAAGCTAGCCCAGGCACACACTAGTCAGACAAACATACAGACAGACGGACTGACTGACTGACGGACACAAATGGAGGCGGCAACCGCAGAGCCGCACGGCCGCAGAGACTTTGGGCCAATATTTCAAACACGCGTCGAACGCATTTCCGTGCGGAAAACGGTTACAGCGGAAATGCAACTTTGGCCGTTGTTCAAGCATAACTGTTGTTTATGTTTGCACACACACACACACACAAGCAAACAGACAGCAGAGGCATGCCATGCCATCGAAACATGGCAATGGGCGTTGCTGGGTTGGTTATCATCAACAAAAGTGCTGCCCGTCCAGCGAGACGAACGCAGCTGCTAACCCAACAGCATAAATCCGTTGCTCACTTTAAATACCCTTGCAATTGGGTATTAAATAATTTCGTCACAGAATGTCGGATCTTCAATGTACCTTATATTGGAATGGTAAAAAACTACATTCTGTCTTTTTATTTTGTTTGTAAGCTAGTGTGACCCCCAACACAATCTCCAAAGGGTCACACTTGTTTTAACTTAAGTTTTGTTAACGTATTAACAGTATGTATTTGTTTTTCATCATTTTGTCTTAGATGTCTTTATTAGACTGCTTTTAACCCACTTTAGTTACGATTTTCATTGATGACAGTGTGTTGGGAATTCGGCTTTAGCTTAACCAAGTCATGAAGATCAGGTAATGTAATGCCATGTAAGTGTGTGCAATCTTCGGTGTTACAAAGTTTGTTTTCTATGTCTTGTTGTAATTTTTGGGTCAACAGCAGTTACAGCAGATACAAGGACAGTTACTGTCCCGTTTACAGACCCAGTTACCCATTGCTGACGTCTCGTCTCTTCTAGTTTTCTTTTTGTTTGGTTCCTTTGCTCGTTTTTCTTCGCTCGGCGACTGCAATTTTCTTGCCGTTGACAAAAGCCTCACGCAGTAAATTGAGATGGATGAAAGCCAACAGATATGAGGACAGACAGCTGGACCAAACAGACAGGCAGCTAGATAGACAGATGGGCAGATAGACAGAAAAACAGACATTCAGATTGACGGGCCCAGTGGTAGTGCGCTTGCTGTGCTCCTCTTTTCCGTCCAAAGTGGACTAAGCCAATAAGCGAACTTGGTTTGCAAAAACATAAAATAGTAGCTTTTCACAACAACAAATATGGTTATAGGCTAGGCCAAGTAAAAAAGTGAGTGCTGTTGCTGTTGCCCTGTTGCCCTGTTGCACTATTTGACGAGTTGCTTAATTGGTTGGTCCGCGCAAAAAAGGAAAAGCGCCAACAACAACAAATTGGAATAGAAGTACTGAATACGGTCAACCAGTTGTGTCCTTTGGGTCAAGGCAACTAAAACCTGCCTCAGGAATTCACAAAAAAAGGCAGGGAGAGAAACATGAGTATGATAGGAATTACACATAGTCATACTTTATCCGAGAAGTTCATTAAGTTAAAAAAAAACAAAGCAATGCCTTTAGATTTAAAGAAAATGTAATGAAAATTACTAAAATAACAATTATTATGTTTAAAAAACTTGCTAGAGAAACAAGTTAGGTAACTATATATTGGCATGCCAAATATTATATATACTACTTGCAAAGATTATTTATTTTTGTATAATGAAAGCTTTTTATAGATCTGGAATTTTTACGTTTGTCCGATCTTTCCGTTTTTTGCAGTTGATCTAACTTAACTCGATAGCTCCAAATCGTTGGTGGCACTAGATTTTGTGACTAGCATTTTAAATGTGCGAATTTTGTGTTTTTGTCGATTTGTTATTGACTTGCTATCGATGGTGGCACCGTATTTTATGTCAATTTGTTATCGAATAGCTGTTGATATATGAATAACAAGATAAATCTACATGGCTGCCACTCAGCTCGTTAAGAGGTTAATTAATACAAATCAAGTTGTTTTACTAATTAATTGCTTGTTTTCTTATTATCGATAGCACAACACACTGGCCCAGCACTGGCATTCACATTTAACGTCAACAAACAGCTGTTGCATATTGTGATTTAGATTCGTGAATTTCGAAATGTGAAGACTTTTAAAGTTTAATTGGGCACGCGCTTCGTTATAATTTGAAAAATAGTTTTGCAACTTGATTGCACTTATGACTTTATTTCTTGATTGATATATTAATCGAGAGCCGTTTGCCTGTTGCGGGTAATGCCGCCATAAGCATATAACAGGCACGTAGCAAACGCAGCACGTGTGCACGTTGGTTGTTACAACAAGTGTGTTTGTGTGTGTGTGTGTGTGTGTGTGCGTGAGTGTTGTTTTGTTTTGTGTTGGTGTTCGTTTGCCATTGATTAGATTCGATTGTGCCCTTTGAATTTCAAGTGGGATAACTGCAAGTAATTAAGAGGGCATTAAACAAGAGCGCCGCCTACATGCTGAGAGCCCAACTGCGCGCGCGCGTTTGTATGTGTGGGTGTTTGTGTGTTGGCCACTCTGTTGGCCACTTAATAGTTTTCGGCTGCAAACGGTGCCGACATTTTCATTGCACAACTGAATGATTTTCATTAAATTATAATAGCCTTGCAAATTAATTGCTTTGTCAATTGGGACAAACAAATCAAATTGAAGCACCTTTTATGAATGTCTCGTTATATGTAATGAAATCCAATCAACACGCACACACACACACACAAATACATTGGCATCACTTTAACTGTGTATCTAATTAACTTTCTGTATAATATTTTTCTGTATATTTTTTTTTTTTTGTATTTGCGTTCAAGTTGTTTGGTTTTCATTCCACAAAACGCATGGCAAAAAAAAATCCATTAGCAGGCAATTAGAGCTAAGGAATGTGACGAACAATAAAAGGAATTGAGGCTGCTGATTAGCCGCCAGCTAGAACAGAAAAGGGCCAAGATAAAAAAAAAAAATTGTATGCAAATGAAGCAGGTAAAATTCTTAAAGGTGCGTGGGGGCTGTGAACGGGCGCCGGATTGAAGGACTTGGCAATTAAGAACGCCTGTGAGCGGCAGCTGCCACTGAGTTGCTTAAGTGTGCCTTGCATATTTTAAGCTGACATCCAACCTTACCACTCTGCCACCGAACAATGGCGCTAGGATTGTGCTGTCGCGTCGTCAAAGGCGGTCAAAAGCCCGTCAAGTGTTGGGCCAAGTAACAACTTGCAGCTTGGAAACAGCAACAATCGCAATAATTCAGTTCAAGCGCACAAATGTGTGTGTGTGTTCTGTGTATCTCTCTGTGTTTGTTGCTGCACACTTCGCAGGCAGGTGCAAGGTGAACGTTTTGGGGGCGTGGTCAGGGCGTGTGCGAATAATGCCAAAGGTCTGACAGCTCGGACAGAATGTCTTTTCATTTCAAGAGGTTTACGAGTTGCACAAAAAGCAACAACAAAAAAAAAAACAAAAACATTCAACCAAAGGGAATAAAGTGAGACAGTGAGAGAATAACGAGCAAACGAGAAAACGTTTCTCGCTCCTGCACTTAAAGCTTGAAGGTGCCAAAGAGATTAGCACAATAAAACTCAAATGATATAAACATTTGGAATGGGGCCAATACATAGTACAGGGGTTTGTTTGTTTGTACTACTTCGTACAAAGTTAAACTTTAAGAGGGAAAACTACTCGCATTTGATTTAAGATGATAAACATCAACGGTCCCTCATCATTCATTCAATGTTTTGAAATGTATTATAAATGTATGCTTGTAAGTCCCCTATACCTTCTACTTAGTAGAATACATCAATGCCACTTACGATTCCGTCCCATTTTTACCGATATAGTTAGCTAAAACAGTTGTTTTGTTTTTTGCAGACAACGGAACGCCAGGAGCAAATACCAGAACCACAAATGCAAGATGAATTCGGACCAAATAATGCAGATGCCATCTGGGCCGCTGCCTGCCTCGCAGAGAAGTACATGCGGCGAGTTGAGCGGGGAGAGGGAGAGCTACGGGGCGACCGGGACTATGGGATATGGCGGCATACCGACTTCGTCAAGCAACAGTTACGGCTCTTTTGGCTTACCGTCCAGCATATCAGGCGGGGTGACACCAGCGCCCGCGCTGCCTTTATTGCTGCCCGTGCCGCCATTGACCAGCACATTCAAAACGACGACCGTGCCGTTGCCAACATCGACTACACCATCGCCTTTGATTCCGATGACGATGACGATGACGATGCCAATGACGACGCCCGTGCCCGCGCTATCACCCCACCTCCCAATGCCAATGCCAATGCCAACAACATCGATGACAATGCCGACGATGACGGCGACAATGACGCCGACGGCGCAGGCGCCGCCGCAATCGCTATTGCCGATATCGATGTCCATGTCGCTGACAACGCCAACACCGATGCAGCCGACACAGTTGCTGCCGATGCCAACGCTGGAGGACATTGAAGTTGCCACCAATCAACAGACAACACAATTGCTGCCCCAGCAGCAGCAACAGCAGCCAATCGGCATACTTAAATATCCAACAACATCGGGCATTGTCAGCTATGTCAGCGATTTAATGCCAACACAGCCAGCCGCACCTCTGGTCACCAGCGCCAGCAGCTCCATCAACAGCAATTGCGGCACTCTTAAGAGCAACGCCAAATTGCTGCCCCTTCAGCTGGTGGGCAGCACGACAAACGCACGGCATCATGTCAAAGATCAGGCTGGATCGGCGGCATCAGGAGTACAGTCACAGTCACAGTCCCAGCAACAGCAGCAGCAGCGTCGTCGTCGTCAGGGCTGGTGTGCCTGCTTTGGTACCGGGCCGCAAGCTTCGGAGGCCAAAACACCGCCTGGCTATGCCACCAAATCCAAGAAGCGCAAACAAACGGCCCAAACAGTGTGGTCCGCACTCCTAACGAATCTTGGCATCTGTATGCTCCTGCTGGCCTACACTTTGCTCGGTAAATATCCATACATACGAATAAATTGTTATGTACTATCATTTAATTTATGATTTTTATTTATGTTGATATGAATCCGTTACAAATTCGATTGTATGTGTTACACTTGTTAATATCACTGGCTGTGGTAAGCCAAAGGAACCTCGGTTTTCAATATACAATAATTATATTGCAGTGTTGTTTGTGTTGTTGTTGTTGTTGTTGTGTGATGCGCTGACATATAGCCTAGTTCTTACTTCTTAGTCAGAGCATGCTTTTGTTCTGGCCTCAACAAGAGCCTTCATCTCGGCTATCTTCTTTTTGACAAAGTTAATTTGTTCCTTACTCGGGTACCTAAGCTTCTGACGATCATGTGGTGATGCACGCTGTTGAGCATTAGCTATCTCTTCAGCGCGAGCACTGGCATCGGCCACTCTCTTAGCCATAGTTGCGAGGTGCTTCGAAACCTGGTCGTTGTTTTTGTCGTCCGCCAGTAAATCCCTAAGGACAAAAAGTTCAGGGAACATCTGGTTAAGTATAGCTTTCGCATCCAACGGCTCCTTGGAGATTTCCTCAGCCTTGGCTGAACCGTTCGGAAATGGGGCTTGGGCCTCGGCCTGCTGTTCAGTGGAAGCCTTATCAGCCTTGGCCACAGCTTTATTGACTTTCTGAGCTTCGTTCGTCTCCTGGAGCGTCCATGCAGGGTTGACCGGAATACCATGCTCTTCCTCAAACTCCTTCAGATTGAGCCCATATGAGCGACAGGCTGCTATGTGCATCAAGCACTTATCGCACAATTCAGTGCCGGGCACAATCGTATAATCATCAGCGTTTTCCAAAGAAATGCCTGCATGATGTTTCTTAAAGGCCATCATCATGCGAAAATCAGACTGCGTTTTAATTTCAAAAGGAACGCGATATGCACGCATCACAGAAAAGATCTCTTCTAGCTCTTTTTGGCTTTCGTCCTATTGAGTTAATGAGCCGCGTATATTTAAGAAAATTCTATATAAAAACCAACTTACCGGTTTCCTGTTCCTCCTGTCGGCCATTTTTATTCAATATATTTTTTGTAATATTATTTTAGTGCTTACTCGACGAAAACCTTATTGTAAATGAAAATTTTCACAACGTGCCGGAAGCAAAGTAAACTTTTTGACACTTACCTAATAAAACCTGGCAACACCATTTCAGTGTTGCACAGATAAGTTAATGTTCTAGAAAAGTCCTTGCAATTAATTGGCAGGCCCAAATATAACTTAACGAAATGCACTAAAATAAATGGCAACATCTTTGCTCGTAGTTCATTTCAATAGCAGAAAGTTCCAAATAACATTCTAACGAGTATTAAACAACAGAAAAAGTCGTTGTTTTTTTTGTCAAAATGAATTATGAATATTTTGGTTGAATTTAAAATTTCATTTAATATGATAAGAACAGCACCGGCATTTATAAAAACTTCAACTTATACGTAACTAAAAACCAAAAACGGAAAAAACATATATTGAAAATTGTACCTATTAGTTTTTTTAAATTAGTGAAATGCAAACAAATAACGGCAAAACTAGCGCTACCGCTGCACGGATGCAAGAAATCGGGTATGGTGATCAAAATCTAGAGCCGCAAATGGTGGTTGAAAGTGTTAGCGGCAAAGGAAAGACGTGCATGGCTGATCAATATATTTATAATTGCAAGGGAGTTCAAGAAAATGCTGTGAATTCTGAAGAAGCCGGCCAAACGAAGACACCGATTCAGAATATAACATCACACGAATCTCAGAACCGCAATTTAGATGATGAAAATATTGATGAATTGAGTGCATATTTAGCGGCCCTGCTTATAAAAACTGATGTTGCGGTTGTTGATTGTGGCGAGAAGACTAATGAGGCTTGCGATACGTCTACAGCCAATGGCAATAACGAGACAGAAAATGCTGGGAAAAATTATGATTCGGTAAATTCTTGTAACGAAAATTCTGAAGAAGCCCGCCAAACGAAGACGCCGATTCAAAATATAACATCACACGAATCTCAGAACCGCAATTTAGATGATCAAAATATTGACGAATTGAGTGCATATTTAGCGGCCCTGCTTATGAACACGGATGATGCGGTGGATGATTGTGGCGAGAAGCATAAGGAGGCTTGCGGTACATCTACAGCCAAAGACAATAACGAGACAGAAAATGCTGGGAAAAATTATGATTTGGTAAATTGTTGTAACGAAAATTCTGAAGAAGCCGGCCAAACGAAGACGCCGATTCAAAATATAACATCACACGAATCTCAGAGCTGCAATTTAGATAATAAAAATATTGATGAATTGAGTACATATTTAGCGGCCCTGCTTATGAACACGGATAATGCGGTGGATGATTGTGGCGAGAAGCATAAGGAGGCTTGCGGTACATCTACAGCCAAAGACAATAACGAGACAGAAAATGCTGGGAAAAATTATGATTCGGTAAATGATTTTGACGAGAATTCTGAAGAAGCCGGCCAACTGAAGACGGCGATTCAAAATATAACATCACACGAATCTCAGAACCGCAATTTAGATGATCAAAATATTGATGAATTGAGTGCATATTTAGCGGCCCTGCTTATAAACACTGATGTTGCGGTTGTTGATTGTGGCGAGAAGACTAATGAGGCTTGCGATACGTCTACAGCCAATGGCAATAACGCGACAGAAAATGCTGGGAAAAATTATGATTCAGTAAATTCTTGTAACGAAAATTCTGAAGAAGCCGACCAAACAATGAGGGCGATTCAAAATAGAACATCACACGAACTTCAGAGCTGCAATTTAGATAATCAAAATATTGATGAATTGAGTACATATTTAGCGGCCCTGCTTATGAACACGGATAATGCGGTGGATGATTGTGGCGAGAAGCATAAGGAGGCTTGCGGTACACCTACAGCCAAAGACAATAACGAGACAGAAAATGCTGGGAAAAATAATGATTTGGTAAATTGTTGTAACGAAAATTCTGAAGAAGCCGACCAAACAATGAGGCCGATTCAAAATAGAACATCACACGAACTTCAGAGCTGCAATTTAGATAATCAAAATATTGATGAATTGAGTACATATTTAGCGGCCCTGCTTATGAACACGGATAATGCGGTGGATGATTGTGGCGAGAAGCATAAGGAGGCTTGCGGTACACCTACAGCCAAAGACAATAACGAGACAGAAAATGCTGGGAAAAATAATGATTTGGTAAATTGTTGTAACGAAAATTCTGAAGAAGCCGACCAAACAATGAGGCCGATTCAAAATAGAACATCACACGAACTTCAGAGCTGCAATTTAGATAATCAAAATATTGATGAATTGAGTGCATATTTAGCGGCCCTGCTTATGAACACGGATGATGCGGTGGATGATTGTGGCGAGAAGCATAAGGAGGCTTGCGGTACATCTACAGCCAAAGACAATAACGAGACAGAAAATGCTAGGAAAAATTATGATTCGGTAAATGATTTTGACGAGAATTCCGAAGAAGCCGGCCAACCGAAGACGGCGATTCAAAAAAGAGCATCACACGAATCTCAGAAACCCAATTTATGTGATCAAAATATTGACGAATTGAGTGCATATTTAACGGCCCTGCTTATGAACACGGATGATGCGGTGGATGATTGTGGCGAGAAGCATAAGGAGGCTTGCGGTACATCTACAGCCAAAGACAATAACGAGACAGAAAATGCTGGGAAAAATTATGATTCGGTAAATGATTTTGACGAGAATTCTGAAGAAGCCGGCCAACCGAAGACGGCGATTCAAAAAAGAGCATCACACGAATCTCAGAAACCCAATTTATGTGATCAAAATGTTGACAAATTGAGTGCAAATTTTGCGGCCTTGTCTATGAACACGGATGGTGCGGTTGTTGATTGTGGCGAGAAGACTAATGAGGCTTGCAGTTCGTCTACAGCCAATAACAACAAGGCGATGCAGTTGCAATTACCAATTCCGAGACGGGTCCTAAAACGCTTTCCACATTTTCACGAATGTGTGCGCCGCATTACAGATAGTTTTAACAAGACTGAGAGGTACACATACATGTTTTATATGGATAGCCCAATGAGCACCCAAGCCATGGTAACATCTCAGAGCCTAGCGAGATTTCGAGGACTGTCCGGGCTTCAGGCTGTTCACCTGAGTGACGTGGACGATGTTGACCTCAAGAACAAAAACGAGCTGTTCCAGGTTCCTGAATATGCAATGGACATCACCGCCTATCTAAGAAGTCGTGAATCGAATTTCGAAATCATTGATTACATGCAAAGGCAAGTCAGTGTAACAATCTGGATGCGAACAGTGCTCGTCGACTGGATGATCGATGCTGCGCAAGCACTTGAACTTAGCCAGACGGTTCTCTTTTTGGCAGTGAACATAGTTGATCGTTTTATGTGCCGCAAAATGATGACCATTAAGAAGATGCAGCTGGTGGGGACCACTGCTCTTCTTATTGCAACCAAATATGAGAATGCTTGCCCGCCGCCCGTCAACTATTTTGTGCGCATCTGCGATGGATCCTATCCACGCGATGAAGTTCTCTTAATGGAGCTGGCAGTTTTGGAGACTATTGGTTTTAATCTTGGTGCACCGCTATCCAATCAGTTCTTGGAACGTTATGCCGCTTGTGCCGAGGTGCAGGAGCCAACATTGACCTTAGCACAATATATACTGGAAATGTCGCTTATGGATTATGCAATAATACGATACCCTAGCTCACAGTTGGCATCGGCTGCCCTCTATGTATCGTTGCGCATGCATGCAGGATCTGCGTTTCAAAAAGTACCGATCTGGACTAAGCAATTGATATACTATACGGGCTATCATTTGTCTCAATTTGCTGAGATTATTCCATTGATTAATGCGGCACTCCATCGGGAGCCAACAAACCTAATCAAGGCAATACGCACCAAGTATTCCACAACGGAGGTTCTCAAGGTGCCGCTGCTTGGACACTTTAGAATGTTAAACTAAACTTAAATTGTTAAATTGTTAAATTGTTAAATTGTTAAAAACGTTAGCTTAAATATTGTTCAAAATATTAAATTCTTATTGAAATCAATTCAATTCGAAAGTTTTTAATGCGTTAAGTTCGTTTTTAGTGTGGCTGGATGTTTTGTCATTAAAATTTTTACATCTTTTGCAGAGTTTGGCTTGATTAATTGATAGCATATAGCCAATTATCTAGTTGTGCGAATTGTTATTGTTGTTTCTTTTTTGTGCTTGTGAATTGACTAATTAGCGCAGAGTTTCTTTTCTTTTTTGCCTTCTAAATTCGAAGAACTTAATTTGCTTTGCCTGTTATTAGGGTTTTGCGGCTACTGTCTCTACATATTTGTGTGTGTTTGTGTCAGTTAAAGATACAGACTTGATGTTTTAAAGCATTTGTAGCTACAGATGTCTAATGTATCTTGTCACAGTTTCGACATTTAAATTAACAACAACAATTTTTTTGGTAACAGCCGCCACAATGCTCACGGCAATGTGATAAATTTAATTAATCATTTTGTCAGCCGCATGCAAACGAAATAACAGCAACAAACAAACAAACAAACAAGAAAATTGCTTAGACCGCGATCCAGTCAGCCAGCCACACGGCCAAAACTTATGCGGTTGGCTGACAAGTGTGGCATATACTTTTGTGGCTGTCATGTTCGCAGCATGTAGAATTCATCCTCTTAGCTCTTCGCCGGCTCCTGCTGGCATTTGTAACCAAAGACGGCTGTGCGAACATGATGGCCAAACGGAAGTGACAGGCTGCTAGACAAAATACTATGACAAAATTGGCAGTATGCAAAAGCCGACGCATGTTTGGCTCACATCACAAATACTTTTAAGTTTAAACAACAAATCAAAGCATCGTCTTGGCATTGGAGATGCGCATATTCAAAGCGTGACAAGTCACTGTTTTAGTAATCGCACTAAATTACCAAAAACAAAATTTTAATATTATGATAATTGATTGCTTGGGATTGCTTATTTTATTCTATTTGATTAAGAGAAACTCCAACTTTTTTTGTTTTAATTTCTTATATGTTCCTTTTGATTGATTGGAGTTTGCAACTTAAGCGAGATATCCTTCCAGTCGTTACTCGTTACTTATGCAAAGTTTTCATATATTGTTTAATGAAGAATATAAAAACCCAAACCCAAACCCGATACATACTTCAATAAATTTTAAAACATAACCATAAAAACATGATGAAAACATAAAATATAATTTTGTCTTATTTTTATTGAAATGGTGAATTACAAAAAAAAAGTTATTTCATTAACTTGCCTCAAGGATTAAAGATTTCTTAGTTGAACGTCGAGAATGTTGTTTACAAGCTTAAACTGAAAACATGTCGTATAGTGTACATTGTTTACGTTGTGTGTGAATGGCTCATCTCTAGTACGCATTGACATGTAAATTTGTATGTAATTGTTGTGCATGTGTGTCTGTGTCTGGGTGTGTGTGTGTGTGTGTCCGTGCGTGTGTGACAGCTGTGCAAAAAGTTAGCCGTGTTAGAGGAAATCATCAAATGACACAAACAATTATTTAACTTTCTCTAGGCTCTAGTGCGTGAATTTGTGACGTCAGCACACACACACACACACCAATGACAGCTGCTTGTGTATGTGTGTTTTAACGCTTGAACAAAAGTTAGAAGTTCGCCAAGCACAACAACAACAACAACAATTGCTCCTTTTGTTGTTCCTTTCCCTCTGCTGCCGGCCAGGACAGTGGCCAAATTTACAGTTCCCTCCCCCCTGCAAACTACTCATCACACCCATTCTCAAGTATTATTTTTAACTTTGACATGTGTTGGCTTCTGCCGATGACATCGACTCATCATTGCCCCATAAAATCATTTGCAGCCCCCCCCCCCAAGCCGAAGAACAAAAAAACAAAAAAATGTATCAAAAGTTACGGCGAATGTAACTGAAAAACTTTATAAAAAACTTGACAAAATGCGGCACACACTTTTGCCCCACTCTGCCTGTGTGTGTGTGTGTGTGTGTATTAGTTGATCGGCATAGACATTAACTGACTGACAAGGACACATCAGCTTTGAAAGTGAACATAGAACCAACTGGCGAAAGCTTTGAGGGCATTGAGTTAACATTATGTCAGCGAACTCAATTTGACCCCTTTGGCTCTTTGGAGAGTCCCAACAAGTGTAGGGGCACGCCCTAACATTTGCTTGCGTGGGACAGAAGTTAAGGAATAACTATATTGTTTATGGGTTACAAATAAATGTGAAAACAGCTTCGCAGTCGATCCATCGATTAATCCATTTGAGCGTGAGATAAAAACAATACGCGAATAGGGGAAGTTTGTCAAAAAGCTGAGCGAGAAGTTCTTTCAAAAATCATAAAGTAAAGAATAATGCTATTCAAGTACAGGACACAGCATCAAATTTCCTTGTTATTGAATAGCATTATTTTATTTCTTTAACAGATTAAGTCTAGAATTTAACATTAAGATGGGATTTCTTTCAGGGTGGATGGGAGTTGGGTTCCAAAGTATGAAACCCGAATGCTTTCTAATGTACGGCAGGAATCGAAGATAGGGTGAGCAAGGCGGCCGTGTTGCGCCGGTAAGAAGATGTTCCTGTGTGCACTGAGTTTGTCCGATTCGCAGACGGATGAAAATCCCGTAAGCTAGTCTAAGAAGATTGGCAGGTAGGATGAGTTTTGGGCAGCTTGGGCTTACTGCAATGTATCTGTGAGTGTAGAGCATCCAATTTCCCTAAGAGATCAGCGCTGTGTCCTGTAATTGAATATCATTATAAATATGCAGCTACTATTATGTACGTTCACATTAACGTTATATACTTACATCAAACAGTGTTCGTTAACAAAACATATAACGCATTAAGAACTTGATTATTCATCAAGTATTCGCGACGTATACTTGTTAGTGCCTTTTGCACGTTGGTATATGTCTTTAGTTCGCTTTAGACCACATACTGAACATATTTTCTACTTGCAATTGTTTTTAACTTACTTACACCAATCAGAATTAAATGATAATTAACTACTTTGCGACTTTTTAATTTCGATTAATGTAGTAGGAGTTTTATACTTACATCAGTTACTATCGATAGCTTGAACCTATCGTAGAACCCCAATCTGTGGAAAAATGTTGCGAACATGCGGAAGGACAGACACCATGACGGACATGGCACAAACCCAATAAACTAAATAAATTATTTTCGGTATCGAGTATTAAATTCAACAAACGTAGTTGCAAGCTATAAATAGTTGATTGCTGTACACACAGCTCTTGGTTAGTTTGAGGCGAGTAAGTAAAACACCCAATGACCTTAATACTCTCGTTTAAATTTTCAGCGATACCCTGTAGCCATATCATCATCGTTAGAAAGGGTAAAATGACGCTGAGTCGCCTTTTAAACTATATTTTAGTTTAGTAGTTTACCAAAAAAAAATACTATTTGAAAAATGACATAAAGCAAGAGAACAATTTCTTTTAATTAGTTTCGGCAGTTCTTAATTGAAGATATCAAGATAGTCGAGCATTCTCGAAGAAAAAAGCACCACTATTTAGTATTATTTTTGTTTTTGTGTGTGTTGTTTAGAAAATAGAAATTGTGAAGTCTCATGAGTCTAATGGTGTTTGTTTGCTTTGTTGCATTGTTCACAGGCTCTTTTATATTCCTGACCATCGAGAATGAGGACTCGGCGCTGCTGCATCAACAGCATACACTGGCATCCACCAAGCGCAACATGGCAATGTCCGGCAACATTCACAATAATGCGAATACCAATGGCATCTATCAACAGCAAAGGTCGTCGCAAACACAGCAGCATCAGCAAGGACCTCATACGGACAATGACACGGTGGCTGCTGCAGTTGCCCAGGGCCAGGATTTGGGGCGTGACCGAGGCGTCTATGGCCAGGCATCGAATGACTTTGTTTATGGATTGGATGAGTCCGAAATGGAGGCGGGGCAGACACAGTTTGCCTTATCGCCGGATACTTATGATGTACGACAGCGAACAATTGAGAATATCTGGGACATAACCGTTTCCCTTAACATTCTCTACAAGGAGAACTGGACAAAGTAAGCAAGCTCTTTCTCTTTCTCTTGCTACTTTATTTTTTTTTTCTGTCTTGTTAACTTACTGACTTTTGAAATCGCATACAGATTAGCCGCTCTTGAAATTGCCAAGTTTCAAGACCAATTAATCAAGAGACTGAACGAGGATGTTATGCTGCAATTATCACACGACGATGCAACTGGCGGACATGCTGCTTCTGCTGCTGCTGCTGCTGGAAATGTTGGAAATGGTGGAAATGGTGGAAATGGAAATGGTGGTAGTGTTGGTGCAGCATCCAACAATCCGGCAACGGAAGCTGTGCTTCTACACACACATTTTCATCATCATCGTCTTGCTGGCGGAGTCGTTGTGGGTGGACCGCCGAACGAGTGGAATTTTGCCAAAGCGTTTTTGTATTCGCTAACCGTTTTGACCACAATTGGTAAGTGCCGCTAAGACCAACAATACTGGCCAACTGAGCACGTGTGTCACACAAACCGACACAGACGATAGAGCCATAGAGCACAAGAGATAAATAGAGCAAAGTGGTTGCGGGCCGGCCGGGTTGTGGCTGTTTCTGACCTCAAAAACACACATAAAAAATTTAAATGATATTTGTCGGATTTTTAGTGCATTTTGGAGCTTTTGTTTTCAGTTAGCAGACTATGACACACATTAACCTTTCGATTAAGCCAGCAAAACCAGTTATCCAGGCAGTTCAATTTATGTTAGATAATCTGAAGCTGAACTGCTAAACCGATTGGTGCGAAACGTGACAAAAAGTATGCCGATAATCAACGTTCAACTAAAAGAAAAGTTCAAAAAAAAGACAACATAAAACTTAGAACTTTATACTTAAAAAACTTGTACTCTTATTAACCAAATTTTCTTTTATTAATTGATTTCATTAACAATTTCCTAGTGCAACAAGTTATATAAATTTTTAATTAATCGGGGTACGGATTCGGCAAGCTGATGCAGATAAGCATCAGCTGTCTTCCTTCCACATTTATATTTCTTTTTTAAAAGCTTCTTAATTATGCAGCCTTAGCTGATGCTGGTGCAGTATAACATATATAACAGATATATAGATCAGCGCTGCATCCCTTGTTTGGGCTTTCGATATTGAATCTGTCAACTAAATGTGCATATCTTATGAACATGTTTTAGAACATTAAGATTGATGTGCTACTAACAACTTAATGGATTCAAATCTAGCATTAACGTCTTTAACTTTGAATTTGGTTCGTTGTTAGTTCCGTCGAAACAGTGACTTAAGTATTACCACTTGTAAATTTTGAATAGTTCTTCAAATGCATATTTGCACTATGTCTATATAGTCCAAAAAAGTACGAACCATCCATTTTCCTTAAGAGAACAGATCCTGTATTTGAATAGCATTATAAATATTCAGTTCGTAGTATGTACGTTAACATATTATGTACTTACATCAAACAGTGTTCAGTAAACAAAACATATTATAACGCATTAAGAACTTGATTGTGCGTTGGAAGTATTTATCAACATAATCACTCGTAGTATTCGCGACGTATACTCTTTAAGGACTTTTGCACGTTGGCAAAGGTGCGGGGACACAATGTTTCCGAGATTACTTTGTCAAAAGATGAGTGTGCCATCAACTCCTTAAATAACAACTTGGCATTTGAGCGTATCTCCAAGCTGCCCTCCTGCAACAGCTTTGCGCCGATGTTAAATAACTTTTCCCGTTGTTCACGAGACAATTTCTCATAGATGCGCCTGGTGCCTAACCTAGCCACTAATTTGATCATTAGCTTCGATGTTGTTGTCTTGACAGCGGGATGCTTGTGGCATATGCCTTTGGTTGCCAAAATGTTAATCACCTTGTGTGGCTGCATATTGGCTACGATTGATTCCAAGGCGGTCATGGGATATTTACGATAGATTTCATTCCAATCGGAAGTGCGCTGCAACAAGGCAGCCACCACTCCATCGCACATTGACCCGAACCTTTTGAGTCGAAACAGCTCTGCGACAGCCAGGCAAGCTGCATGAGATATTTGTGTTCTCGGGCTCCGAATGAAGATCTGAAATTGCAGGCTCAAACGCGGCAAGTCAAATTCAACTAAAGCAAGATGGAAACGAGCCAGTCGCGTAAAGTTTTCTATAGCATTTTTTAAAATCAGCCAGTCAGAAGATCTCAGCTGACTAAAGATTTCAATAATCGCTCCATTTGGGTTGTCATAGGGTATGAGGGTACCCGGCTCCGGCTTGGGCTCAGGCTTGGCCCGAGGCTGGTACGCAGAAAGCCTAGAAAGTGATATAGACGATGTCCCACGTTGTGGAAGCTCCTGACGTTCCGGTGCTACCACAGGCTTACCAGTGCGTTTAAATAAATCCCAGGTGGCTCTACGTATGCCCATGGATCTACCAGGATTCACCTGTGAATTTGATTTTTGGTTGCATAGCGGCTCATAGAGTGGTAAAGTTTGTGTTGACTTATGGACGGATGGTATTTCGGGAAAACAACCGCATTGTGTGCAACTCTTCTGCACAAAACTAACGCACGTCACTTGCATAGATGGTGTTGGCGTCGACAGGGCTGTAGTAAATAGTTGCTCCTCTTCATCGCTCAAATCTGAATCGTTCTTAAGTTTTGCTAGTTGCAACGCAAGTGGTCTAGTTTGCTCACTGGCCATTGTTTTTATATTTCAAGCTGCTCGTTTAGTTTTAAAATATTTTGTTAAGATCTGTTCTTTGAAATTTGACTGTGTACGCAAGTTTTTATTTTTGAAATGAGACTTTTCAGTTATCGTTTTCTAATTGTCGAGATTGGGTTTCTACGCCTACTCAGGCGGCTGAACAATCAACGAAATCGATAACTGAAAATCGAATAACTCACTCAGTTCCCTCAAAATTTGTTGGCAATATACATAGGGGGTGTTCACTAGTCGTTGTAAAGTTGCAAGGCGTAATTTTGCCACACAAGAGCTAGTGAGCAGCCTTATTTGCTTGACAGTTGTCGTTGACGTCGTAAAACAGCTGTTTTGACCTTGTTTCGTTACTTTTTAGGTAAGACTAAGATAAATTATATAGATCCCATATGCGCACTTAGGGTCATACAGGTAGACCATCCGAGAGTACAAGGGACACATATTGGAAATTCAAAATATTTAATCATGAAATGTATGCGCATTTAAGGTAATATAGGTAGAATGTGACCAAAGTTTTTTTGGAACAAAAATATCGAAATATGCTCGATACCAAGTATTTTTACTTTTTTTTGCAAAACGTCGCGACGCGTCGTTAACTTTTTCTCATGTATTTTGTTGTTGTTTTTTTTTACACTTTTGAGATTGCAATTTTACGCTTTACAACTTTACAAGGACTAGTCAAAATACCCGAATAGCTATCTTTTGTTCAAAATACTTTCTTATGCTTTAATTAATTCATTTCATTAATACTTAATTGTTAAATACCTTTTACTACTGTCATTATTGGCCAAGTCATATTGACTTAAGCAATAAGCTTAAATGAGCTTCTCATAGAAGTCGAAACGACAAACGCTCCACATTCGACGTCTATAAAATGGCTATTTTATTTTGAGAACCATTTCAACGTATCCGCAATGTTTGTTTGTATGTATGTATATATGTGTGTATATGTATGTATGTGTGGCTTATCAAAGATGCTCATCTGTCATTTGTGTGCTCATGAGAGAAGAATATCTTTCAATTGGCATTGTCAAGGCGCATTTTCCACCACACACACACACACACACACAAATATATACGCACCTCAATTTAAAGTATGATGTGTGTGTGTGTGTGTGTGTGTTTGTTTTAGTGTGGCTGGAGTTGATGTTGGGGAAGGCAAACGATGTAAGCTAGTAGAAGCTCAGTGCTCTGAGTTTAGAGATTTTTGCAGTTGTCAGAATTCCCAGGGGCTGTCAAGTGCTAGCGTTTGCGCTTTTTATTTGTTTTTGTATTCTTTTTTTTTGGTTTTTCGTTTCATTTTTTTTTTTTTTTTTGGTAATTTTGTAGGTTCACCCACAAAAAAACAAGCAGAAAGTCAAATATTGATAGAGCAAAACAACAAACGAAGATATTTGCTTAGCCCGAATGGCCAACGCACACACACACACACACATACAGAGTGTGAGAATGAGAGAGAGAGAGATAGATATGGAGTTGGGTATAGACACGAATTTCCACTTGTGAAAATGCTATAAAATAAAATTTGCAAAAATTTTTCTGCTGATCTTGGCAGTTCATGCAAACGGGCCAACAAGCAAATACGACCCCCCCCCGCCCCCCGCCCCCGCTCTCTCAATCCCCAATGCCGGGGACGAATCTTATGACCTACCCACACCCTTAAACACCGCCTACTGCATAAAATGCTAAACATTGTGAGGAGAGGAGAGGTTTGGGAGTAGGTTTTTCTTCTTCTTTTTTTTTTTTTTTGTTGGTTTAGACTGTCAGTTCTTTCAGCAATTGCGTTAGTCAGCAAGGGTGGGACATCATTTGTATTAACATGACTTCCAGCTTACCAGCCAGCTTATTATTATTATTGTTATTATTATTATTATTATTGTTTTGCGGCTTTCAATGGACGCTTTCTTGCCTCACCATTGTTATTTGGACGAACGCCTACAAAACAAAACAAAAAACAAAATGCAAACTGTGTTTATTTAAGAGCAACCAACAATATGATTATTATTATTATTGCCCAGCCCTCGCGACTAAGCTACTAACTTGCCTTTGCCTTTGCCTTTGCTGCATTCTAACTACATTTCGATAATTTTTCTACTACGTTTTTTCTATTATTTTGTATATTGTAATTTTTTTTTTTTTTTGCATATTCTATTCAACAGTCACATGTTTTAAGTACAAAAGATTTAAATTTCTTTAGTTTGGTAGTACAACATTTTTCAATATTCTACAATACACGCTTACAAATTTTATTAACTTTTTACTTTAGAATATTTCACTAAAATTTAATAAATGGTTTTTTAAGCTCAACTATTCATTCTCCCAAAAGACTCTTCAAAAAGTTGTTCACACTTTTATGTTTAATGGTTTTTTGATTTAATTATTTTATTTATTGGATTGAAATATTTACTAGGAGTTCAATTGGTTTAACTTAAACTTGACTTAAATTTCTAGTAGCTGCCATTACACAACACAATTCCAAGAGCTTCATACAAACTAATACACATACATATTTGATACATATGTACATCTTGGTATGATTGTCTTGGGCATAAATGTGAATTTATAGGCGGTTCGTTTGGCTCTGTCCCGATATGGCTCCGAGCACAATAAATAGCCAGGCAGCTTGGGCAATCCCTGGACAGCAATAAGACAAGTAATTTAGTTGCAAAATAATTTTAAATTTCATTTTCCATTTGCCACAGCACTCACCAACCAACCAACCAACCATCAATTGCGCAACTTGCGCGGCGGCGCGTGCGGAAAACGAAACTAAGACTAAGACACTGGGCGGGATATGTGTGTGTGTGTGTGTGTGTGTGTGTGCGCCTTTGTGGCTATTGCCTTTTATGTGATGCCATTTTCTGCTTTATGGGTGTCATGTGGACTCCTTGAATGCATACATATGTATGTGTTTAATCTAAGCTTCGATATCAGCATATTATATAACTGAGTTGTTGCAAAGTTGCAGTTGAATCGATTTTTAAGTTCGCTTCAACTTTTCTAAATGTTGTGCAACAAAGTATTAACATAGATAATATCCTTACAGTTCATTGTGGGTGTTTTTGTCATACGTTTTTTGGGTTTTTATACCCTCAACCCATTTAAAATTGATACTAAAGGATAAAATGATATTGTTTGGGTTCGATATTTTTGAACTTTTGAGTCGATTTTTGTATAGTAAGAAAATCTTTGTATGCGTTTTGACTTTTCTTTCAACAACTGTGACATAATTTTAATCATCTGTGAAAATTTCTTCAAGATCGATTGAAAAAGACAAAGGTTATAAACAATTCAAATTAACTTAAGCACTCGGAGGCAATTTCAGGCGTTCCTTGTTCATTTTGTGAAAGAATGCCGCGCATAAGTTTTAATGTACAAAGACTTATTGGTCTGACCGACATCGTCAGATATTAACACACATAAATAAGTACATAAATGAAACATATAATTAACGCCAGGCGGCCACTGCTCCTTCCATAAAGCCTTAAGATTCTGAACAGTTTGTGCTTTACAACCGCACATATTGGTAGAAATAATTAAACGGCTGAGGTAATAAAAATGCCTAACAAGCTTTTGCTCAGGTAGACCACATATGTACACTTAGAAAAAAATGTATATAAAATGTTTTAATCGAATTATCGAAAAATCCAAATCAAATATTTTTTTTTTGTTTTTTGATTTTTTCATATCTTAAATATATCTAAAAATAATAAACCTTTTAAATAAAATCAAGTTTGGCAAATGAAAATTTATTTAATAAATTTTTATATATATTTGAATATTTAAAGCTTATAAATAATAACGGATCTGTTAAGTTTATTTCGATTTATAGTTTCTGTTTTAAGGTTATTTTTCATCCGACATTTTGTTGTTGATTTCAAGAATGAAAAGCTGTTAACTGACTTTAGAAATCGGTTTTACCAAAAATCAAGTATAAAATCTTGAAAATGATTTCTCTCTCTGTGCAAATATGTACATACGTGCGCATATATGACAAGTAGGCTCGACACACACACACACACACACACACACACACACACACACACACGACGTCGTCGTCAGGTGTCTCATGCATAAATTGAAAATTTCTTAATTTTATTGTTGGCGCTTGATGTATTTTTATGCCCAAGGCGCGGCAAGAGGCGTGGTTTATTGCCATGACAGGCTGTTGTGCTCTTTCGTTTTTATTGAGGCAGCGTCTTGTGTGTGTGTATGTTGCTTACTTGCAAGCACCGGACATAAAACACAGCACAAAACACACTCATCACAAATAAATTGAATCAATATAAAATCAGATAAAGCAAGTCGAGTATTGCCGAGAGTGGCAATAGAATTCGAAACCATCCAAAGACATTACTTAAGGGTCTCAATCTATCTCTTTCACACACACACACACACACACACACACTCACACACACAAGCATGTATGTAATTGCGTTGACAGCAAATTTAAATGAAATCCTTCGACATATCGCACAAAAAAAAAGCAAAACAAAAAAAAACTGAGCCATGCTAAAATGTCAATGTGTCAGAAAGCAGACGACCGACAGCAGCAGCATCAGGACCTTCATTCCTTTTTGTGTGTGTGTGTGTGAGTTGTGGGACAATTGTGAATGGATGGATGTATGGATGGCAGCATTTGTATCATCCGTTGAGGCTAAAGCTAATAATATTGGCACTGACCCGAAACCAAAGCTCATAGCTGTAAAACTCAGCTGGCGCGCGCTGTCAATTTGCATTCAACTTTACTGGGTCGCGGGTTGTAAACAGTGCCGTGTGGGCGGGGGGTATTGAGGAATCTACATATATTGAAAGATTTTAATATTTACATCCAAGCACAACACAGTATATTGTGAGCTATGAGCGAGAACAGAAAAAAAAAGTAAACTTGAATTTCTTGGTCTATTGAAATAATATCGAAATAAATACAACATGAAAATTTAGTTTTAAGAAATATGAATTAAAGAAGCAATTTCATACATTTGTAGAAAGAAGTTTCTCTCAGCAAAGCGAAGCATACTTTTAGGGCTCACTTAAATGTTTTTTGTAACTGACAAAAAAGCGAAAATCCTAAAGCATAGTTTTAGGCGGCTTTTTAAGGAACACCAAACTAAAAAGTGAAAAATAAATATTGTTTAACCAAAAAATACGCTTTTTGAAAACATTGAATTAAAAACTTTTAAAAATAATAATAGAAAAATATAACATTTGTTTATTAACTAATATTTCTCTTATTTTTTCAAAAAAAAAAAAAAGGTTATGGCAATATTGCACCACGTACCGCACTTGGAAGAATTGTGACGGTGGCATATGCATTCTTTGGCATACCATTGACCTTGGTCTATTTGAGCAGCACTGGCAGCATTCTGGCCAAAGTGGCACGCGAGGTCTTCTCGAAGGCGCTGTGCTGTTGCCTCTGTTCGAACTGCGGCTATTGTTGCTACGATGAGAAGCGTATGGCGGAAAAGGAGCGACGCATGAAACGCAAGCGACAGCAGGAGGAGATGCGTAAACAGCAAGCCGCTATGCAGGAGCCCTATTATGTGCGCGATGTCTATCATGCAACGCCCGAAAAACAACCAGATGCTGCCACTTCGGCCGGCAATAGCGGTACACCCAACAGCATGCAAGGACCAACGCCAAGTAATACGGTTGGTAGCGGCGGTGCAATCGATATTGATTCATTGAGTGCCAGCGAATCGCGTGGCTCCATGCACGGTTTGAGCATATTGGCGCCCATACTGCTCTGCTTCTCGATGATGATCATCTATATTGTGTTTGGTGCGGCGGTATTGTATCGCTTGGAGAACTGGCCCATTATCGATGGCATCTATTTCTGCTTTATGAGCTTGTCGACCATTGGTTTCGGGGACATGTTGCCGGGGCTGCGTCGCGATTCGAATGCAACCACATGGTTTTGTTCCGTCTACATAATGTCGGGCATGACGCTGACGGCAATGTGCTTCAATGTCATTCACGAAGAGATCGTTCATCGCATACGCATTGTCGTCGAGTTTAAAAAGTCGAGCGCCACAACAGCTGTAAGTGTTGGTGGTGTTGGCGGTGTTGGTGGTTCGATGTTGGATGTCGCGCACGATGATAACAATCAATATTATATGAACGCATCCTGACACTATGACAAGCGTCCACATCTCTATCAGCGCAATCCCACCGAGGAGACACTGGTTACAGGTACAAATTACCAAATTACCAAAATGAACTAAAATAAATGAATAATAACTTTTCTATATATCAACTGCAGATACACCAACTTCGCTGGTGCTGAAAGACTATGTGAACCATGAGCTGGTGCCCATACTAACGATGGATCCGAACGGCTCACGTTTGGGTCTGGCCCAGTCGGCGCCCATTTATACACCCGCCGCAATAACAGCCGCAGCCGCAGCCACAGCCACAACGACAACACCACACAAACCGGCAGAGGCAACAACGCTAAGCAGCCCGTTGCTCGATGGGGCACAGTCACAGGGTACCGGACACGTTTATACGCTGGCCGAGGAAACGGAGCTCGAGCTGCAGGCCGTGCACACGGAGACATCGGTAATACGCATCTAGATTGCACGGAGCCAAAAGAATTAAGTAGTAGCATTTAGAGTTAGTCAATGTATTTGTTTGTTTGTATGGTTTTTTTTGTTTTTTTTGAAAATGGGCAATACCCGAAAAGAAACCACAAAAAAAATCTAGAACTAAGTTTGACTATCATTGTATATAATATTTAAATGAAGATGATGAAAAGCTTAAGAGACGATAAAGAATGAGAGCACGAATGAAAGAGAGAGAGAGAGAGAGAGAGAGAAAGAGAAGAGGCGAGGCCACAGAATACATTTCCATAGTTCTTAAGCAGACCATAATCTAAATAAATAAGGCAGCCTAAAAGCATGCTACAAAAAAATAAAAAAAATAATAATTAGTCAATGTATTAAATGAAAAAAAGAAAAGCAAAAAAAAACTATTATACAGTAAGTTAATGCAATTGAAAATGTTTTGCGAATTTTGTCAAATCTAATTCATGTGCAACAAGCAGCTGTAGATAACGGCTTCTTTCAGTCATTTCAACGTTATGATAGCACAAAAATTGTCAACTGTACTTATTTTTGTGCCCATTGCCGTTGAAAACTTTATCCAAAACTGAATTTGCGATGCCATCAGCATTGTTTTGCAAAGAAACCAAAAACAAATCTAATAAATAACTACTACAAACATACATATATATAAAAATAAGAATTTACTCAAACCCAGCCACATTACAATATGTATGTGTGTGTATGTGTGTACATGCTCGTTAAGCATACAACATTCCACATTTTATACGTAACTAAAGCTTACATAGTTTAAATGTATTACATAAAACATAAAATATATAAAAACAAAAAAAAAAAAAAAATAGAAAGAAAGAAAAAAAACGAAAGACAAAAACAAAATATGCTACTTACATATACATATACATATATAATATGAATATTAATATAGATAATTGTTGTTTTTTTTTTTTTGTATTTGTAACTGTAAAACTTAACATACAAAAAAAATACGCATATTATCACTGAATTTAAATTCATACAATTTAAATAACGTTTAAGCTCGAACTTTGTAAATTGAACGCATCTTTGAATGTACCCAATTGTACTATATTTACAAGAGCAGCGAGAAAATAACGCATAAATAAAACTTAAATAAGTCAAAATGTTAAAGTACAAGCGATTTTTAAAAACACAATTGCTCAGCGCCATCTGTTGGCAACCAACAGTTTGAACAATTGGTCTGGTCACTTAAGCGCCACCTATCTGCCGCACGCTGAAGTGGCAGTTTTGAGCATTCTGCGTCGTTTTGAGCATTTTCGCGTTGCGATAAATGATTGCCTAAATACTAATTGAAAATAAATGATTGTTTTGATTTGTTATTATCGCCGTTAAGCAACAGTATTGAGATCACAACGCCATCTGTTGGCAACCAACAATTTGAACAATTGGTCTGGTCACTTAAGCGCCGTCTAGCTGCCGCACGCTGAAGTGGCAGTTTTGAGCATTCTGCGTCGTTTTGAGCATTTTTGCGTTGCGATAAATGATTGCCTAAATACTAATTGAAAATAAATGATTGTTTTGATTTGTTATTATCGCCGTTTAGCAACAATATTGAGATCACACACTCCAGTTCCCATCGTTTGGTAAGCTACAATATTAACAATTTAACCTTCAAAAACTTAACATAAGCATGCGACTGATCCATATTTGTTTACTTAATTTCTTTTCAAATTACAAATTTTGTGATCTTTATTAATGAACAGAACTAAATGTTAATTTAAGTCGTTAATGAGTTAATGTAACTAATTGTTTATTTTTGCAATTAAGCTTCTATGCTAAAGACAACTGAAAAGTTTGTTAAGTTTATCATAATAAATATGGACTAAATATGTATATTTTATTTCATGCATTGCAGATTTGTTTTGTATAGAAATCTAATCATTTCTATTGTTGTACGCATTGCGCAGCAAGGTTCTGTTTATTCAACTGCTGGAGGACAACTAAATGGCAACATTTAAGCAAGAACGGAACGCACGAAAAAGCTCAGAGTTTATGTGAGAGCGGACGATTTGCACTTTCTCATAATTCGAAAGAGCGCTGCCTTCATATGGCCGAGCTTTTAAGACTCGGCATGCTTGCTGAAGAAATTAAAACAAATTCCTGTCACTAATACAAAGTAATCGGATGGCGACAAGCGCTTCTATGTAGTACATAACTGTGCCTAAACATTTTTGTCTTGAGGGAAAATAATTATTATTTTTTTTTTTAGTGCTGTTTTAAGAACGAAATAAATCAAAGCGAAATAGTACTGCCGCTATCAAATGTAGTTACATAAAATTCTATATAGTACATATATGTAAATGTGTTGCCAGAAATATTTCAAAAATTAACTTTACTCTGTGTACTGAATAAAAACACATACATATATATATATATTAACATATTAACATAAATAAATATGTGCATATGTTAAGAAAATCTATTCTCTTCTTTTAAATTTCGTCAAAATAAAATGCAACAGCATCTGTATACATTTTTGTGCCTATCTTTTGACCGATTTATTTTGCCGTATATTTGCATAGATTTCGATGTCTTGCTGTAAGCTTCAAAACAACAACAATATGTATTAAAACGAACTAAGTAGCCGACAGATTACCCCTTTACTTCTAGTGCTTAAATGCTCTTTTAAATATGATCCCACCTTACCAGTTGCATAATGGACCGATGCAGCTTTCACTACAAATTCATGCCTGATTCACTCATTCACACACACAACACCAACAACAACAATAGCAGGCATGAACAAGAACTACAAAGTTGTTGTGGTTTTTTTTTTTTTTTTTTTTTGTTTTGGCTGCTTCTGTTTCAACTTTTGTTTATTTTATTGCTCCACTTTTGCTTGTGATTTTTTTAGTGCCTTGTCGCAGTCGCAGTCGCTGTTATTTGATTTTCACATTTATCTTTATTTTTGGTATCACATGATTATACAAACACACACACACACATAACGCACGCACACTCAAATAATTAGTTGAATGTGTTTGTTTATAGTATAGGAAAATGACATTTAAAAAACTTTGGTTTACGTTCACGTTTGGGGTTAAGTAAGTAAGTGATCTGTTGATCTGCTCTTCTCTGCTCTGCTCTGCACAACATGGTGACGTAAAAAGATTGCCTTCGCTCAATGCTTCTGTGCTGTGTATGAAAGTATGTATGTATGTATTTGTGTTTTCTTATCTTGACAAAACCGAATATTAAGTTGATATTTGTGTTTATTTGTTGTCATCACGTGTGTTGACGTCGCAGCGTGACTGTGCTAGATTCGTTACATTATCGTTATTACCAGCCACACTGTGCACGCTCTATTTCTAAACGAGAGCCGACCGCTAAATGAGCGGCAAAAAGAGAAAAAAAAAAACAGCAAAAAAAAAGTAAAAGTGCGCATGTATTGAAGTGCGCTCGATCAGTGAGCAAAATTCGTAGTATTTGTGTGTGTTGACGTTTGTCGCAAACGCACAACAATTAAAACGATGTTCTTAGCCGCGTCAACAAAGCAAAGCAAATCGATCGATTTTTATGTTCTCTTTAACAGTGCATAACGGGACCCACAGCGTCCTCTCGCTTTGTGTGGTGTATCAGTGCTGCTCGATTAGCTTATTTCAGGCTAGATCTAGCACATTTGATAATAGAAAAGCTTAAAAAATATCATAGGTATCATAAAATTAGTGTGACTTAATTGGTCGGTAAATAAATAGTTTTTTTTTATTAGCATCTAGCTCAACACCTGGCAGCACTGGTCAGGCTCAATGGATATGCTTCGTTGGAAATTAAGCTCTGCCTACGTGCGCTGCCCCCAACAGTGTGCTGCATTTTTTTTTTAGCTATTACATAACGGAAATTTAAATACAGAGCGCAAGGCTGCATGGTAAAAGTTAATCACATTATTTAAATTACCGAACACGAATTTTAGCGCTTAATGTTAATGCGACGAAAATAACGCCGATTGTTGACACCAAGCATTTACACCTTGCTTAAAACAACAATGTTAACGCAGTGTTTGGCCACATTTAACACTAGGATTCACTTAGATAATATCAAATTTGACTTGTTTGCCTACAACATATGTATTTACATACATATGTACTGTATGTACATTATATGAAGTTTAAATCCAGTATTAAGCTCGTTTTCAACAACAACAACAAAGCGCTGCAAAGCACCAACGTTACGTTTACGTTGTTTTTGTAGCCTTCGTCTTTCGTTCTCTATGCGCTAATGCATTCGGTCTCTCGCTCTGTCTTTCCCGCTCTTTCTTTCTCTTTATTGCGCTCTGTTTGTCCCACATAATTTTTGTTTATTAGTTTTTCTTCTTCTTGTATGCAGTCGCTGTCGCCGAAAACGTCGCCGCTAATACCTCTGACGCTGACGAGTTGCCTGTGCTTTATTTGTTCTGTTATGTATGCATGTACATAGGTAAAATGTTCAAACATTAGTAAGTGTGTATGTGTGAATACAGTGGTAATTTTTTATTGAAGATTGCAGAATTGAAATTTACCTGTTTAGATGAATAAGCTTTGCCAACAAATAATATTATTTAATAAAAATATGATCTCTGACGATTGTTTTTCGTTTATCTTCGGCAAATATAATTAAGAAATATTTTCATCTACGAAACAAACATATGTACATGTGTGTGTGTGTGTGTGTGTGTTTTTTTGGCCAGCCATGTAAAAAACAAAATATTATTGGCAAAAACCGGCCAGCAAAACGGGCATACAACATTTCCAATTAGAGTAAAAGCCGCTCGACTCCACCGACGTTTTAATTACGTGAGCAGTGTTAAAAGTTTTATTCTGTGTGTTCGACGTCGAAGCAGTATGAAAAAGGCAATAGCGAATCATAAAAATTGTATAGAATTGAGTGTGAAACGATAAGAACTCTTTTATATTTATTATACTTTTTGCTTATCGGCAGACCTTTTTTGTGCGCTGTTTAGTATTGTTGCTGTTTGGTTTCTTTTTTTTTTTTGTTATATTATCTTTATGTTAGTTTTCGAGTCTATTTTGGCCACACTTAATGTTCTACTAAACTGTGGCACTTTTGTTTTGTTTGTTTTCTCTTCGGCAACCAAAACAAACACAAATACAATGGAAAAACCACGCTCTCTTCGCTGCTATCTCTCTCTCTCTCGCTCTCGCTCTCTCTCTCTCTCTAATTAACACGTTCGCATTACAATTTATTTTCATTAATAGTGCGACGTGGAACAAGTGCGTGGCCGTCTGCCCCACTCCCTGCCCACCGTTATGCCAACACATACAAACTATGCATGTACATATAAAAGTGCATGTGCTCTGGCTTTGGCTTGTGCGTATGCTCATGTCTATTTACATATACATACACATATATACATATATTCGTGATCTAAATAAGAGCGCAACACACACGTAGTGCAGCGCAGAAACAGTAACGGCATTTTAGTTTCTATTCTTTTTTTATTTAGCTACTGAGCAGTGTGCTGATCATCAGTGTTGTTGTTGGCAAAACCAAACAATTCTAAATTGTATATACATATGTATGTGTGTATGTGTATGTGTATGTATACATACACTTTAAATAAGATTTAATGATCAAGGTTTGTTTTGTTAAATTCTACATTTTCCTTCAAGTCTTATCAAATATTTAAAATCAACTACATACTATATGTCGATACATTGTACTTACTAAGTATCAAACAGCTCTCAAGTTGCGATTGTCGTGGCCTGTGTGTATTTCTGTATGCGGGATAGTTAGAGAGGCAAACCAAAAAGAGAGATACAGAGAATGAGAATGAGAACCGTTGATCGTTGACGCTGTTTTTGTTATTTGCGGGCGGGTGTCGAACGGCGATTCAGCTTCGAACGGCAGAACGGCGTTTACAGCGTCGACTAATGTTCCGATTGTATTTGTGTGTTTGACTTTTGCGTCTCTCTGCGTGTGACACATGTGGACAAAACATACATATTTACAATTTGCACATACATACATATTTTTAATATGGTATTATTTTTAAAGTCAGCCATTGAAATTAAATTGTTTTGGCTTAAGAAACGTACTTATGGTCATTTTGCCGAAAATTTTATATGGCAAATAAATATTTACATATACGGTAGCTTTACATGCTTTTTGCTAGCACCTTGCACCACTGTGCAAAACTAAAGACAACAACAACAATCAGCCACATTTACACTTAAACTAACTGTAAGTGATCCATGCTTCTTCTTCTTGATTTTTGCCAAAAACAAAAACCATGTGTTTGCCACGCGCTTAAATCTCGCTCTTAAATGCTCTTCACGCGCTCTCTTTTTAACGCACAAGCCCAAACCGCGCGGAGCTCCGTAAGAATGCTCTTAAGTGAGTGTGTGTATGTGCGTATGTATTTGTCTTTAGTTTGTTGTATGCGTGAGTCAAGATCACATAAACAACTTTTTTTTATCGCATTTTATTTGTGAAGTTTTGTGACTTGCACTTGTGTTTAGCAAATGCTTGCAAATTTTGCAGAAACGCGGCAACATAATATTCCAATGCTTTTAATGAGAAAATTTTGTTTAATAGTGGTGACAAGTTACAACAACAATATCGACGCGACAACCACAACTAACAAAAAGTCTGATGGCGGGAGAAACAACAACTAAAAAAAAACACACACACACACAATTGAGAGACGAAGCAATGCCGCGACTGTTGTTGTTGTTGTGCTCTCCGTTGCACAGTGGGTCATTTTGTCAAGCTCAATCAATAAACTCATAAATGTTATACAAATCATTTTTTGTCAGCATCCGAGAAATTTGAGTAAAAATTTATTCTTGGATTTTCAATGTACAAAAAAAAAAAAAAAATATCCCATTGTGCATTTGCACCTTAAAGCTGTTTGTTTTGTGTCTCTACTCTGTGCCCATTACGAATAACCAAAAAGTGTATATGTACATCTATTCTGGTATTCAAAAAACTATGTTATGTACATTGTATATTTTATTATTATGACTATGTTTATTGTCTATATAGTTGATCGACAGCTTAGTAGCTGTCAGTGACGTAACGAAGTTGTTGTTCAACGTTTGGTTAAAGGGTAGATTTGTAGCTGAGATCACTCGCTTGCATGCTCCGTACAATTCTTGTTCTTTGGGTAAGTTCCGTTACGTTGTTGGCTCTGCGGCGTTCCGGCGTTCTCTCACATCCATTCATTTAGCATTGTGCCTTTCAGCGCAACGGACGTGCGGTGTCGAGACAGCGCACTCAACAAACAGTTAAATCAAATAGTAATAATAACATAAAACTTTGCTTCAATACAATACATACGAATACGAATAGAGAGCTTAATTTGATGACTTTGATTTAGATAATGGAAACAACATACAAACAGAACAAATATGTACATATTGCGTATTTTTTTTTTTTTGCATCGTTGTTGTAATTTTTTGTGTCTTAAGTTTTAGCACACATAATTTTTTTGTGGCGCGTTCGCGTGCTGTGTTAATTAAAAATAGTCGATACGTTGAAGAAGAGGAATAACAACAAAAGAAAAAAACAAAATAAAGTGCGTCGAAAGAGCTTTGCAACTGTTACTAACAACAGCAAAAGAGAAGAGAGCCGCAGGAAAATATCAAGAGAGTTTAAGAGAAGCTGTGCGTGCGAGCAGCGCGGACCGCGAAAACAAAAACAACAACAACAGCAGCACCAAGAAAATGTGAGTGCAAAATAGAAAACAAAAATAAACGTTGATAAATTTAATTTCATGAGAAAATATGTGCTTTTTTTTTCGCGTGTGTGTGTGTTTGACTGTTTGAGTGTGTGTTAATACAAATTTTGGTCCCACCAACAAGATAAAAACGCTGCAGCAGCAGCAGCAGCAGAATGCAAACAGCGACCCCCGCATCTGTTAAGCAGTTTGTTGTTGTTGTTGTTGTTATTTTTATTATTATTTATATTATTAGTTTCAACGCCCCCCCGCTGCAGTTGCACGCAGGAAACGCACACGCGGCATCAATGCCGGGCAGACTTTAAGCAGCAACAATTGGAATCGAAATGCAACTGAAAAACGTTTAGCGTTGGTTAAGGGTTTGTTGTTGGTTGGTTGGATGGGCTAGATGAGAAGGTGGGAAGGTGGCCGGCCGGCCGCAAATACAATTGTCGCCCGCATTTACAATATGTTTTGCTACAGTGTCGTCCAACAACGTTGTGCCTATCTCGACCTCGTATGTAATTTATTTGCTGCGCACAACATTCGTATTAATAATCAAGTAAAGCATTTTGTGTGTTTTCAAGTCAAAATATTCACACACACACACACACACATGTGTCGCTGTATGTAAATATGTTGCGGTGATGTGTGTGTAGATTCATTCATATGTATATAGTAGTTGTGACGTCACGTGGTTACTCATTTTTAAATTAGCAGAGAGAATTTCGGTTTTTGGGTCATTTGTAAAGGTGAATACTGCAAATTGAATAGAAATACAATACTAATGCTTCAATTGATTTGCATTTAGTTCTCGGTAAACGATTTACAGTCGCGTCCCAAACGTCTTCGGTTTCAATTTCTGTTTTTGCTGTTGTTGTTCCCGCCAATAAGAGAGAGGGCTACAATTGGTTGTGCTCTCTCGCTCTTCACTCTTCACTCACCTAATAACGTCGGCGTCAGCAAGAAAATAGAAACAGAGCAACGGCGTTCCGGCTCCAGCGTCGTCGCGTCGTTGGCGTCCCATGACGACGTCGTTGCTCTCTCGTTCTTTGCGAAAATGTTTGATTGCTTGTTGTTGTCAGCACGATCAGCGCTTCATGGATTTATTTGTTGTTTTTATTGCGATCGCTCTCTCTTTCTCTCGTTGCTGTCCAGTTCTGCGTGGTGTTTGTGTGTGTGTGTGTGTGTATTGAGAGTCGTAATTGTATTGTTGTGACGCTTTTTCGTCGGAACTTTTTTTTTGTTTTTTTAATAAAGCGTCGCTTCGTTTTGCGTTGCGTCGCGTCGCTTCGTGTCACACAGTGTGCCAAAGCGACCTCGGCGTTGTCTGACTTTTGCTTGAGTTTTTGCCTGATCATCGCGAGAACAACAAAAAAATTTGTGCATTAAGCAGCAATGTAAACAACAAAAACAATTGATACGAGTTAAATAGTGAGATTATGCAACTTAAAGGCGCCTTTAACCTGCCTCTTAAGCTCTTTGTGCGTGTGCTCCGTCAATTTCGGACTTAAAAATCAATTGGAAATTTCATCAACGCTCTCCTATTAAAAACTAATTGAATATGTACGTAGGCACATACAAATTAACATACATACATATGTATACATATGTATACAAGCCACATTTTTGACTTGACAGAAAGAGAGCAAGACAAATAATGCTGGTGGGTCGGGAAAGGGAGAGCAGCGTACGCATAGACAGGCGACAGAGTTTTTGTATGCCCACCCACTAGGCACCTAACCAACCAACTAACGGCTACTTGGGCGCTCTCTCTCTCTCTCTCTTAAGTTTAATTTTTTGTTGACGCTTTGAGTTTGCACCTAACATGCAATGTGTGCCTTTGTGTCAGTGTGTTGGTGTTTGCTATGGTGCTATGCTTTTTTTGAGAACCTTGGCTAAGGAGGAAAGAAGCAAAAGGTATAGGAAGAACTCTGATGGCGACGTCGTCGTCGCCGACGCCGACGCCGACGCTGCAGCCGCATGTGGCCGCTGTTTGTTGATTACATAAAAAATGAAAATAATTATGTGCATGTTTGTATGTGTGTGTGTGTGTATGTATGCATTTAGCTCACACACTGTATGTAGAACAACAACAACAACAACAACAACAAAACTGGCGGCAAGAAACGACTTTGTGTTATTAGCGCGATAAGATATACATATGTATGTGTGTGTGTTTACGCAGCGAACCAAATTGCGAGAACGCCAAGTGAACATTTTACCTTAATCAAGCTCTGAATTGAGCATTTAGCGGACATTAAATAAATTGAAAAACACATAATACATAATACATATATAAGTTAAATGTTGATGTTGAATTTGATTGTTATAATAAGCATTGATTTTTCTTTACTCATGTTATATCGCTATGCGATACATAAGAAGAGATATTTTTTCGCAAACAACTCTCTAACATGTCGTTTTTAGGTGCGGGCGACAAAATTGTTAATAACGATGCTAATTAAAGGGGGGTTGAGAAACGTATCAAATTGCAAAACTCGGGCAATTTGTCGATTTTATATATATACACAATATTTATTTAACAAAGTGATGATACCACCATTAGCGCACAATAAAAGGCCAAACTTTATGTTATTTCCTTATCTTATGTTATGTACAATATAGAAATATTATTCTGTCACCCGAAATATTAGTTAAATCTTAACTCTTCGGAGCCGTTTTTTTGTTTTCTCATTTTCTTCAACTGTTTCTTGATCATAACTGGTGCGATTTGAATGATACTTATGCATATTATTATACTAAAAGCTCAATTGTTATTTGCACACACGATATGTACACACACACACACACACACATACATATGTGTATATGTAGATTATAAGTAGTTCAGTTTGTAGTTGTCCCTGCTGCATTGAATAATTGCCGACGTTTCAAATGTGCTAATTAGCTAAAAACGTTTATCACGCTCTTTTGCTTTGGCTCTTCTCTTCTTTACTCGCTCTGCTACATATGTTGTGTGCCAATTGGTTTGAGTTAGCTATAGTTGAGTGAAGGGCACAGACAAACAAATGAACGATACGCTTTTAAGCAACTCAAAAAAAAAAAACAAGTAGAAGCAAAGTTTAGTGCGATTGTTAACGGTTTGTGACGTGCCGCTAACCAAAAAGAATACCAAAATCAAAAAAATATGTTCATATACATATACATATATATATTATGTAATTGAGATTTATTAACTAATTTTTTTTATCAGAACGAATTTCAAACCGGTTTTGCTAACAATCGATCAAACGATGATGGGTTTTGCTTTATTTTTTTATAACAAATACTGTAAAAAAAACTCTTACAGTCGCGCGTTTGTAATCAAATGTCTTTTGACAATGTTGTCGGGTGTGCAATTCAGCCTTCTTACAGTTAAGCGCAATTTGTAGTATAACAGGTTCTTGTAGTGTTGGTTTTAGTGTGAAGGGAGGTTGGTGGTGGTGGGTGGGGAAGAAGGTTGGTGATGTTGTTTTTCTTTTTATTATTATTATTTTGTTTCACCGGCGACGCTGATCGTGTCTTGCAAACTCTCTCTCTCTCTCTCTCTCTCTCTCTCTCAGTTAGGTGTTACTCTCTGCTTGGTTATTTGTCTTGTGCTTGGCATTCTTCTTCTTAATTGAATCGGTTGCTGTTGGTGCGAAAACGCAGCGAATGCCTTTTATCTATATTTAGTTATATTAATTGTGGTTGACCCAATTTGTTTTTTGTTGCCGTTGCTGTTTATAAATTATTTTTTGGGTGTTCTAGCAAAAGCACACACAGAGAAAGAGCGAAAGATAAAGAGAGAGACAAGCACATGGCAAACGGTTATTTTCAACGACGAAATCAATTGAAATTGAATTTGCCCAAGAACTGTCACTCAACTCGTTCGAGTCTTGTTAAAGGTATGTGTGTGTGCGTTTTTATTTATATTTATTTAATTTTTTTGCAAAGTGGAGTGGGGCGGGTTAAAGCGCAACGCTGCACTCTCTTTGGCGCCTGGCAACAGAGCAATAGCAAATCTCTCTCAGCAGCAGCAGCAGCAGCAGCCATAACAACACCGAAAGAAGAGCAGCAGCAACAACAACAACAATGACGATGTGCTTATTTTTAGTTGAAGATTTGTTGTTGAATGCGCTTTTTTTAGTTATCGTTGCTGCTGTTGTATCTGCACTTGCTTCCATCACCCTCTTAACGCCCCCTGCCGGCCACCATCCTGTTGTGTTATGGAGTGCCCAAAAAAAGCCGGCATAAGCTCGTTTGTTCTCTCATCGCGTACTCTCTTACTCGCAGACACACACACACACGCACATACACTCTCTTTGGCTTCGTCGTCTGGTCAGATTTGCTTAATACAACAATGACAACAACAACAACAATAACAGCCGTTAAGTGCTTGCGCTGCATTTGGTTGAGCTTTTTTCTGCCTCTCGCATTGTGTTGATTACTGTAAGCTTTTTTTTTGTGTAGTATTGTTGTTGCTGCTTTATTATTATTATTATTATTATTTTGGTTTTGCTTAGCTTTAGGCTTCTTGTATTTCCTGCTGGCGATGCCGTTGTCTTCGCTGCTTTTGGTGCGTTGGCAGCGCACGTGTTGACGCTTTGTCGCATGTACATACAAACATACATACATACATACATACATACATACATTCCATTCGTTCTCTTAAACTAACTTAATTATTTATGCATTGGGTAATCGAGCGAAAAAATAAGAAAATTATTATAAGCCTTATATAAGCAATGGAAATATGCACATTTATGTATGCATACATATTGATGTACATACACATACATACATAAGTATGTAAGCTGTGATCTTGTATTCAAACATTTTAAATGAAGAACAACAACAATAACATGACTCGCCTTCTCTCTCACTCACTCCCTCGCATACTCTTGTCTGTAATGGGCCCAACACAAACAGCTGTTTGTAATGACTGAAGTGCCGTTACTATTTGTTGTTGTTATTGTTATTTTTGCTATGATCCTTTTTTTGAATAACGCACACAACGCAAAACGTGTGTAAAACGCGTCCATAAGGTCGACGTTTGTGTTGACGCTGACGTCGCGCTGTTGTTGTTGTTGTTGTTGTTGCTAGTGCTGTTACTCAGCTTTCAATAAATGGCAATGTCATGCGCCAGCGCTCCCACTCGCAGTCATACATGTACATAATTTGCCGTTGCTCTCTTACTCTCTCGTTTGTTCTCTCTCTTTCCTACGCTCCCACACTCGTATCTCTCTTTGGCTATGAAATCAAGCTTTCTTGTTGTTGTTGTATACGACGCGCTTTTAACTTTGTATGCTGCATGCCGGCTCTCTCACACATTGCAAACTTACGTGCCTTTGTCTCTCATCAATGTGTGCGTGTGTGTGTGTGTGTGTTTCTCGTTTCGGCATTTCATTTGCTGCTGCTGCCGCCGTTTCGCTTCATTCGTTTGTCTGCTCGCGTGCTTTACAGTTCGAATTGTGAGGAGAAGCTTCAATAAAAAGCAGCGAACAAATACAAAAACAAAGTTAATTGTTTCTTTTTTTTATAAATTAAATAAATAAAATTGTATAGTTTTTTGTGTGTGTGCCAAATGTTTGGAATTCGTCGTTAAGTTTTCTAGTGCAAAGGTATGTGGATCATCCATAACAACAACAACAAACAGTTGTTGTATATATACAAACGTGTGTGTGTCTGTGTGTGTGTGTGTGTAGTCAGAGGAACGTGATCTTAAACAAGAGGAAGAAGAAGACAGACAGTGCAAACGAGAGCGTTCAAAGTGGGAGTCGTGGTAAACATGACGAAAAATTAACAAAAAAGAATAACAAAAAACAAAAAAAAGAAGAACAATCTGCAACAATTATTAATAATGGTTTTTGTTGTTGTTGTTGTTGTTGTTGTTGATCTTTATCGATTTATTTTTGCGTGTTTATTTAAAAGTCATTTTAATGCTGAAATCGGCGATATTTTTGCATAAGCGACTCAAAAGTATAAAAATACATAGAAAAATAAGTAAAAACCACGTTGAAAAGTCAGCAAGTATTTGTCTGAGTGTTGAGTGTGTGTGTGTGTGTTGAGTGTGTGTATGTGTATGGGAGAGAGCGAGCAGTCTTGCCGCTTTGTGCGTGTGTAGGAGAGTGAAAGCTTCGCTGAGAGAGACAATTCACAAAGAGAAAATAATGAACAGGCAGCAGCAGCGTGTTTAACATTTTTTTAAATAGGTTTTATATACATATGTATATAAATTTCAAATATTACCTACTATATTTTTGATTAAATCAAATGAACAAAATGTTTAATAATCATTTTAAAAGGTTTTGATTAATTTACCTGGGCAACAACAACAAAAATAATTGAATTAAAATATGAGCAAAACACAACAATGAGAAACAATAACATGACGCCACTCACACACACACACACACACACACAAATACAAACATAGAGATAAAAATGTGAGCACGAACAACAAAAAAAAAAAGAACAACAAAGCAGCGGCCTTGTCGTCTCCCTTTCATTAGAATTAGTTTTAAAGTTGTTTACTCTCACACAAATATATTTATAAATTGCCTATATTTTTTTGTTGTGATTTTTATTTTGCTTCTCTTTTGTTTTTAATTTTTTTGTGTTTATTTTGTTGAAATTATTGCGCATTTTTTTTCGCTCGTCACAGTTGCTTATCAGTTCGTATGTGTGTGTGTGCGTGTTCGTCTCCCCCCACTCCACCGTTTCATTTGGTTTTGTGATTGTCTTCAAACGAGGCGTATACGTAATGCACAAATAAATACGTATGTGTGACCCAACTTAAAGGCATCACAATATGTTTGTATGAACGTATATGTGTGTATGTGTGTGTGAGGTTATGAATGCATGTGTACACACACACACACACACACACCCTCATATCAAACCGTATGCATGGGGGTTACGTATACGCCGCGTGGTCGCCGTTCAGCTCTTCTTCTTACCCAAGCTCGAGAAAATTCTTAAGTACAAACAAAAACAAAAAAACTAAAAATGTTGCGTTCTTAAAACTAACTAAACCAAAATGTAAAATAATTATATAAATTGAAAAACAAAAAAATGAAAACTAGCAAAAAAACCAACAAATTGCTGTCTCAAAATAGATTCCAAGTGTTAAGACATTTAAAAATATTCTCGGTACACGAATATATATTTATATTTATAAACATTTTATTTCATGAATTTTGAAATAACTATTTGGTTTTTGCTTCAAGCAACCAACACAATTGTAATGAAATAAATTTTCAGAATTTTTGTTTATATTTGAACAACACACACACACGAACGCAATGGGTGAGAGCGAGAGAGCGAGAGCGAGCGAGAGAGCGAGCGCATGTCATTGGACGCTGTCGCCATTAAAAAGCTCTCAAAAAATGCTTGGCCAGCTGTTGTTTGTTGTTGTTGCTGTTGCGGCGCTGCCGGAAATATGCAAAGCTCGCCTTTTTCTCTCTCTCTTTCTCTGTCTGTGTGTGTGTGTGTGTATGTGTGTTGTTGTCTGTCCGTTGTCATTACGTGAATTGTTTGGTTTTTTGTTGTTATTTATATAGGAGAGCGAGTGAAATAGAGATAGGTAAACAAGGCACCTCCACCCCCCCCCCCTCTCTCTATAATTCTCTCTTTTGTTGTATAATTTAATAATAATAAAAAAAAAAATAATATGTTTGAAACTGTTGTACTGTCATTTTCCAGATTTTTTTTCTTATTTCAACTATTTATATATATTTTTTTTTGTATATTTAAAGAGGAAGCAGCTCATTTAACGCACACATTTGTATCCCACAATACCACATTTCACCAGATGATATAGTAGTTAGTGTTGTTAATTTTTCAACGTTTAAGTTATTGTTGTATGATTCATCTACATACAAACAACTACAACAACAAGCATTGCGCGCGTTTTATTAGCGTGTTTAACAGCAACGCAGCAGCGGCAGCAGCAGCAGCAGCAGGTACAGTTTAACCAACTGCGAGTGTGTCTCTTAATGTTCTGTTATGCTCATTTTACTTTTCTTCGGTTTGTTGTTAAAAATGCATGCATGCTGCAAGCGGCGGCGCCTGTTGAGGTTTCCAAAAAATTAAAAAACGTGACATTAACAACAACAACAACAACAAGAGCAACTGCAGCTACTACATAGAATAAAAACAACGTGGAAAGCTTCAACGCTCTGCCGCCGCCACCTCCATTCAAAAGTTCCATAGGTCACACCAAAATACATACGTCGCAGCGCAGCAGCGGTTGACGTTTCTAGAACGAGACGACCGAACGACTGACTGACAACTGAAAAGTTGAATAGTTGTTGTTGGAGCGGGTGGGGGAATCTGCATGAATAGCGTCTGCTGCTGCTGCTGCTAATCTGGGAGACACAAAAGCTTAATAATAATAACAACAAAAACAAAATAACAACGGCTTAAATAATCGCGCGCTTTGCTTTCATACTCTCGCTCTCTTATACACGAATCTCTCTTTAAATTTCATTGAGCTCAGCCTTAAACTGCGCCATTTGTTTGAAGAAAAAAAAAAACAAAAACGCAACTGAAAAGCAGATAAACAACAAAGAGAGCCTATTGTGTTGGAGAGAGAGTGTAAGAGAGAGAGAGCTCGAGAGCTCCAAGCATAAGGCATGTAAAGGCATTTATTTTGTTGTTGTTGTTTGTGTTTTTGGCACACGTCACAACAACGGCTCAACTAATGTGCAAGGTGTGTGTGTGTGTCGGTGTGTGTGTGTACAAATTGCAATTGATATTGTGTTTGTGTTTGTATAGTAAAATACTCATGCACAGTGTCACCAAACGGGGCGGCAGCGTATCCAAACACCTTGTCGCGAAACGCTACTTTGTTAGTGTGTGTGTGTGTGTGTGTGTGTGTGTGCAAATTATGGTCGTTGTTTGATATTGTTTATAAAATAAAAAAGGTTGCCAAGACGACGACGACGACGCGCAAACTTTCAAAATTGCGTCGCAACTCTTTTTCGGTTTTTGTTTGTGTTGCGGCTGGCCAAAAAACCTACAACAACAACAACAACAGCTGTCAAGAGTTTGCCTGCCTGCTGTTGTTGTTATTGTATAGTATAGTATAGTGTGCTGTTATTTAGGTATGCGACTGTAAATCGACTTTATGTGGCGCTTAGTTTAAATTACGGCCGCTGTTGCTGTTGTTGTTGCTGTTGGTGTGGTTAAGCTTTTGGCTTTGCTTTGCTGTTGTCGTTCTCTTTGTTGTGTTTTGTTTGTTGTGACTCTTTTCGAGCGGTTTTTTTCTTCTCGCTTTTGTTGTGGCGCGCTCATTTTGCACTTGCCCTGCTGCGTTGTTGTTGTTGCTGTCAAAGTAATTTTGTTTGTAGTCAATATAAATCAATAAATAATAATAATAAATTAACAGTGGGCTCCATCTAAATACCAATATAAGCGCACCCGCAACTAGCGAATTAATTTTTAGATCAAATGAAAGCGAAAATGTATTTATTCTAATGTTCGCATAATAAATCCTGAAATTTTATTAATCATTTTGGACTTTCTCGTTGCGTTTTGACTACGGTTCGTTCTCGTTGGTTGGTTGGTTGGTTGGTTGGTTGGCTACCTGCTCTTCGGGAACAAACGAAATTGTTGTTTAAGCGACATTAAACTAGCAACTAGAATGCAAATGCTGATAAGATAATCCCAACGGTAAACACCGCACAAGCAACGCAAAGAGAGAACGCACATACATATATGTGCATAGTAAGAGAGCTAACACACACACGTATGCTCATAATAAACTAGCCAAAAAAAAAGAACAAAAACAACAAAATAGCAGCAGGTGAACGCAAGCAAGCAGCGCTGCCGCCGCCGCAGCCACTCATCGAACCAAAAAAAAAAAGCAACAAAAACTACACGCGTAAATTAGAAGCAATAAAGAGAGAAAAAAAAGCTAAACAAAACACACACATTTGAAGAAAATGGCTGCGCTTTGGTGCTGATTGCGTAAAGTTTTTAAAAAAAAAACATTTTATGACATTAAGAAACATACAAGAATACATATACATATACATACATACATAAATGTGAATCGTTAAAAATTTAAGTGGCCCAATTTGCCACTGGGGAAGAAACTAAAGCATTTACCTATTGGTTGAGGAGGAGGAGGGGTGGGCTGTGACCGGCGCTTTAATGTATGCAATAAAAACAAAAAAAACAATTACAAAAAAATCCGAAGGGCACCGAAAACAACAACAACAACAACTTAAACTAAGACGTTTTTAGGCATGCGCTGGCTATTGATTAGCTGATTTGATAACTAAATGCTAATAAAACAAATGAAAGAAAAAATAAATAATGTATATAACAAAACAGAAGGTGGTTGTCGGCTGTGTACTTACCCTGTAAAAATATTTTCAAAACAAAATAAAATGTTTTAATTATATATAAAAAAAAAATAATAATAAAAATACAAAGATAAAGTTAAAGAACATTTTCATTTAAAAAAAAAAACACTGATTTAATATTAAAAATAAGTAAGAAGGCTCTAGTCGGGATAGCCCGACCAGAAGATACCCTGAACCCAGTTGCAGGCCTTGCGTCCTAAAAGTATGCTTCAAATAATGATCACTTTAAACAAAACTCATAACTGACTTAACTTTACGATATCTCTGGTGATTCTAAACCGATTTGGACGAAATTTTGAGAAAAGTTCTATCGTTACCCATTACACCAACCCCCATTTTTACATTTTCCAAATTCGATATTTTGTGTTATCGATTCCATGTGTATATCGAAAACCAGAGTAGTTATCGATAATTTGAAGCAAACTTGTTCTGCTTATGGTATAGGAGAACTTATATTCAAAATCTGAAGTCTCTAGCTCTTGTAGTCTCTGAGATCTACGCGTTCATACAGACGGACAGACGGACAGACGGACAGACAGACAGACGGACAGACGGACAGACGGACGGACATGGCCATATCGACTCGGCTATTGATACTGATCAAGAATATATATACTTTATGGGGTCGGAGATGCTTCCTTCTGCCTGTTACATACTTTTGCACAAAACCATTATACCCTGATTTACCCATTTTATGGGTTCAGGGTATAAAAAGATTAATAATAAAGAAAAAGATTAAGACTTAAAAAAAAGATTAATATTAAAAAAAAATATATATAAAAAGATTTAATATTAAAAAAAAAATTAAAATATAAATAAATAACAAAAACAATAAAATAGTGATGAATATATGTATATTCATTTAATAAAAATCAAATACTTTTTAATTAAACAAAAAAAAAATAATCGTTGAAACTTTCCGAATTATTAGTACATACATATGTATATAGCTTTTCTTGTCATAATTCCCATCCAAAGGATTGTTTCTACTTTTGGCAAATAAAATTTGAGTTGAAAAAGCCAAGTCGCTTTTACCACTTGGATTTCCTTATAACAAATTAAATTGAATTATGAATATATCAATAATTTTTCTATTTCTAACTTTTCTCGTCTCGTTTTTTGTTTCTTTTCATTTCGTTTCGTTTCGTTTCGGCAGCATGTCAACAGATAATCCCGCACAGCTGCTGACACAAAACGATTTAAGCCAATTGAGGGGCCAACTACAACAAACGGCCGTAGCGGCAACAACAGCAGCTGCCACGCACAATTGTCGCACTGTGGCAGGTCAAACGACGCATACAACAACAACAGCAGCAGCAGCAGCAGCATCATCGCCGCCAATTAACGGAAACGGAAACGGAAATATAAACGGCGTTCACATGAGCTCCGGCTCCAAATATGTTATTGTGCAGCGCGACGGCTTTGGGACATATCAAAATACAAGTGCACAGCCATTGGCGAGTAGTAATGGTGTTGCTGCCACACCCGGTGGCAACATTGTCCTGTTAGCCACCGAACCGCTCGAACTAAGCCCAGCCGATACGGCAGCAGCAACACAAGCAAAAGCAACCGCGTCGCTTGCCGATGATGGTGAATTGCGTCCGTTGTCCTGGTTAAATGATAGCAATCTGATAAAAGGTATTGTTACAACAACAACAACAGCAGCAGCAGCAACAACAGCACAACTCAAACGTGGTGCAATGGCGCTCAAAGCAACACAACAGCAACAGCAACAGCAACCACTAGCAACAGCAACAACAAACAATAACTCGATATGCTTGCTAAGCGATATAATCGAAGAGCTGCCGTTGCACGGTCACGACGATCAACAATCGTCGAAAAGCGATCAAGCAGCAGCAGCAGCAGCAGCAGCACTACCCGCCTTATATAGCACCACAACGGTGCACAAAGGACCAAGTGGCACGACCACAGTTGTTGAATATAAGGCGGCAGCGGGTAAAGCAAATGCTGCTGCTGCTGCTAGTGCATACTTGCCGCGTGTTGCAACCAACAGTTTTATGCCAACAGTCAAACAACAACAACAGCAGCAGCAACAACAAATATTTGTTAGCAGCAATGGTGGAACAAATGCAACAGTTTCCAATGTCTACAAATCGAGTGGCAATACAACAACAACGCATCATCCGCACAAGAAATATTTGCGCGAAAAAATGAATGTACACATTGAACACAACAACAACAATAACAATAACAATAACAATAGTCATGTTGTGGCATCAACAGTTACTGTTGTTAGCTCACCAGCCACATCAAATAACTCAACTTTAAGCTCGTGCTCAGCATCGGGCTCATCAACGGCGGCCGTCAATGGCGGCAGCAGTCCAGTGCCTAAGAACAACAACAACAACAACAACAATAATAACAACTTTTATGATGCCGTCAACTACAGCAGCAACAACACCAGCGAACAACAACAGCAGCAACAACAACAACATACGACAACAGCAACAACAATGGTTAACACCACACAGCTGCAGCCAGGCTATAATTATGTTAGCCATGTGACCAGCAGCAGCAGCAGCAGCTCATCACAGCAGCAAGTTATGTAAGTTTCAATAAAATAGTAAAAAAAAAAAAAAAAAAAAAAAATTATTATAAAATCAGTTGAGAGTTAAAGACAGTCAAGTTAAGGGCTCAAAATTGATGTGGTTAAGCGACAGGGGACAGAATGAAGCATCTTCGACTTCAAACAAATAAATATATAGACATATTTATCGATGTTATCGATAACAATAAAATCTTTAATACGCTAATTGTGCATTTCTGTGCAACAGGTGGCAGAATGAAGCATCTTCGACTTCAAACAAATAAATATATAGACATATTTATCGATGTTATCGATAGCAATAAAATATTGATTATGCAAATTGTGCATTTCTGTGCAACATGTGGCAGAATAAAGCATCTTCGACTTCAAACACATAAAAATAGATAGGCATATTTATCGATGTTATCGATAACAATAAAATCTTTAATACGCTAATTGTGCATTTCTATGCAACAGGTGGCAGAATAAAGCATCTTCGACTTCAAACACATAAAAATATATAGGCATATTTATCGATGTTATCGATAACAATAAAATCCTGAGGTTGGCAAACTTGGTTATTGTTTTTCGACAATATATACACATCTCAATGAAAATCTGCACAATTTACCAACCAAAAAGCGAACGAACTAAACAAATGAACAATGTTCTTAATTATCGATTAGTGAACTAGTGAACTTTTATTATATGAATTTATTCAAAAAATTGTATAACAATTAATTAACTTGTTTATTGCCTTTTCTAGTTCACACCAACAACAACAACAACAGCCCGCCAATATTGCCTTAACGGAGACGCCACCAAATGGTGCAGCAACCACAACACTGCTGCCACCTGGCACCGCCTACTACAGCGCCATATTGTCACGTTCGGGTGCCTTGCAATTATCGGTATCGCCGCCACCGCCGCCGACGCCAACAGCGGCGCACAATGGCAACGGTTCCGGTTCGGGTTCGGGCTCTGGTTCCGGTTCCGGTTCCGTTTCGGGTTCCATCTCTGGCGTCGTTATCAATCAGCGTAGTCCACCCAACAGCTATGCCAGCTATGACAATGACGATTCGCTCAAGGAGTTCGATTTGGTGCGAATTAATACCAGTACGCCCCAGTATCAGTCTATGACCAAAAACAACAGCAACAACAACAACAATAACAACAATTCACCAACTGGCAACAACTATGTCTCAAATGGCAATAGCAACAACAACAATAATACGCCACAAAAGCAAAAGCATCCCAACAATGTGCCATATGATCCCTTTGTGCATACTAATAACAAACCGCCATATAGTTTTAGGTAAGACCAAATATTTAATATTATCATCTATCATAACATCTGGCAACTAAGTATCGTTTCGATACGATCTCACTTTCCACACAGTTCATATTTAAATCGTATTGAAATTTACTTGTTTTTTATTTGATTTTCAGTTCGTTGATCTTTATGGCCATTGAGGATTCGATAGAGAAAGCGTTGCCTGTCAAAGAGATTTATGCATGGATCGTACAGCATTTTCCGTACTTCAAATCGGCACCAAACGGCTGGAAGAACAGCGTGCGGCACAATCTGTCGCTGAACAAGAGCTTCGTGAAGGTGGAGAAGGCGCCGAATATGGGCAAAGGTTCGCTGTGGCGCGTCGAGCCGCAGCAGCGTCAAAATCTCATGCAGGCACTAAATCGATCGCCCTACTTTCCCAATTCGGCTGTCGACAAGATTAGTCCCATGCTCAAGAGTCCTAATAACAATAACAACAACAATAACAATACAACTAGTAATAATAATATTAATAATAGTAGTAATACAACAGCTGGCAGCAGCAGCATTATTAGCTACGATAGCTTGGATGGTGTCGTTGTTGTGCCAACAGCGCCGCCTGCTGCCACGCCCGCCAAAACGACCAATGGCCCACTGGCGACAGCCAATGGCAATGCTGCAAATGCAAATGCAAATAATGTTGCTGGCACCAATACCAATAATAGCACGAGCAATTCCACTGGCAGCCATCCGCGTTTCGATCCCAAACTGTTTCCCAATCTGTCAAAGGCATTTCGCAATATTGAGGATCAGCCGTTGATCTACGATGAGGAGCATGCAGCGCCCAACGATTATGCAACAACAAACAACAACAACAAGTACAACTATGCCACAGGCAATGGAAGTGGAACGGCAAATGGATCGGGAAGTGGTGTAACACAATCAGCAGCTGCTGCTGCTGTACCCCCCGTCTGTGCCTTCAATTTTGAGCGGCTGGCACGCGATTGCGGCGCCGAGAGTATCGATGATGTACATGCGGCTGCAGCGATGCTGTTTCTCAAGCACGGATCAAAAGCCTTTGGTGAATCATATCAGAATGGGTAAGCTATTGTTGTTGCACATTGTTTAACAAGAAAAAAACACACACACAACCTGTTTCAAAACAATTTGTAGAACGTTTCGTGTTACGTTTGATTGCCATTTGATTTATTGTTTTTATAACAAAACTTGAAAGTGACTTTGTGCTTGGCTATTATTATCATAGCATTTAACTCTAATTGGCTTTGCTGATTGTTTAATTGTAGTGCACCGGTGATAACCAGTTCGCCGAGTGAGGATCACACCTACTCGGCGGGTGGCAATAGCAATGCGGATAGCGGCGCTTCAACACCGCTAACAAATGGCAACCATAACAGCCAGTTGGCCCAACAGACTCAGCCCAATGTTGGCGCACATGGACACGGACACGGACACGGACATGGACATGGACATGGCGCCGACAGCAATTGTGCCAGCTCCGATGCTGCCTACGATAGCAGTGAGGAAAAGTAAGGTTCTTTTTTGTTCACATAGAATTTTGTTAATTTTGAATTGCATTCGTTTTTGTTGTTATAGTCACAACATAACGCCCGAGGAGCTGGCTGATCAACAGCGGCATCGTGATGGTGTCGACGCATTGCTTTCGCTGTCGCGTTCCTCAATTGTTGAGTGCGGCTCATCGTCGACGACGACAACAACAACAACACATTATCATAGCAACGGCAGCAGCGGCAGCAGCCATAATTCACCGCACAAGCGCGCCTCCAGTCGCAGCATCGAGGATGACAAATGGCAGCACATGGAACTGCACTATCAGCATTATCAGCAGCAGCACCAAGGCGGCACCACCAGCGGCATCTATACCAATGGCAGTGGCAGCAAAATGGCACTGCTTAGCAGTGCTGCTGCCAATGTTGCTGCTGCCGGAGCACTTATGCAGCAGCAACACCAGCAGCAACAACAACAGCTGCAGCTGCAGCGATCTATCTACGAGGAGCCATATAATGCAACAGTTGGTCCAACGGCACCAAACAGTTTGTATATGCCTGGGTTAAGCGGCGGCAACAACAACAACAATGGACAGCAGCAACAAATGCTGTCGTTAAGTGCGGCGATGGCCAATGCTGTGGCTGGGGCCAAGAGCAAAGTGAAGCCATTGCGGGGATTGCGCACCAAAATTAAGCGAAAGGCCGCCTGGATGCGGTGAATGTGTGACTGTCTCTGTCTCTATCGCTCTCACACACACACACACCCACACAGACAAACCCATAGCATTGCTCGCAACAACTTGTTGTCTCTTTCTATTCAACCTGGGGAGCATTTTTAGTCAAATAGTTTTTTGTTTTGTTTTATTTTGATTTTTCTCAACTAAAATCTTTTACTTATTTTTTTTTTTTTTTTTTGAATTTTCATTTGTGTTTTTGTTATCGAGCGGTGTTTTTTTTTTCATTTTCTTGATTCTGATCTAGTAGTATATATATTATTACTATTATTTTTTATAGTTTAATTTTAGTCGTTAATTTGTAATTGGACTTGATCTAGTTTTTTTTTTTTTTTTTTGTTGGCCATTATATTACAATTATGAATATATATTTTTTTAATAGTTGAAATTTTCATTGTTAGCTTTTAATTTATGATTTTTGTGCATAAACATACAATATAAACATACTATATTTTAAAATACAATTTTTAATAACTTTAAGACAAGATGAAAAACAAAAAACGAAAAACAAAAACTAAACAAAAACCATGAAACTGAAACACAAAAAATGTCCTGCGGTGCTAGATGGGCACGATTTTTATTTGTAATTGTTAAAACAAAAGTAGTACGTTAAATGACTTATAAATTTATGTTATTAAATCCGCGGAACATTAACACGGAACATTAAGAGAAAATGGAAAAAAACCAAACGGATTTTTCCCAGGGTAGATATTAAGTATCAAAGGAAACTGTTGAAAAGCAAGGACACAAAAAAAGAAACTTAACAATAAAAAGTAAACAAAATTGTTAAACATACAACAAGAAATACCGTTAACCAAAAGGATTATACATACCCTTGCAGAATGATAAAGTCCAGCTGAAAATTTGAGCGTTTTTGATACAATTTTTTTGTCTGATATTTTTAAAACAAATAATTTATATATGCCATATCCTTTGTAAATGTTTTTTTGGCGGCTAATCCTTACAATCATTAAAGGATATTTAGTGAAAAAACCAATAAAAATGGATATGCTGCAAGGGTATCAAAAAGAGGAAGATAATGCAAATGGTTTATATACTACTATATACATATATATACAGATACACATACATATTTACACAGAAATATGAATACTGAAAAAATGAAGAAAAACAAAAAGAAGAAGAACAAGATTTAGCGCCTTATTATTGAGTCCTTAGCAAAGAGAAAGTAAAATTGTAGCAGCTGCTGCTAAAAAAATATATAATTGAATTGTTTTTTATCGCTACATGTTATATCAACTATACTTACTATATACACACATATATATATATATGTATGATTAAATATTACTATTATTATTATTATTATTATTATTAAATGTTAGCATATGTTATATATTATCAACTTAAGTGCTAACAAAATCAACCAAAAAACATTAAACTAAACACGGGCCAATCAAGCGTAGCATAGCAATCCGAATATCCTAACTAAAAACAAACAACAAACAAACAATACACAACATGCAACACTCAAGTAAATGTTAAATCAAAGATACTTTTAGTAACCTAAGCTAAAAACAAAAACAAATATAACAATAATAACTGAATCAACTTAAAACACAATTAGTTTTTAAGGCTAAAATTACAAAAATATTTTAGTTCAAAAAATTGATGCAAAACTTTGTTAAGAACTTTCGGTTGTTTTGTCTGATTTCTAAGCACAACACAACTATTTTTTTTTTTATTATTTTATTTTATTTTATTTTATTTTATTCATTTACTTAAATTAATATTAAGAACTACGTTGATTGTTGGCAGCAAATGCAACAAAACAAAACTATAAAAATTATGTAATAAAAAAAAAACTTTAGTTAAATTGACAACAACAAAAACAATCTTCATTTTGTACATACTGATTCCAGTTGGAACTATGCTGCAGTTTATTTATGGTACACAATAATAATATTATTAAACTAATGGATTCCCTCCCTGCCCCGCCACTCTCCCTAAGTGTATACACTTCAAGTACCTTTTTAGCAAAAAAAAGAAAAAAATAAAGCAAAGTTAAATGAATAATTAAATGCGCGCTCATTATAAAAAAAGAAAAGCAGACATATTGCCACTTGTTATAACAAAAAAGAAACTTATATTTATAATGTTAAACGTTTGCTTTTTGATTGTTTTTAATATGAAAGAAAAATAACATATATATTACTAAAAACACATATAAAACTATATATAAAGAGTTTTAGTAGCTTTGTAATGCGAATGACATTTTTTTTTTGTTTTGTTTTAAGAATAACAGAGAACAACAAATACATCATAAGCAATATATACATTTAAGGTTGTTTTGCAAACATTAAAAAAAAAAACAAAAACAGAACAAAACCAAATAATAAAACAAATTAAAATGCAAAACTATCAAAAAAGAACAGAGAAGAAAATGAAAATTTTTTCTAAATACAATACAAGTACACAAATACCACCATAAATACACACACACACACACAAACACACTTTCAAAACTGTTTATATATAATTATTGTTATAGTAGAAACTGAGCAAACTAAGACTATCCCTAAATTGTGAAACGCCTTCCTCGCCTCCCCTTTCCTCAATACAAAACACCACTGCTACATATATATTAATATTAAAAAAAACATAATCAAAACCTTAATATAAACATTAATTAGGAACTACATATTATACTAGTATGATACGATATCATCATCGGAAACCAGTTTTGTTAATGTTTATTTTTATTTTTTTTTTTATATGCTACTTATATTAAATATTATTATTATTATTATTAAATATATACATATACCGATTATAATTTCTTTGCGTACCAAATACACACAAAATGTGATTTTATTTCACTTTGTTTTTTTTGTTTTCTTTTCGCTTTGGGTGGTATTTTTTTTCTAAACAATAATCTAGCTAGTATTTTAATTATGCTTATTGAAATGATTATTTAACGAAAAGTGCCTATAAAATATTATTATTTTTTTTTTTAAATATTATTTATTTAATAGACAAGCTTTCTGCTACCAAAGTGGCAACTTAATCTAGTTTTACATGTGCTATTTTCTTGTAGTATTAGTGCATAAATGTAGAGGAAGAATTCGTTAGTCCGGTTTATAGTATGGTATTAACTAGTTTAAAGCGTCGTTATTTTGTTAAATTGTTAGCTTAAAGCTGTTTTGCCTCAACTTGTGCTTGGGAACCGATGCAATCCGTTCGGCCCATTTAGATCAAACGAATTATACAAAGTTACAGGGTATCCGAAAATGAAAAAAAAAAACAGTTAATACACGTTTCAAGTCTGACAAATACACACACATACACACACACATTACCACACATTTAAGCGCACCCCCTGCCCACACGCCTAACGACTTTGTAGAACAGAGGAAAAATGTTAATCTCTCTCGATATATACATACATATATATTTACAAAGAAATACTTACATATATTATGTCATAAAAATTGAAAATCTGTTGCCCTCCAAGGTTTCAACAAACGCCTGTTTTTATGTCTAAACCTGTACCAAAAACCAAAAACAAAAACCAAAACACAAACAATTATACATAATAAGTAATAAATATTTATATACATATATTACGTATATATATATATATACGTGCATATATAATAATTAAAAAAAAAAAAAAAAAATGAATGCAATGAGTTGCCCTATATTTTTTAGAGCAATATTTTTCTACTTTTCAAAGAGCAACAACAAAACAAAATATATATCGAACAACAAAAAATGTAACTAGATTTTTGTTATATGTAATTATATATATATAAGAACACAACTTATTAACTAGAGGAAAAAAAAGATAATGTTGCTGAAGCGCCGATTGTTTTGACTGATTTCGGGCTTAAGGAGCTGTACACACACACACACACACACACACACATTGAAATGCCATACGAATATGAAATGTAAATACATACATATTTACTGCTGATGCATGTTCATATGTTTATGGCAACAAATTGAAATATAAAAAAACAAACATTGTTATGAGTAAAGTGCAAATAAAAGCAGAGAATGTCAAATTGATCGATATTGTCAGAAAAAAAAAATTATATATTTATATATATATTTTGATTGAAGGGGATTTTATTATTTATTATAGCAAAAAAGCTGGTTCATTTCTTAGCTAACAAATTAACCAAGCCAACTCTTAAGTTGCTTACAGCACATCTAGATGGCGCTGTTAAAACAAATAATAAACTTCGCTGGCTTACAAAGCAACCCTTTACGTACAACGCAGTTTTGAACAATAGGTGGCGCTCGTTTACCACCGCATATATTAATACAAGGCACTTCAAGTTACTTAGCGAATAACGACAGTAGTTACAGCTATTTAACAAAATAAGTATCAATGAAATGAATTAATTCAAGCATAAGAAAGCATTTTGAGCCAAACATAGCTATGTATATTGCCAACAAGTTTTGTATCGCTAGCTGTAAGGGGATGAGGGAAATGAGTGAGTTATTCGATTTTCAGTAGGCGTAGAAACCAAATCTCGACAATTAGAAAACGATAACTGAAAAGTCTCATTTCAAAAATAAAAACTTGCGTACACAGTCAAATTTCAAAGAACAGATCGTAACAAAATATTTTAAAACTCAACGAGCAGCTTGAAATATAAAAACCATGGCCAGTGAACAAACTAGACCAATTGCATTGCAACTAGCAAAACTTAAGAACGATTCAGATTCAAGCGATGAAGAGGAGCAACTATATACTACAGCCTTGTCGACGCCAACACCATCTATGCAAGTGACGTGCGTTAGATTTTCGCAGAAGAGCTGCACACAATGCGGTTGTTTTCCCGAAATACCATCCGTCCATAAGTCAACACAAACTTTACCACTCTATGAGCCGCTATGCAACCAAAAATCAAATTCACAGGTGAATCCTGGTAGATCCATGGGCATACGTAGAGCCACCTGGGATTTATTTAAACGCACTGGTAAGCCTGTGGTAGCACCGGAACGTCAGGAGCCTCCACAACGTGGGACATCGTCTATATCACTTTCTAGGCTTTCTGCGTACCAGCCTCGGGCCAAGCCTGAGCCCAAGCCGGAGCCGGGTACCCTCATACCCTATGACAACCCAAATGCAGCGATTATTGATATCTTTAGTCAGCTGAGATCTTCTGACTGGCTGATTTTAAAAAATGCTATAGAAAACTTTACGCGACTGGCTCGTTTCCATCTTGCTTTAGTTGAATTTGACTTGCCGCGTTTGTCGCTGCAATTTCAGATCTTCATTCGGAGCCCGAGAACACAAATATCTCATGCCGCTTGCCTGGCTGTCGCCGAGCTGTTTCGACTCAAAAGGTTCGGGTCAATGTGCGATGGAGTGGTGGCTGCCTTGTTGCAGCGCACTTCCGATTGGAATGAAATCTATCGTAAATATCCCATGACCGCCTTGGAATCAATGGTAGCCAATATGCAGCCACACAAGGTGATTAACATTTTGGCGGCCAAAGGCATATGCCACAAGCATCCCGCTGTCAAGACAACAACATCGATGCTCATGATCAAATTAGTGGCGAGGTTGGGCACCAGGCGCATCTATGAGAAATTGTCTCGTGAACAACGGGAGAAGTTATTTAACATCGGCGCAAAGCTGTTGCAGGAGGGCAGCTTGGAGACCCGCTCAAATGCCAAGTTGTTATTTAAGGAGTTGATGGCGCACTCATCTTTTGACAAAGTTATCTCGGAAACATTGTGTCCCCGCACCTTTGCCAACGTGCAAAAGTCCTTGAAGAGTATACGTCGCGAATACTACGAGTGATTATGTTGATGAATACTTCCATCGCACAATCAAGTTCTTAATGCGTTATGATATGTTTTGTTTACTAGCACTGTTTGATGTAAGTACATAATATGTTAACGTACATACTACGAACTGAATATTTATAATGCTATTTAAATACAGGATCTGAACTCTTAAGGAATATGGATGGTTCGTACTTTTTTGGATTACATAGACATAGTGCAAATATGCATTTGAAGAACTATTCAAAATTTACTAGTGGTAATTATTAAGTCACTGTTTCGACGGAACTAACAACGAACAAAATTCAAAGTTAAAGACGTTAATGTTAGATTTGAATCCTTTAAGTTGTTTGTAGCACATCAATCTTAATGTTCTAAAACATGTTCATAAGACATGCACATTTAGTTGACAGATTCAATATCGAAAGCCACAACAAGGGATGCAGCGTTGATCTATATATCTGTTATATATGTTATACTGCACCAGCATCAGCTAAGGCTGCATAATTAAGAAGCTTTTAAAAAAGAAATATAAATTTGGAAGGAAGACAGCTGATGCTTATCTGCATCAGCTTGCCGAATCCGTACCCCGATTAATTAAAAATTTATATAACTTGTTGCACTAGGAAATTGTTAATAAAATCAATTAATAAAAGAAAAGTTGGTTAATAAGACTACAAGTTTTTTAACTATAAAGTTCTAAGTTTTATGTTGTCTTTTTTTTGAACTTTTCTTTTAGTTGAACTTTGATTATCGGCATACTTTTTGTGACGTTTCGCACCAATCGGCTTAGCAGTTCAGCTTCAGATTATCTAATTCGGAAATAAGTTCAGTATGTGGTCTAAAGCGAACTAACAACGAATCTTGCTGGCAAGTGTGAATGTTCAAATGGAATATGGATGGCTTTAGGGACGACCAGCATTTTTAGCTCAATGTTGGTTTATATTTTTATTGTTTTGTTGTTGTAGTAGTAGCATGTTGCATTAATGTGGGCATTTTGTTGCACCAGCATCAGCTAAAGCTCCATAATTAAGAATCTTTTAGAACAGATAGATATAAGATAAGGTAATATATATACATATATATATAAACTGAGATCCTTTGATATTCCAAACAATTATTGAAAGAACATCTTCACACATAAAAAATTTATTAATTTTACTAATCAGTAGTGAATTTATTAAATCAACGTATAATCGATAACAAAAATATTTTTGTTGATTGGTTTTTGTTTTTGCATTAGCAAGTTTAACCTTATATAATTCATCTATCTCTGACAAATCGATGAATTCAAAACTTCTAAGTCGATTAATCCACCTATTTGGCCCATCCTTGCCGCTAGAGCCACCAAATTTGGTGAGAAGATAGCTACTGTTAATCCCCAAGAAACTGTATCAAAAGTTTTTAAGCCAAGTCTACCTTTTACAAAAGTTGAAATAGGGTCATCGAATTTGGAAGGAAGATAGGTAACGTTCACCTATACGGCCTCAATCCCCCTTCCCCCACCTTATACAAACTTTTAAGCTAGGGTCATCAAATTTTGTGGGAAGATAGCTGGTGGCATCCCCATCTGCATCGGATTATCTATGAGGCAGCGTACAACGCTTTTTAGGAAATACAAATTTTTGAGCATTTTTGTTTTGAATACAGTATATTCGTCTTTATTGAATTTGATTTCTCTGTTCAGTTTTACATGCTATATAAACTATTTATTATTAATATTATTTTATTTTTGAAGTATTAGCATTATTTTCTTGTTGTTGTTTTCGTTACAATTTTCTTTTATTATTTAGTATGTGTTTTTCAATAATTTATATCTATTATTTTTTGTTGCGCAAAGTTTTGAAAAATTGCATTTTGCATTTTTGTTTGCATTCGAATGAAAAAAATGTTAATTTACAAATTAACACAATTTAGATATATATGTATGTATGTGTATAAATATATATATATATATGTAGCTATATATATATATGTATATATAAATACATATCTATTCATGTATGTGTGTACTATGTATAAAAACAGATACTTAAGTTAACAAAAAAAATTGTTTTTTTAATTTAGTTGCATGCGTGCAACAATTTTACAAGAAATTCTAGAAAAAAATTGTTCTTTTTTATTAATTACGTAATGACAAATGTATGTATATATATACTTTATATTTGATGTTGTTTATTTTTTGTTTGCAGTTAAATTTCTTAAATTTTAGAAAAACTTTATCGAGTCGAATTTTTAATTTTAATTCTCTGCCAAAGTGTCGAGTGCTTTAGTTTAGGCCACTAAGCTAATTTTCCATGCCAGTTATACATAATTATTTTTTTTTTTGATATTTTTGCTGCTTTAATTAATTTAATGTAATTAATTTTTTCATGTTTTATGTTCTTTGCTTATTCAGTTTTGTTTTCTGTTTTGGTTTAATTTTTGTTCATTATTGGGCGGATTTGAAACTGAAAAACGGTGTTGGTTTGTTTTTGCTCTGTTTTCTATAGTATCTGAAATATCTGTTAACTGAATCTATACTTCCACTGTATGTGTGTGTGTGTGTGTTTGAATGTGTGTTAACTATGAATTTTGTATGTGCTTCTTGCTTTGTTAAATCTAAAATACTTGATGTGTGTGTATTGCTTAAATAACTGCATATATAGCAATACAATACCAGTATATATATATATATATATATATATATGTTGATATGGTCTGTTTTAAGATGTGAACTTATATATACATAAATATGTGAACGTGTGTATATATATATTTTAATAAATATTTATTTTTGCTTCTTAATATTTATATATATATTTTTCATTTTAAATTTACTGTCATTTCCACTATTTTTTATGTACAATTTCTGTTGATATTCTTAATAAATAAAAATCTCATCAATTAATTGGCAAAATCTAATTTAAAAAAAAAAATTTATGTTTATCTTATGTTTGTTTTGTGGTTTATTGTTTGTAAAAGTGTGTGTGTGTGTGTGTTTGTATGTATGTATATAAGACTGTATATCACCGTGGGCTTAAATTCATTTCTATTCACACAGCTTATCATATATGTTCATACTTATATATATTTATGTATATATAAAGTATGTAAAATTAATGTTTTTGTTTAAAAAAATGTTTGCTTGCAAGTATTATTATTTGTTAAACTGTATGTTTAATGTACTAAGTTGCCTTGCCTTGCATAAAATGCAAGTAAGTACTTTTGTCTGTTATATATTTTTCGTTAAGAACTGGAAGGATAATTTCTTATGCAATTTGTGTTTGATTTTGTTTACGATTTGCCCTTTTATACCATATGTATGTATGTATATACAAATATAGCTAGATATATTAAATACTTTTGATTTTTATTCTTTACTGGCGTTAATCCTTATCCAAGTAAAATTAGTTACGTATAATTTTCCATATTTATTCATTTCGATATATATATGCGTTATAACTATAATGTTTTCAACGCTACGGGTTCTATGCAAACAATTTCACTGCCTACTTGACTATATGTATTTAATATGTGTACTATATAATGTATTTTTTTTTTTTAACATGTTTCTGGATCTGCTGCAGCTGTGTGTTTGTTTGTGTTTTTTTTATATTTTATTCCTTATTCTTTTATTGTTATGTAAACTTGGCTAGCACCGCATATTGTTTATATACTCGTATGTAACTTTATATGTATGTATGTATATTATTCTATGTATGTGTGTCTTTTCAACTACGTATGTATGTATAAATTTATGGATCATGCATATGTGTTCGTGTAAAAGACAACACACAAAACGTTGCAAGGAATTCCTTTTTGGCCTAAACAGCGACCCTGTGACTGTGTGTGTGTGCTGTGTGTGTATGCAGGATTAGGGGGCGTTTTTAAAAAGTTAAGTTAAAAATTTTGTATTGCGAGTACTTTAGTTCCTCTGCAGCATATCGTTTACATATCGCATGCTCCTTGTAGGCTTTGCATTGGGCACATCAGAACATGGAAATTAAAAGGCCCTAAAAGTTGTATATATATATATGTATATATATATATATGTATGGAATGGTTTTGGTGTAAAATTAAAAAAGGAATTTCGATGGGGTTGTTGGTTTTTTTTTTTTTTTTTTGTTTAAGAAAACATTTTTATTTGATAAAGTTTCATTTATGTTCATGTATTATTGGTATGTTTTGTTTGTTTTTATAGTTATTACAATAATAATCATAATATAATAATAATAAAAAAATTTATCATAATTATTACAATACGAAAAAAAATAGTCGATCTAAAAAATAATTTAGAACTAAATGTTTTTTTTTTTTGTTTCGTGTGTGAACTCTCTTTCTCAACACATTTTACGTTCAACTTTAAACATATCTCATTATTTTTTTTTTTATATTGTATATATATTTATATATAGATGGGTGTTAATATTATGCATAAATATTTATTTAATTATATTTGTAATTATTATTTAGCTAAAGCGTATGAAAATGCAAAGTATTTAACACATTAACTTTAAAAACTAAATACATTTAAAATTTAAAAAAAAAAAACTTAATTTAAAATTAAATAATTTTTTTAACAAATATGCTGACAGCGGCAAAAATAAGTTTGCATACTTTTCTTTTCTTCGAAAAAAAATTATGGTTTATCTTTTCTAAAATTTTAAATATATTTATTTTTTTAATTTGAAGACGCAAATTTTATTGTTTTAGGTATTGAAATGTGTTTGGTAAGTTTTTGTAATATTTTTAATTTAATTCGTATTCTTTAATTATTTTATATAATAATAACGCGGCAAAGTTTGGGCCTATGCAAAATTTTTTTTTGTTTGTGTGTGGGTTTTTCTTAATTTTTTTTTGCGTTTTATTTAAACTTCATGCTATTTGTTTTTTTTTTTGCTTTCAAGATTTTGTTTAGCTTAAACGTTAACCTAGCGAAAAAATGTGTATTTAATTATTTAAAATTTTGTTTGATGAATATTCTTCGTTTTAATGTTACGTTTTTCTTAAAGTTAGAAAAACAGTGTTTCTTTTTTTGTTTTTCATACGTTTACGATTCAAACTTACGTGCTAGGCAAAAAAATTGGCTCACTTAGATATACATAGTTATCTAATATTATTAATATTTTTAATTTTACGCTTTTATTTGTGATTTTCTTTAGTACGATATGCGGGTGTCTATTTTTTTATTTTTTGTTTCGTTTTATTTTTGCAATATTTAAACTCACAAAAAAAATTATGCTATTTGTAATGCAAAATTTAAAGTACTGTAATATTATGTTGATAAACGGCATAATGCTTACTACATATATTCCATATATAATATAATAATATTATTATTATAATTATAAATAATAATTTAGTGCACTTTGCATTTATTTTGCTATATTGTGTTTAACATAATAATTAATTTGTATTATATATTGTATTTTTTTTTTACGTAAATTCAGAATTTACAAAATTTATTGTATTTAGTTTTTCTTATACGTTTTTCCCTTTGGGTGGGGAAATTGGGAGGAAGTGTTTAATTTCTTACAAAAATCAAAACAAAAAACAAATTCAAAAATAAAATAAAAAAAAAATTGTTTGTTTTTGTATTTAGGTTTAATGTTTAACTTTTAACTATCTTTTACTTTGGGTTCGCCTTTTTGTTTGTTGGTATTTTTTTGAGTTTTCAGGTGATTTTTTGTTAGATTTATGTAATGTTTTTATTTTTGTTATTTAGTCGTGTGTGTGTGTGTGTAAGTTGTTGCTGCTTGAGATCAAAAGATAGTTAAAACTTTTGTGCAACAAAAAAAAAAAAAAAAACAATAATAATTAGAAGAGGAGAACTAATAATAATAATAATAGTTTGTTTTTTTTTTTTATTTTTTGTAAAATAAAAGACCTTGTTTGCTCAGCTTTGCCGTTAACATCTACAATTAGCTATTTACAAATCGGCCATGAGTTATATATATATTTTAGGTTTTTCTATATACACTTAACAATGCAGGAAAAAAAAAATAGATTTAATAATAGGTATAATAATTATAATAATAAAATTCTACCGCCATTTGCTTACAGTCTTTAAGTCGTAAAGAAATCAAAAAATCCTTTTTGCAAAATCTGCTTTTGGTAGAGTTTGTTGTTGTTGTTGTTTTTTTTTTCGTTAGTTAGTTATAGGTAGAGATGTCGCGGCGGATATTGAGGGTGGCGGGGCGTTTAATATTTTTTGTTTTTAATATATATTTTGTGGGATTGGGGAACGGGGGCACGTGGCAAGTTTAAAGCCAACAATTTAATACTTTTGCGCTTTGCGTAGCGTCTCTTAACTTTTCTTTCTTTCTTTTTTTAACTACAACTCTTAGATCACAAAAAAAAAAAAATGTGTAGAGCGCTATCAACTAGTTATTTATATATATATATATATATATTTATGTATGTATATGTATGTATATATATATGTGCTACGTATATGTTTATATAAATCGTTAATGTGTATGTTAACATAATAATTACTTAGCCAATGGCTAATTCTTATTTGTTTTTTAATATTTATTTAAATTTATTCTGGGGCCGCTGCCAAACTTAATCACAAGAAAACGTCTTTAACATTGCACTCGCCAGCTGCTGGTAACCAGACTCCAGTTCCACTTTAAATTCCAGTTCAAGTTCCAGGCTTAGTAGTTCCACGCTGCTGCTGCTGCCTGCGTCGCGGCCGCAACAGCTGCTACAGCGGCCGCTGCTGCTGCTGCTGCTGCCGCTGCCCTCGCTTCATCGGCATCGCCATTGCTACTGAGCCGTCGCACACGCACCAGACGCAGCTTCTCCTCGTTGATCACCTTGAGCTGCTTTTCCGCATCGCTGTCCAGTGGCACGCCATCATCCAGCAGCTCCTGCTGCTGTTGCGTTTGTTCCACCTCCTCGTCATCGTCTTCCTGCTTGATGCGCACCTCCGGTTCCATTAAACGCTGCTCAATCTCGTCCAGTTGAGCATGATCCTCGTGCTCTGCATCAGCAGCATCGGCAGATGCATCACCCTTGACACCACCACCCTCATCGCCCTCACCTTCACGATTATAGTCGGAGCCTTGCATGACACAGACGCCATTGATAATTCGCTCACTGCCGCTGCTCGTGCTGTCAACGACGTTGTTATTGGCAATGACGCCAGCAGCTGCTGCTGCCGCTGCCGGTATTGGTATTGTGGCACCGGCCGGATTAACCCATTGTGGTGCCGCCGGCTTGCGTCGTGAACTGCGCGCCGCATTGCTCATATACGCCGCAGCTGCGGCCGCCGAGGCAAGTGCCGAATTCTGCAGCGCCTTCTCATAATCGGAAAGGGGCGTGTGCTCCGGCTCGTGGGCGCCACCTTCGAGGGATTCGTTGTCGCTCATATTGTGCCCGCTGGCGTCTAGCTCGAGCTCATCCTGATAGTCATCGCTGCGCTCACGCTTCAGCGTTGTCATCGACAAATCCAAGCCACTCATCTGCTCCTTGAACGCCTGATTCAATGCCTGAAGCTCATCGCCTCCGGCAGCGCCAACTGCAGCCGCTGCCGCAGCCGCTGCACCAGCCGCCGCTGCCGCACCCGGTATACCAGCCAGGCTGCGTCCGAGTAAAGCTGCCGCTGCAAAATACGGTGGGTAAGGTATGGGCGCACCACTCAAACCCATCCGCTCCTTGTGCAGCTCGACGAGACGCTGCTGCAGCAGTATGCGAAACTGGACGGGATCGAAGGGCGTGGCGTTTGTGTTCTCGCGACTTGGTATGGGATTGTCGTGGCCGGGCTGACCGTGTGGCACCTGCTGCTTGAGTCGCATGCGATGATTGTGGAACCAGTTGGTGATGGTTCGCGTCGCCAAACTCAGTTCATTGGCCAGAAACTCAATGGTGCCAACATTCGGATATGGATCGAGTGCAAAGGCCAAACGCAATGCCTCCTTCTGCTCCTCGGAGAAGAGGACGCGCTGCTTCTTGCTGGGCGGTGCACCACCCACCGACGAGCCCACCGAACCCGGTCCGGGGCTGCTCGTATAGAAATCATTTGTATCATTGCTGGACGTATCACTGCTGTTGTCCTGCTGATTGGGCCCAGTGCTGCGACGCCGCTTGCTCGCCTCCCGCCGCTCGTTCTTCAGCAGCTGCAGACGCTCCACATTGTTGGCATCGCTGAGCCACAGCTGCATGCGTATGAACGGCTCACGACCCTTGATCGAGAGCATGTGCCAGGGCTTCGGTTTGCTAAGCAGCTCCGACACGGAGCCCTGCGACAAGCCCAGCACTGCCTCGCCAAAGATTTTCTGGCCAATATTGTTGGCGAGCAGAGCCTCCTTGATTTTCGTTGTTATATCATGCGTGTCCAGATCTTGGGTCAATGCGGCCATCTCATAAACTGTCGGCGACATATGCTGATGCAGGCTGCGCATTGCATTTGGTGCATGTGCCCCACCCAACACTGGCATCATCATCGGCTTCTTTTCGTTGCTGAGGGGCGTGCTGCTAGCACCAACAGCAACACTTTGTATGCCACTGGGCGTCACCGCTGCCGGCAAACTAATGGCATGTTGGGGCGGCAAACCTGGCGATGTCAGCAGCATATTCTGATGATGCAACAACTGGGCCTGGGCCTGAGCTTGGGCCTGGGCCTGAGCCTGGGCCTGAGCCTGAGCCTGCTGATGCTGTTGGGCCTGCTGATGCTGATTGGCTTGGGCCTGAGCCTGGGCCTGGGCCTGTTGAACCGCAGCTGCTTGTGCGGCAGCTGCCTGCTGTTGTTGTTGCATTGCTGCCGACATGGCAGCGGCTGCTTGCATCTGTTGCATTATATGCTGGGCCTGCGCTGGCTCCTGCAGCTTAAGTTCGTTCATCATCTTCTGCATGGGCAGCGTGGCCTGCATTTTGCTGGCCAAGCCCTGCGGCATCTGCGGACTGCCGCTGTAGCTGCCCGTGCGCATCAGTTTCTCGGGCGCAATCTTATATTGGCTGGCGACCAGCTTATGCACAGCATTCTCATCCTCGAGGAACATCTTCATGCGTATGAACGGTTCGCGTCCCTTCTGCGTAAGCATGTGCCAGGGCTTGGGTCGCGCCAACAGATCCGACACCGAACCCTGCGACAAACCCAGAACTGACTCACCAAACAAACGCTGCGAGATGCTGTACTGAGAGAGCGCCTCCTTCACTCGCCGCACAATATCCTCGGTGTTGAGATTGTTGAACATATCGAACTGCTGCTGTGTTATCGGTGGCAACACCGCTTTTGTCGGCCGCTGTGGCTGTGAGTGGTGCGGCGTCACTGGTGGCTGCGTTATCAACGAATTGGTTATCGATGCCATGCGCTGCAGCGGACTCGCCGTTGCCGCAAACTCCTCACCCTGATTGCTCAATGCCGGTGGCAGTATCGAGTTGCTAAGTGGACTGGGTGCTGCCGAGTTGCTGCCATGACCGCCGGTGGCAACGCTGATGCCAGCAGCACTCGAATTGCTATTGCCGCCGGCAGCGGCTAATGCTGGTGGTGCTGGCGGTGCCGGTGTGTTGCCGCCCTCCGATTTGCGGGCATGCGGCAGTACTGGATACTGGCTGCTGCGATCGTTGTCGTCGCCACGTTCGCCGTCCTTGGAGCAGCTGCTGCTGCCGCCGCTGTGCTGATCGTTGAGCGACGAACGTTGGCCATTCAGCTTGATATCTTTGCTGGCCAGCGATAAATCCTGTGCACCGTTAAGCACCTGCTGTTGCAGTGCCATCAAACTGGAAAAGTTGGGAAAGCCCGCTGCCTGTTGCGCCTGCTGGGCCTGTTGCTGCTGTTGCAGCTTGGCTATTTCACGCTCCAGGGCATGACGCATATTCTCATCAGCGGCCATTGCTGCGGGGAATGGATTAGCGGCTGCTCCCGGCATGCCAGCTGCGCCGCCAAAGAACGGTGACAACAAAAACCTGTAAGACAAAAACGCCAATGACAACCAAAAAAAAAAAAAACGTTTAGTCAACAGTTGGATTCGGTTCGGTACACCAAACTGTAAACCGTTTCGATTTTGGTATGTTTGTTGCTTACCCTGGAAATGCTGCCTCACGGGGTGTACGTGTCATTAGCTCCTGATAGAGACGCGCCATTTTGTCCTGTGCCAGATCCTCGTGACGTATCCGTTGCTGTTGCTCCCGCTGGGCTGCTTCTCGCTGTTCACGCTGTTCCCGCTGCTCCCGTTGCTCCCGTTGCTCCCGTTGCTGCTGTTGCTGATGTACGGCAACGGCGGCGGCAGCGGCGGCTGCTTCACGCTGCTCGCGTTGCGCATGCTCCGAGACATGTTGCAGCTGTTGCTGTTGCTGCGGCTGCTGCAAATGCTTAATCTGCTGTTCTACCTTGTAGAAGGGGGAGCTGCAGCTTTGCGGCGGCGACTTGCTATCCTCATTGCTGTGCGTATCGTCGCCCATATGGCGACGCTGATGCTCCTGCTGATGCTGTGCGGCGACTGCGCTGCTCTTCATTAGGGAGGAGGCCTCGCTGAGAATGTGTGCAAGGCGATCGTCCGACATGGAATCATCGCCACCACCGCGTCCAGCATACTGTGGCAGTCCTGAGTCTAAAGATAGAGAGAGGGGGGGGGGGGGGGCGTGGAGAGATTAAATTGAGTTAATGTTGTATATTGTATTGATCGTAAAGTGGCATTGCCCATTAAACGTTATAAAGTTTATGCGCATTCGGTTTTTGCTCATTTATTGAAGCTCAATTGATAGCCTGCTGCAAACAAACCAAAAACCGAACCGAACCGAACTGAACAGAACAGAACAGAACAGAGCCCCGTCCCCTGGCTCTGACGAGCCAACTGGCAAATTAAGCCATAAAGCGTTCAAAAAGCCAGCACAAATTTGTGGCCATAAAGCGGCAGCACAGCATTTTAAAACGGCGACTCCAATGCACTTTTCATTTATGCCACATGGCGCATGCACTAAGCAAAATAACTTTATAACATATTAAACCTATAAATAGTTATTATTTTTTAATATTTATTTAATAGCTATTGCATTTTGAATGATTGTTGGAAAATATTTAAAATTGAAAAAAAAAAAATAATAAATCCCAAATATCTATTTTGTCAAAGGATTTTTTGTTCAGAATATTTGTGCAGTGTAATAATATATAATACACAAATAAGCATTTGATAAACATTTCGTGAATTATAAATTCCAAAGCATCGTTTTTTTAATTTTTCGCGAATCGTTTTGCCTCAAAGCGACCGACTCGTGTTAAGCGGCATGCAGCGCTAGTTGGTTGCAGCCTGCCTGCCTGCAACCTGACCATTCCAAAAACGGGCTCAATTATAGCACCATTTGATTTCCAATCAACAAATGCCGCGCCGACCACAGACAAAACAAACGCAAACAAAGTGAACCCGCACCAACCGGAGGCGCAACATCAATGGGCGTCACGGAACAAACAAAATAAAAGCTAGACAAGTCGAAAAAAAAAAAAATTTATATACATAAACTGGATGGGCCCTTAAATAGTTCAATGCATGCGGTGTGCTAATTTGGCACGCGCCATGAAACCAGCAAATCAAAAAAAAAAACGTACTGGCATGGGCGGGGTCCAAATGAATGGAGCCTGGGCATGCCAAATGCTCATCGAAGCGAGCTGGGGCAATGCTGCAGAGTCCGATTGAATAAACGAAACGAAACGAAAAAGAGTCGAAATGAATGTGAATTCAATTGCAATTGAAAGAGCACATGGAACAGCAGCAACAACAACAAAAGAAAACAACAACAACAACAAAAGAAAACAACAATTTTTGCACAAATTCAATTGAAATGAAGGTTTTTTTTGAGTTCAACTCGTTAAATGTCGCTGGACGGCGCGCCGTCGTCAACAAAATCGACGAAAAAGCAAAAAATATCAACTGCCAAATTGTTGTTGTTGTTGTTAAAAATCGCACAAGTGGTTGTGTCCTGTGTGGCATGTTTGTGGCTGCGAGCCAACAAACATCAATCAGCGCAATTCGGGCGCCAGTTAGGAGTTTGGGGCGAAGGCGTGGCAACCTAACGTAACGTAACGCAACGCAACGAAACGAAATTTAACTGAAAATCGCTTTACAATTGCCAAAGCATAATCGATGCCCCAAAGGAGCAAACACTTGTCCACCATCACACAACAAAACATACAAAGCATCAAGCTAAGAGGGCCGAGCATGGGAGGGGCGGGCGTATCAGTTGCTAGCACAGGAAACGGAAATCAACACATGAATGACAAATGTTTGGTCCACGCCCGGCCGGACTGCCAATTGAAGCGAGAGATTTGGGCGAATTGAAAAGTGTTTTTCCCATTGAAATACAATAATGGCAGAATAGCGAGCTGGAGACAAAAGGCTGCATACAATACAAGGGCCAACTACAATAGATCGTAACGTTTGGCTTTTTCTGCCAAAAAATGGCAGAGTGACGACACACACACTTATACCACATACCACATGCGGCATGCCATCACACATCCTCTGAACTTAACAATTTTTTTATAGCTTTTGCTTGATATGATTTTTGCAATTTTTTTAAAATTTTTTTTCGAATTGATTTTTTTTTTTTAATTTCTTATATTCTGTTAGGTCTTTGTCGTCGTCGCTTCATTTGAGGATTACAAAGTGTTTTTGTGTTATAAAGTCGAAGATGACATTGATGACACCTGGCTGACCCCATGCCAGGGACATTCACATTGGGACATTCGGACATTGGGACAGACACAGACAGCTTAAGCGCTCTTAAGGCAGATATGGCGAATGGCAAAAATGGAGAAAATGGCAAAACTGGAACTGAAAATGAAACTGCAAATGGAAATGGAAATGGAAATGTCGAACGGATGTGATGTGTGGACTGAGCTAAACTGAGCTGAGCTAAGCTCAGAGTTAAGACAAGGGCAATGCACTGTCAACTTTAAACGATCAATAAAACAGCTAATTTGCTTTGCAATTTCAACAATAACTCAAAAAGGTTAAAGATAAAGAGAGAGATCTGTAAGATATATATTTTAACTTATGGCAATGACACTTGATCTAAGGCAATATTAATTGAAAATTTGTATTATCGGTGACTGAGCTTTAATTATGTTGTAAAAATCGATAGATATTTATGCATATATATATTTTTTTTTTAAGCTGCTCACGTGGCGTTGGCAACATTTGTTCAACGGAGCGACAGATTTGCAGACAGAAGCGACTTTTAAATAACGCAATACCCAAACCCCCAGCCATATTCAACCCTTACTCTCTACCGCAAAAATCTACACACATAAATATAAATATGTCTATATATACATATATATTCATATTTGGCCATTTGAATATACCAGGTTTTGTTGTTTGTTAGCCTAAAAGTTGGTTAAGTTAAAGCATATCAGTTTTTTCGTCTGTGCGTTTAAATAACTTTTAAGTTTTGTTTTAGAATAATTATTGTCTTCAACTGTTTTCAAGAACTGTTTTTAAGAACTGATCAAATTTCGGTGTACTTATTTTCACTTGGTATTGGACTACACATTTAGAGTATCAATTTGTCGTCTATTGTCAAACTACAATGTCACATTTACTTTTTTTTGCTTTAATGTTAGCGTTGTCCACTTTTTTTGTCTGTGCTTTTTATTTGTGTCTGAATTTTACATTTTTTTTCTCCTTTTTTTTTGTGTGTTTTGTTTGTAATTTATTAGAGAGGAACATGTTGACCAAATTGTCATTCAAAAGGATATGGATTTGGCGCGACCGTTAGCTGTTATAAAAATATAGATATGAGCTATCATATCATATCATATATATATGTATATATAAATACGAATAGCTTCCACCACCTGTGCCACAATTTGCTTGATGAATATTTGCCTTTTATAACAAATCAGACAAATATTCCTGCCAGACACGATGAGTGCCCCAGCAGCACCCAACCTTTTTTCCAACCCCTTCCCCCATTATCCCCTACCCCTACTCCTACTCCTACCAATGGCTGCTTATTCGACTGTGTTTTTTTGTTCTTTGCTGCTTTTGTTGAGTTTAGCAGTGGAGAGTTTTTCCTAATACAATAAATATTTGCCAGCACACAAATATGTGTAATCATACTTCAGTCGCAAGAAAAAAGGGTTTTTAAAGGCAGGCAGGTGTGGCAGGGTTTGTTTGCCACAATTGAACTGCCGCATTGAAATTGGCACACGCACGCAATTTGCATTAATTGCAAGAAAAATTTTCTAATTAAAATGCCAGTCAGTCGTTGAGGTTGTTGTTGTTGTTGTCCTGGGCGGTGGTATTAGCAAAAGTGTCAATTAAAAATGAAGGCAAAATATTACAAAAAAAAACCAAACAGCAAACGACAAAGAGAGAGACACCTACTTGAGGCGAGACTTGCCATATTGCTTTCTTCTAACTGAGCTGAGGGCAAACGTAGCATATCAAATGAAGTGGCTACAAACGGGTAGAGATAGTGGGCGGGGTTGGTTAAGCGTTGCCTCAACAACAACAACAACAACAACAACAACAACAACAACAACAACATCAAACAGAAAAAGCGCCAATTTTTCAATTCCAATTGCAGCCAAATCAGTCAGGAGGGCCGGGCATGCGGCACGAGGCACGAGGCACGGTTTGTTGTTTAGAGGTTGTTTTGCTGTTGTGTTGTTTGCCTTGCAATTAAGCGCAAGAAATATGACAACAACAAGACATTTAGCCAAGGTAATTTGCAAGTTTTATATTCGTTTTCATTTTCTTTTCATAGCTTGAACCCATTAAGTGCAGAGGGTATAATGCATTTTGAATGTGAAATGGTAAAGGATGGCTTCACAAATGCCAAAAACTTTATTTAATTGCATAAGCAAAATGATTGGAGATATTTATTTTGTTTTGTTTTGTTAACATAGCAGTTGGAAACTTTGTTGTTACAGGGTATTTGCTAGTCTATACCAATGCACACTTTGTGTTCTTTTAATTTTATTTGTGTGCTGTTGTTGTGTCAAAGTTCATTACAAAGTAATTAGCCCAAGCAACACACACAAGAAATTATAAATGAAAAAATAATAATAATAAAAAACAGAAAAAACAAAAAAATAAAGTTCCGAAAGTGCAACACGACGAGCAGCGCGAAACATCTGCAACATTTTGCGGCATGATGGCAAAATGTCGAAGACAAACTTTTGCTGCCATGTCTATGCGGCCCATGGGGCATGATGGCATGTCAGTTAACATGAGGGCAAATACTATACAAGCTCCAAAAATAAATACATACAATATTTACGTATACTTAATATATATAAAATATAACATTTTATACGTAAATTTATATAGTACATATGCACGTAGTATGTAAATTAAATTTAGTGTCAACGAGTGTCATTCACACACACACACACACACACGCGCACACACACACGCGCACGCACATACAAAGGAATTTCAAGCCTTTCAATCAAATGTTGTTGTTTGCATGCCACTTGGCTTAGGCATCATGCATTGATTCAATGTCATTTTGATTTAATTCAAATGTATAACAAGTGATTAATATATATATATATATATAGTATAATATCTTTATTAACCCTCTGCGTGGCGCAGCTTTTCGGAATATTTTTGGTTTGTATTTTTTGTATTTTTTTTTATTATTTTAAATTTAATCCCGTTGAACGGACTTAATGCTAATTTATGTTTATTGTATTTCTTTTCTATTCACTAACACCAACCCCCCCCCCCCACACCATTGTTATGTTAAGCACATTCCGCACATAGCACCCACCTTCGCCTACCTCCCCCCCGCCCCATCACACCACACCTTGCACCCCATTCAGAAGCAAATAAATTACATTACAATCAAATGCGAACAAAAAATAAATAAATAATAAAAGAAAAATACTTAAATATGGGGCCAAAAAGCGCAGGAATTGATACGGACCGTTGGCCACTTAGTCAGCCGATGTGTTTCATTCTCTATATATATATATATATATATATATATATATATAGGTAAGTGTGTGTGTGTGTGTGTGAGGCACATATTTCGCTTTATGGCTGGTGACAAATAATTTGTGAAACGGCGGCAAATAAAAGTGCGAGGCAGTTCTTTTTTTTTTTTGTCTTCTGTTCTTCAGTTTTTGTTTTGTCTGTCTGTTTGGCATTTGGAATGCTTTTGTCTTTACCCCCTCGATCGGTTAAACAGAGCCCAACCCCCCCCCCCCCCCCCCAGCCACTTACTAAAACTGCGCCTCTCTCTCTCGCTCGCTCGCAGTTTTCTTTTGTTTTCTTTGCCGCGTGCTTTTCTATTTCGGGCAACGCACTTTTCGCTCGACTTTTCGGCCGGCTAAAACAAATAGACGACGATGTCTGCTAAAATTATGTGTTAATATGCTAGTATTATTAGCTGCCATAGCGAGTTGGCTCGGCAACATTTTGTTGCCGGCAACAAATACAAATATTTGCCATCATTACGTATACGACGCGTCGTCTGACAGAGCCAAAATGACGTCGAGATATTTTCCATATATCTTTCGGTTCTCTTCTGTTTTTGTCACCAACTCAAACCTGTTTCTAGTTGTTGTTGTTGTCTTTGCAATGCGCTAAGCTTAGTTTGAGTTGTGTACTTTAACGCTACTCGGTGAAACTCTACCGTGCAACCTTTTCTCTCTCTCCCAGTCTCTCGCTCGTTCTCTGTTGTTTGTATGTTATGGCAAAGCATTGTCAACTTTCGGGCAATTGAAGATCGACTGATTGCACAGTGGTTTTTTTTTTTTGTTGATAAAAATCGATAACAACTCGATAGTCACATCTTTGTATCTTTGTTTGCCGTTGTTCTTTGTTGATTCGTTATAGAAATCGAGACTTGATTTCTTGGCATTTGCATTTTGGAAAAGTTGTATTTTATAACTTTTCAATTGTGTTTTTAGCATTTTCCGAAATTTCCACTCGCTTTGCCCGTGCGCCGTTTAATATGCAACAATTGTCGTTAAATGTTTTACAAAAACAACAGCAAGCTAAATTAACGGCAAAACAAACCAAAAATGTGAAAAACTTTTGCCTCAACTACTAGGAGCTCTCTCTCTCTCTCTCTCTCTCTTTCTGTCTTTCTCTTTTTCTCTGCCTGCCAACCGCCGTTGGCACAACTCCGCATTGCAACTTCCACAGAACCCCCCCCCCCCCCCCCTTTAAGCAACCCACCCTTTTTGGTCACCACTCAGCTGGCGTACTTTGTCCAGCACAAAGACGACTTCAAACGCGCGGCACGTCAACGTTTTGCATGCCTCGTTGAAGGCAGCAGCAGCAGCAGCAGCAGCAGCAGCAGCCGCAGCAGCAGCAGTTGCAATGAATTGTTGTTGTTGCTGTTTACATTTAATTCTACTTCACGTTGTTGCAGCTGTTGTTGTTGTTGCTGTTGTTGTTTGGTTTTTGAAATTGTTGTTTAATTTTTTTCTCGCATTTTTACTTTTTTTTTTTTAAATGTATTTTGTTTCAAGCCTTTCACAGACCAATTGTCACGGCAGTCGTCGCGTCGCGTCGCGTCGTGTTGCGTTGCCCTTCCTTTCCCGCCCACAACAGCATTATTTTGTGTTGTTGTTGCTGTTGTTGTTGTTTTGTTTTAGCCCATTCCAATATGATTCCATTCGTTGCTTGCTTGCGGCCGCTTTAAACAATTACAATTGAAAAATCATTGACGCGCTGCAAAATCGCTGCCAACTTTTGCTAGACTTCAAAGTGTGCGGTTATTTTTTTTCTGTTGTTGTTGCTGTTGTTGTTATTAACTATTATTGCGCCCTGCGTTAGGCAATGAGATTATTGTTTTTGTGTTTTTGCCAGCAACTTTGCCTATTTGCTTTTAAATTTACTGACAACTGACTGAGCGGGGCAGTTGGGGGGGGCTCACTAAACACATTTAGAAAAAAACGCAACAAAAAAAAGCAAAGCCAAGAGGTAAATTTGCAGCGCCTGGCATTCACAATAAATGCATAAATAACTGTATATAAACAGTTAGTTTAGCTGCCATGAGTAATCGTCATAAATTAATTGTCAACATTTGCATGCACTTAGACACACACACACACACACACACACGCACACATGTGCATTGGGCAAACAGAGAACAGTAAAACTTTGATTAACTTTGCCAAGCCGCATCGCTTTTACGAGGGGTTTTTGTTTGTGCGTGTGTGTGTGTGTGTGTGGTGGTGCGTGTCTGTGCCACAGTTTTGTACTGTTAAAAATACTTTTGCATTGACATATTTTGTATGTTCCGTACCCCCAAGCACCACTTTGTGTGGCATAGTTGCAAATTGATGACTAATCAATAAAACTTAACCAAGACAACAACAACAACAAAGCAACTTAGATTTATGGACATGTGGCACAGCTATCATTAGCCAGAGATCTAAAGTTGTTAACACACACACACACACACACACACACACACACACACTAGCAGACAAAACGATTGTCTGTTTTTGAAGAATTTTACGCCTAATGTGCGAATTTGGCAAAATTTATGACGACAGGCGAAATGGTTGCATGAAATGCATCAAGTCGTCGCCGCTGCATCGTGTTGTTTGTTTCTCGTTTTGGCACGTTGTGCTTGTTGATTATACGCAAAAATCAAAAATAATTAAAATTTCACATTTTAATGTTTTGGCCGTCTGCCAAAACGATTTTAAAAGCCCACGAAAAAAAAAAAAACGGCCAACAAATGTGCCAAACTATAGGAAATCAAATGTGCCACAGTTTTCTCAGTTTTCTCAGTTCCAAAGTGCCTGGCAAACTATGCTAAACAATAAATGTAAGCGTTAATAAAATTGATAAATGGGCCCGTTGCCACAAAGTAACAAAAAATTCAAATATGCGAATGATAATAAATTCTCGATTTCGGGTTGTTTTTTTTAACTGTCTTTCAGCTAAGGCTAGGAATTAACTCGAATCTTTCAGTCTTTTCAGCTGTTTCGGGAACAAAATGGTCATATAACTGTTAAATCTATATGATAATTACGTAATTTTATAACTAGCTAGTTAATTAGTTTAAAAAAAAGGACAAAATCAACTCACCTTTTTTGGGTATAAGCGATTTGAGGAGCATGACAGCATTATCATCACAGGCCCAGGCATGCATCTTGCGATAGCTATCGCGACCCTTCTCGGTCAGCTTATCCCAGGGCTTTGGCTTGCTCAACAGCTCCGAAACGGTGCCCTGCGACAAGCCCAAAATATATTTGGCAAACAAACGCTGGCCAATATTATGCACCGACAGCAGCTCGCGAACACGTCGCGAAATATGCAGAGTGTCGAGCGCCTGATTCGAATACTTGTCCATGTTGTAGCGCAGCATCTCCTGCAGTTTGGCCTCCATGGGATCGCCTTTGGGTATCAGCGATTCACCCAAACGGCCGGCCATCGAAACGCCCGGCTGCAATTGCAATTCAGCGTCCGCAAATCGAAAATGGGCGCGCGCTTCCTGGCCAGCGGCAGCTGCGGCCGCAAACTGAAACGCTGGCAGATTCGGAAAATTGGGCAGATTTGGTAGATTGGGCAAAAAGGCGGCCGCATGCTGTGCATTGGCGGCCATCGCTGCAGCGGCGACCGCAGCATTTGCATTTGGTGTCAAACTGTTGTTGTTGTCCTCGACATTGGCAGCGGCTGCTGCCTGTTGCAACAGCGACTTGTTGCCATTCAGTGTGCTGGCAATGCTTGCTGCTAGCTGTGCGGTGCTGCTGTTGGGTGTACTTGTGGCGCTATTTGAATTGGAATCGGCGCCATGATGCATATGATGCGCTGCATGCAACAATTGTCCATGTGCATGCCCGTGATGATGCGCATGATGCAGATGCGGATTCAGTTGATCGTTGGCGGTAACGCTGCTGTTGCTGTTGCTGCTGCTGTTGCTGCTGTTATGGTGATGTTGCTGCTGTGGCTGATGCATCTGTTGTTGTTGCTGTTGCTGTTGCTGCTGGTGTTGGTGCTGCTGCTGCTGCTGGTGTTGGTGTTGGAGCTGGTGCTGGTTTGCGGCATCTAGGCGTGTGGATTTGGAATTGGAACAAGAGGAGTGATTGGCATGTAAGAAAGTTGAGTTAACCAATTGACTTAGCAGCACTGTGGACGAAGGTCCATGTTGCTGTTGCTGTTGTTGTTGTTGTTGTTGTTGATGATATTGTTGTTGTTGTTGCTGGGCAGAAAAGTGTTGTTGCTGCTGCGGCGGCGGCGGTGGTGGCAGCAACAATTGCTGCTGCACCGCATTGGCATTTTGATAAATTGTTGGCGTTTTGCTTCCAGTTGCTGCTGTTGCTGCTGTTGTTGTAGGTGCTGTTGTTACTGCTGTTGTGGCTGTTTCAAAGCCACGCCGCCAATAGCTATTGACCAGCTGCTCTTCCAGTGTTTGGCCAGCAGCAATTTCAGCATCGTCTTCTGTTTCAATTATTTCAATTTTGGGCTGCAATGTTTCAGTTGCATTCGTTTCGCGAACGTTTGCGCTTGTTTCTGGCTGATTGGCTGTAGATGGCGTTGTAGTTGTGACCGCTTCTTCTTCTTCTTCTGCTTGATCATGTTTTTCTTCATGTTGTTCTTGTGCTTGATCGTCTTTAACTGGTGCTGCTGCTGCCTCTGCTGCTGCTTGTTGTTGTTGCGGCATTTCTACGGGGATACAACAAAAAAGTTGTGCTTTTTGTTGTTGCTACTTATTCGGAATGTTCTAACATAAAATACTGGTATTTGTTTATGTTTGGTTTGGTTTTGTTTGGTTTGGTTTTTTGTTTTAGCATTTTGTAATTGGCATACCAATTTCAACAACATCCATGGAACAAAACGCCAAAAATCAATCAAAATATATATATTCTTTTTATATATTTATTTTCAATTATTTTTTGTTTTTTTTGCCAACATTTTGCACTTTTTGCTCTTCGCTTGCCAATTCGAACAACAAAACAACAATGAAACTGTGCGTATTTGTATGTATATTTATATATATATGTATAAATAGTAAAATAGATATTTATCAAATGTATAAAGATAGATAGAGCGAGCGAGAGCGAGAAATAGAGAATAGAGAATTAAAGCGTGTGTGTGTGTCGTTGTGATGTCTCGCAACTGTTGTACTAAGTATATGTATGTATGTATGTATGTCCATTTATTTTATCGATAAACATGCAGAGCAACTCAAAGTGTAAATCAACACAAGAACAACAACAACAACAACACGACAACATGAACATCAACAACATCAACAATGACAACAAACGTAGACGTTTTAATGCAAATATAATATAAAACGAAAAAAAAAAAACATTAACAACTGAAGAAATAAAGAAGAGACAAAGACGTCCGCCTCAAATGATCGAGTCGCTGCTGGTTCGTTCTTTTGCTCATCGCTTGTTGACAGCCATAAAAATTGGCGCCGCAGTCGGTTTAGCGCCGATAACAAAGCTCCGATGGCCCGATGAACGGGCAAACAACAACAACAACAATTCATGATAGTGTGTGTTTGGCTGCCCTCCTAGGCGCCGGATGGCGGAACAAATCAAAAGCCATAACAAGCGACAAGCGACAAGCAACAACGAACGCAGCATGACGAGGCGACAAACTACTACTAATAGAGTTGAAAACGAAACTGAATTGAAACTGAATCGTTTCGAGTTGTGAAGATGTGCAAATACTATTGCACTCATTTGGATAATACTTACCATCGCTGCTGGCATTATTCGTTGGATCGCTGGCGCCATTTTTGAGCGCCTCGGCGGCCAAAGCGGCTTTGGTGCGTTCCAAAAGCAAAGCTTGGAATTTATTGGGATTGTTGGCGCAGGCGGCTGCTGCTGCTGCGGCTGCTGCTGCTGTGGCAATAGCCGAATGTGGACTAAGCACATTCAGATCCAATGGACTGCTGTGAAAAAAGAGACAGAGAATTCGATTTGTTGGTTACGATACGAAGTGGAAATGAAACATATAAGATAGAAACATAGAATCAATCAATAGAATAAATCAAGTTGAAATAATCTCTTTAATTTTAAGTCGATTTAATTTTTAATTCACTTACTGCTGTTCCTTTTTGATTTTTAGCTCATTGCCGGCATTGTCCGCTGTGGCTGTGCCTGTGGCATTGGACATATCAGCATCCTGCTCATCATCATTTTTATTATTATCATCATCATCATCATGACGATTGTTGTTGGTAATGGCTGCATGTTGCTGTTGCTGCTGTTGCTGCTGCTCGTTGGCCATATCCATGCCCTCTACTTCATCATCATCATCATCATCATCATTGGCATTGGCATCAGCATCAGCATCACGCAATTCGGCATCATGATCATGATCTTGATCATTATCATCGTCATCCTCATCATCGTCGTTGTGCTGTTGGGTTGATGTCAGATCTGTTGCTGTTGTTTTAAAAACTGCGTTCAGCTCATTGTTGTTGTCACTGCTCTGGCTGCTGTGATTGTTGTTGTTATTGCTGTTGTTGTTGTTATTGTTGTTGTTGCTGTTGCTGTTGTTGTTATTGATGGTTGTTGCAGCAGCATTAACAGCGGCAGCCAATGCAGTTGCCTCAGCCAGCGCCTCATTAATCTGTTGCTTATCCAAACGTGCCTCCAAACGCATAATATGCTGCCGCTTAACCTCCAAATGCTCTTCGAGTCTCTGGATTTGTACGAGATGAGTTTGTTCCAGAGCGCGCAGGCGATGCAACTCATCCAAAAGTGCTTTAATCTAGAACAAAGACAAGCAACAAAATGCGTAAATATTAAAATTATTATGTTTAAAACCTTCAATTTTCAATACTCATTTTATAAATATTGTTTAATGGCCAATTTGCTGATTTGTTTGGTTTGGGCTTACAATCATTGGTTGTGGCTGGATTGGATTTGTGGTAAATTTGTTGCCAAAAAAAAAAACAACTTTTATGTGTGTGGCTTTACTGCTTCAATGTTGTTGCTTGTCAGTCAAACTTTCTCTTTGGTTTTGATTTTACTTTATTTTTATTCTTTTTTTAATACACATCACATCAATATTTAAGCAACAACAATGCCAACGAGTTTGAAAATGAGAAAATTCGCATCGCTCGGCTTTATGCCAAATGTGTGTGTGTGTGTGTGTAAAAGTTCGAGAGTTATAAAATAATTTTTAATAAAATTAACAACGAGGACGACGGCAACGGCAACGGCAACGGCGACGGCGATGTCGCTGATTGCCTGAGACTGGAGCTGAAGCTGAAGCTGAAGCTCAAGCTAAGGCAAACGGGCCACAGATACAGCCACAGGTGAATATTTGGTAAAAGGGATGTAGCTACACAAAAAAACAGAAGGCGGGTGTGTGTGTGTGTGTGTGTGTTTGTGCCTGCAGCAAGCGTTTGAGTTTTTGGAACTTTGTTTGTTTGATGAAAATATGATAATTGGCAAATTTGACAAGGGAATTTTTCTTAAGTGCGTCGACGTGTGCGCGACTTGTGTGGCAGGAGCAAAAAATTGAGTAGGTTGGGGCTTGCTGCTAAAAGGAGGCGTGTAGCGCCGCAACAAAGTTGACAAGATAAAGTTTTGCGCCGTGCGGTATGCAACAAAATTTTTTAATGACAGCCAGGTGGGTTGTGTGTGTGTGTGTGTGTTTGTGTGTATTTCTTATTATGTGATTAAAATTAATTTAATGGCGCGGTTTTTAATTGACGCATATGCCAAAGGCACACACACACACACACAAAACTTCAACTTCAGCGACTTTTGGCGCCGACTGTACCAGCCCTAAAAGAATGGCACAAAATCAACATAATGCCAATCGGTGATTTGCGTGTCATTGCGTTATTAATATATATATATATATGCATACATATGTGAAAGACACAATGACAAAAGTTGATTGGCAAAACTTTTGTTTTACTCAAATATTTTATCAATAATATTAACCAAAAATGGGCTAAGTCAGATTATGATTATTATTATTATTGGTGGGTTTGGGCGAGGGGGTAAACAATCATATATAATTGGCATTAAAAACGCATCAGCATAAATAAAAATATGCATGCCTGTGTGTAGGGAGAAAAATTAGGAAAAACATGTGTCCTCAAACATGTCATGCCTAGAAATGCTAAGCAGTTAATTTCATTATCAATCAAAAGGCACCACACACAAAAAATTTCTACCCACGCTACCCAAGTATTCAATCTTTCGTGTGTTTTGTTGTTGTTGTTTAAGAAATGGGGTTGCGTGTTCGATTTTTCATTAACATACGAGACATGTTAAAAAACGAGCTAAGGACAACAACAACAACAACAACAACAAGCCGCCCCTTTATATTTTGTTGTCGTAAGACGACAGCAACGAAGACTCAAATTAATTGCATAAAAATGTTGTGTACCCCCCCATCCATATATATGTATGTATATATAGTATAGTACTATATACCAATACAGTAAAATCCCTTCTGGCTGACATCTAATTGCCAACTCAATTGAGTCACACACACACAACCCCATCTGCCCCAACTTAAACAAACAACAACAACAAAAAAGAAGTAGAAAATGTAAAAAATTTGTTTTGTTAAATAAACGCAATTAGCATGCGGCGCAATGTGTACGGGTATGCCAAGGGTTGTGTGTGTGTGTGTGTGTTTTGATGCGTCTTACAAATACACACACACACACACACACATAGACAGTTACAAGTTCATTAATAATCAACAGAGACACAATAGCGCCTTCAAAAGTGCAGGCTTAAGCATTAAAAATTGAAATTCGGCAACATCGCTAACTGAAATTTGGCAACGCTGTCCAACACTAAGGTAAATATTAATAGATGAGTGCATTTTTGAACATAACGAACACACCCACACCCACACACACACACACACACACACACACAGTTTTGTCATTTCGATTTAATTTTGTTTAATATTATGAACAGAAACCGAAGTAGAAGTCGAAGTCAAAGCTGTGGCTCTGTTGAAGAATTATTAAAACGATAAATCAACTTTTTGGGGATTTTCGACACAACTCAAAAATCATTTGCAACCCTTTTGCGCCCAAAAAACTTTTGCCTGTCCAATTCGTTGGCTGCCTGTGGCTTTGGCTCTGGCTCTGTGGCAAAATTGAAAGAGTCTGGGCAGGCTAAGGTGTGGAGCGGGGCGCGGGGGCGCGGGGGTGCCTCTTCAACTACGCAGCAATCAAACAAAAACTATGAGTGTGCCAAGTGGGGGAGGGAGTGGTGGTGTGGTGTGAAGCAAAGGGGGATGCATATGCCCAAAGTATTGACTGTAGAATTATGAAAATTTACATTTTTCCGAACAATGAGAATAGTTTGCAAAAATTGGCATGGGCAAAGCAGCTGTGCGAGGGTGTATGAAGGTGCTGTTGGTGGCGGGAGGGTAGTGGAGGGTGCACATTTCGGACATTGACTGACAGTTCAGGCTGCCTTTTTATGTCGGTGTGTGCGTGTGTGTGTGTGTGTGTGTGTGCGCAACTGTTAATTGGTGAGATGGTTTTGTTGCTGTTGCTGTTGCCCCAAAATGAAATGCCTTTGGTATGTGCAAAGTAAACTCGAGCGATATTCATAACTGATATTCATAGTAGTATAACTGTATACTACAGTAGTATGTATATCTGTGCATATGTATGTAAATTATAAACATATACATTTATTGAAAATATAATAGAACAACAACCCTTGTGTTTATTTTTGCTTCGTTTCATTTTTTTTTTTTTATTCTGCTGTTTCGTTTTGCATGTGTATGTGTATGTTTGGGCTAAGGGGTGGGGGTAGCTGTCAGAATTGTAAAAAGTTGCGTAAGTTATGCAAAAATAGACACACTCACACACACACACATGTAAGGTTAGGGGTTGGGGGTGGTGGTGTGTTCGCTTGTGGAACGGGTTGATGTCCCAGCCAGAGACATTAGCATAGAGCCAAAAGCAAACGATTTGTAATTAACAAAATTGCCAGGCAGCCAGCGCGACGACAAGCATACGAGGGGGTTGGGGTTGGTGGAAAAGCAAAGCAGCCCCCAAACAATTGACAAAGCAGTCAATACACATACACACACACACACACACACATAGACAAAAGCACAAGACAACACAAGCAACAACAACAATAATAATAACAAACACTCCAAGGCAAAAGACGTTGACGGGCAAACACACACACACAACACACACACACATATGCATACGCACGCACGAGCAAAATGTGGCAGCAGGTGGGCGAATTTGCTTGGGTCGATGCATAAAACGCCAAAAGGAATTAAGATGCTCAAATGTGTGCGTGTGTGTGTGTGTGTGTCATTTTCACATTCATTCATATATGGCGGGCTAGGGTAAAAAAAGGGTTTAATCAGCGTACGAACAGGCAGGAGTTGTAAAAACATCTCAGCGAACTCAAGCACACACTGAGCGAAAGACAAGCGACCAATACACAAATACAAATTAACAATAAGCAATCAAAGACACACACACACACACACACACTCGAGGAGTGTATATATATATATATATATATATTATTTTTTCATAGCAGCTTTTTAGGCACGCCAGCTGCCAAAGCCAAAAGCAACCGTCAAAGGAATTAAAATTCATTCGGGCATAAAAATTTTAAAATATATATATATATATATAAAGATATAAAGGGAAGCATAGAGACAGCGACAACGAGAAAGGTTGTGTGATAGAGTTAGATAGACAAAGACAGAGACAGAGACAGAGACAGAGATGGAGAATGAGAAAGCGAAAGAATGAGCGATAGAATAGGAAGTCAGTTTGGCTTGGGCGCTATAAAAACGGGGTTACTTTTCAAGCAGTCAGCTAAAGAGGCTGTTCGACTGCTGATGTGGGCGAGTTGGAGGAGGATGGGCTGGGCTGGGCTGGGCTGGGTACGGCGTCGGCACGGGGCGTGTGTTGTTAATTTCCAAAAAGCCAAAAGACAAATGAGTAAAGAGCAGCAGCAGCAACAACAACAGCAGCAGCAGCAGCAGTAGCCGCAACGTCGTTTTTGTCGTCTCAATGTCGTGGGTTTATTTTTTTTGTTTTACAACATTTTCGTTTTCGTTTTTATTTTTTTTATATATTTTTGTTCTTCGTTTGTCATTGATTTTTGATTGTTTCAAGTGTGCTGTTGTTTAAGAAGGGTTGGGCTGGATGCTGCTGCTGCTGCTGCTGCCGTGGCTTAAAGTCTGTCAAGTGCACCCCAGAGCTTTGACGCCAAAGCTTTTGTAGAGTATTCTTTGTTATTGCTGTTAGAGCTAGCAATGCCCAAGTTGGCAATTTGCAACAAAGGATAACAATGCGCAACAAAATACAAAAAAAAAAAAACCAACAGAAAATATGCAAAAGTAACTCACATTGAGTGTGTGAATATGACTGAAGAATGAATGCATGAATGAGTGTCTGTGTTTTGGAGTGAGTGGAGTGAATGCATTGGCAATGCAGCCGCATTTGTCATTTGCATTTTTATTGATTTTTTGTTGTTTGTTTGTTTAACGAGTGCATTTATTCATAATTCCATGAACGAGTGTATGCATTCAAATTATATTATTAGCAATATTGATAAGTACTTTAGGCGATTGATAAGTGCATTCATGAATATGAACATTTTTGAGCGAATTGATTTGTTTATTTGAGAGTTGCTTACGAGTATATTCACAAATGTATTTATGAGTGTATTCATTGTGAGTGTATTAACCAATCATTTTAATTTTATTCACTCGTGAGTTAATGAGTGTATTCACGTGTGTATTTATGAGTGTTTCAATTGGTGCATTCATATATATATATTCAAGCATTTTATCTGTATATATCTTGTTATAAGATTGAACAAATAATCATATTCAAAACCGCATAAACAATTATGTATGCCTTGCGAACCGGTTTCTATGTCTCTGATCCTTAAAATGAAGTAAGTCGAATATTGCGTGCAATTGTTTGGTTATTCTTTGGCAACTTAAAGCTCCCCAAGCGTCAGGTAATTTTGCAATTTTCATTATTTGTCAATAGCTCACGGCATGGCATGGCTGTTAAAAAGGGGTTTGGGTGTTTTGCTTGCCAATTTGCAACAATTCAAAGGCATAAATCAAACAATTTTGAACTGAACTTCGCCACGAAGTGACTGCAAAGTGCGCGTTTCATCAGGCAGGCAGGCTCAGTGGAGACAGACTAGACAGACAAGACAGGCAGTTACTATACTGTTTGTCATTCGTTCAGTCAGTCAGTCAAACATTCTGTCATTCATTTACGCACACACACGCACATAACGGTACAGTTATTGAATTGATTTGGGAGCAAAACGACAGCAACTCAACTAAACGAATCGAAAGCAGGTGGTTGGTTGGTGGTGCGTGGTGCGCCGGGGGGGGTGTTGGATTGGGTAGCAACCTAAACTAAACCTACCACCCACTCGTTTCGATACCACCACCAAACCCCTCGAACGCAAAAGCGCGTTTGCTGTTGCTGTTGCTGTTGTTGTTGTATTTTTTGGATTATAAAGTTTTGTAATTAAAATTTGACAGCTTTACAATTCCCAGGCGCAGGAACAGAACGAATACGTTTACGACGACGCCAAAGTAGCAACAGAAGAAGAAGCAGACAGCGACAGAGACAGACAGTCAGTCAAACTAGAGTCAGTTAAAGGCATAAAACCCTTTTGGCGCAACAATTTCTTATTTGAATTTTCGATTTGTTTCGATTTTATTGTCTAATAAAATATTGTGCGTGCTGCGGCATTGAAGTGTTTCAGATTTAATGTAACGAGAGACTGAGACTGTTGCTAACTGAGCACACACACACACACACACACATATACTAACATTTGAGTATTTAAGCCATTGATCAAGTTTTACATTTTAATCAAAGCTCTTCCTTTTGACCCATTCTAGTATGCTGAACCACTCAGTCGACCATTTCGTTTCTAATTCGTTAAACTTTTGCTTAATAATTGTCTGGCCATGCCGAACCCAATTCTGCACCGCTCCACTCCAATAAGCTCCAAACACCCACTCTCACCAAGAAAAAAATACGAAAAAAAACGCGAGCTTGACTTTTATTCATATTTCGGCCTCAATATCATACAAAAAAACAAATGTGAATTTATATATATTGTACCTACATTGATATATATATATATGTTTTTTAGACAACCCCTTGATAAGCACTGACGACTGACTATAAACTCGACCCAAAATGTACCCCTTCGCATGTTTGTTGGTTTGGGGCAGGCACTGCGACTGGTCCAGTCACATGTCTAATCCTTTTGCTTATTGATATGATATCTACACGCAGGAACCAGCAAGCAAACCAACCAAAAAACAAAAAATGAAACAAAAACCAAAAACAAAAAAAATAGCATACAAGCTAAAAAGGTTATGCCAGCGATTTTTATTTTATATATATTGCGCTCTATACAATAACCGAAATTTTTTTTTGGGTTGGTTGTCGTCGTATGAGACTGGGTTTCTTCATGTTTTTTGGCTTTCATAATCAAAAAACGTTAAAATCATAGTCTAGACAATAATTTATGAGTACAGCATTGCTCTTCTATTGCTGCTGCTGCTGCTGCTTCTTGTTGTTGTCCTTGTTGTTGTTTCTGTTTCTTTTTTTTTTGTCTCTTTGCCCGCATTATCATCAATATGAGAAAAGCAGACAACGGCCAGCAGACCGCACCCATACCACTCCCAAAAAACCAAAACCAAACCAAAACCAAAACCAAAAACAAAAAAAAAAAACCCCCAATGCCAATCAACATCTCTAGCAAACATTCGTAAGGCATCACATCATATCCTCGTCCTGTGCTGTGTTGTCATTGTTGTTGTGTTGCTCTTTTTTTTTCGCTTTTTGCCAATAGATATATATACATAAAAATATGAATATGTCGGCTTGTCAGCTCACACAAAAAAAGAAAAAAAAAGGAAACAGAAGTAGAGCCACAACACCTTAATATCAGCTTCGCTAACGTTAAGGACTTTAAAACGTGATTGGGGGGCTTGAGGCGTATTCAGGACGCGAGCTTGCCGCGCCTCACACTGTGCGGCATGTGCTGCTTTTGTTTGTGCAACGGACGGGCCAGCTTGTTGGCATTTTCTAATGGTTTCAACTTCCTTCCTCTTGCAGTATTGTCCCTTTACACTTGTGTTCCTTTTTTTCGTTTTTTTTTTCGTGACTTTATCCAACTTTATTCGACTACAGATATATAGAATATTTTGGTTTCATTTTATTTGGTTTTGTTTTGTTATTTTTTTTTTCGATACTTAAAGTCGTCATATATGTGACGTATGCCCATTGATAATTGAGTTTACAAAAAGACTTTGCATGCATTTCCTGTTCTCTCGCCCCCTTCCCCTACCCCTACCCACTTAACTGCTGTACAGCTGCAATCCACATTCTCAAATCTTAAGCAAATAGAATATGCGAAATTTGGTTTTTTATTTTTTATTGATTTGTGGAACGTTTTGCTTCTGAAGATTGCCGACAAAGTGAAATGCCGACGAGTAATGAAACAGTTAACAAACAGACAGAGCAAGCAATACAGAGCGAGAGAGAGAGAGCTAAAGTTGGACAGTTGAATTGTAATTTGATTTAAGCGTCAAGTTCTAATTGGATTTGCTGCAGGCAAACTGCGTCGTCTACGGCTAAGCTTCAATCTTCATTTGATGACAATTTAATTTTCTATTAACGAGAAATTGTAATGCCAATTGCTGGCCCAAACTGGCATTAAAAACAGTCATGCCTAGTCAATATGCTATAGCCAAATAGTAATAAATGGCGGGGCGACTATTAACTATACAAAAAAAAAAAAAAATAAAATAAAAAAACAAAACGGTTTAGACAGGAGATGAAGAAAAATATGTATATAGATAGATAGCAAGCTTATTTTAATTGCCTGACTGCTCGGCTGGTTGATTATGGGCTGCACAGTGGCCAGAAAATGTCCTTAGAAAAATATGAAGTTAATCAAAAATTATTAAAAATTTGTTAGAATTTTTTTTTCTTCTCAATTTAATCGTAATTATTTTTTCTGTATTTATTTAATAAACAAAAATGTTGTGACAAGAACTGTTTATTTATTTATTCTTATTTTTTGACAGATTTGATAGAACAAAAAAAAAATTACTTAAGAAATTTTTAAAAAATATTTTTTTTTTTGCAAATTAAAATATCTCAGGAATGTTAAAAAAAATTGAAATAAAATTTTAGGTACGACATTTTGCTGTTTGTTGCAGTTATGGCCCATTGTGTAACAGTGGTCTAAGGGCTGCCTGCCTTGGCTGGTCTGAGCTGGCCAGATGGAAGGCTGTGATGACGATGATGGCGTTGACTGGTGGTCGGTCGGTCGCATTTCGAGCGACCCACGGCAATTATTTTGACGACGCGTAATTTGCGTTGACGATGCGGATGATGAAGAAGATGACGACGACGACGACGTGGACGAAGAAGATGTCGCGGTTTGTACGTTTTTTTTTTGTGCGACGTCAAAATTAAGGCGACAGCGTAGCAAACTAATTAAAGCCAAGACGCAGCGAAACCCCCCTCCCCGGAAAACACCCAACACACCCCTAGCAAAATCGCAGACGCCCGCCCCAAATTGCAGTTTGCTGGCCGAAAAAAAAATGAACGATTTTTAACGCTTAGCCTATTTTAATTGTCCAAACGTTTCGGATTCGGATATACTGCAGAGACCAGAGGCAAATTATTCTACAATGGCAAGGTGGGGGGTGGTATGGAGCAGAGGGGCGGGGGGGGGGGGGTAGGCCTGAAGTTGATGGCCATGCCGTTACTTAAATGCATGGCGTCAATAATTATTTTCATTTGTTTTTTTTATTTATTTTTTATTTGGTATTCGAAAGGAGCATTTGGCTGGCTTTTAATTTGAAATCAATTGTGTGTGTAATTGCGTGCGGCTTTTCCTTAAATGCTTTCTTTTTTTTTTTTTTGATACCTAAAACGTTTCTGGTTGTTTAAGGTTTTTTTTTTTTGGCGCAAAACAACTTGCACAACACGTGATCATGATTATTATAGTAATCAGACAAACACATACTATACTTAGTCATGTGGTTTGTGTTATGCTTATCATTGGCTTTCATCATTTTGTCGCACGTAGCGCCAAGACAGAAGGTCAGCAAAAGCACAACAACAACAACAAACAACAAACCGCTAAGTTAATCACACAAATGTGCAACTTAAGTTAGCTGATTATAATTTTCTTGTTGTGTGTGTTTTTTTTTTTTTTGCCAGCAATAAATTAATAAATGCATGTTCAATTAATTGTGTTTAAACACTTGTTTTTTGTTTTTGTTGCAGTTGCAGCTTGTTGCACGGCGTCTGTTAATTTTATATACATATTTTTTATTACCAATTTGTTGCTTATTGACAGGCAGAATGTTTAAGTAACTGAAGTAACTGAATTTAATGATTCCTTCAACAAATTACAACAAAAATTATTGCAGGATATAACTAGTATCTGTGTGCTTTGCTCTATGCGTTTGTGTGTGTGTCGAGTGTTAATGTTTAAATGTTTTTGTTTTTTTTTTTTGGGCACACTGTGTTGTGTAATTATTCATATCACCCACAACGCAGACGAAAAAAACGTTGGTTGACACGTTGGCGGCAAAGTTGCCAACTTATTTGTTAGCCATTTATCAGGCTAGCCGTTTGGCTTGGCTTCTCGGCATTGTGAGCTGCCACAAATTTAATGGCCAGCAATTAAACAAACGCATTTGCAGCCGCCTGCAGCACATTTATGAAGTGCCAAATGGTTATTTAAGCAGCCCAAAAATGCGATTTGTCTGCATGTTTGGCCAAAAACATGTTTTGTTTTGTTGTCTCTCTCTTAAATATTATAAATAAAAGTTACTTACGCTTGTCAGCGATGAATTCGTCGATGGTATGATGCTTACCTGCAATGACAACAACAAAAAAAAAAACAAAAAGAGTTAGAAAAATTCGATTGCAAAGTGAAAGCCAATTGCAATTGCAATCGCAGAAATTAACGAGCCGTAAACATGGAAGCCATTTTTTTTAGTTAGTACACAATGAGAACAGATCAACAACAGTATTAGCAAAGACATCAACCAATTGCTGATGACACAAATCGGTGTACACAAATTGCATGTAAATCACATGGCAAACAACAAACAAAACAAAAGCAAAACTAGCGCACGCTACAACAACAACAACAGCAGCAACAACAACAACAATTGGTACACGAAAATAAGGAAATAATCAATTTAAAAAAATCAAAATCGCCATTTACCATTTACTAGTACTAGAAACGAACAGCAAGCAGCTGCTAAACTATAGCTAGCCTGGCGACTAGCCATTATATGGTGACTTTATGCCGACATACAAAAAAAAAATGAAAATAACGACAAAAAATAACAACAACAACTGTCAGTAATAAACAATCAGTCAATGTGTGTAGCAGCGACCAGTAAATACGCAAGCGAGATAGTTATACATATAAACGACGAGTATTGTCAGCTTGCTTGCACAGGAGGGGCGAGGAGGGGTGTTAATGCAGCTGATCAAAATCCATATGCGATAAATAAATTGAATTTATCCGCAATTGGTCGAACACAGCAAACAGCAACTCAATGGACAGTGTTTATATATGTATGTGTGTGTGTGTTTGTTTACTTGCGCATGATAATTTTATTTTTATTTTTTTCTACTTTAATCAGCAGCAATAGTAGCAATAGCAATAGCAACAACAACAGATAACGACATCAACAGCAACTTAAATCATTGCAGGCAGTTCTAACTAAGCTCAATGTCTCTAGCAATGTCTGTGATTGTTCGTGTATGTGTGTGTGTGTGGGTGTGTGTGTGGGTGTGTTAGTGCGATTTGTTGCTTTGATTGATTTGAATTGAATAATTGCAATTGTGTGTGTGTGTGTTTGTGTGTTTGTATTCGTTGCGATAGCGCATAACAACAACAATTTTCTTCTTTTTTGTATTCGAACTAAAAATAAATATTGTTTGTTTGTTCATTTGCGATTGACAAAATAAAAAGAAGACGCAACAACAAAAAGCTGCAAGTTTGACGCTTCGATGCTTTCGATAAGCTATATATATATATATACAAAAACTAAAAAACTAGCCGCTTACCCGCTTTAAATGTTGCATTTAACAAAAAAAACATAGTCCAAGACACAAGTAGCAAAACAAAAAAGTCAAACTTAAGCTTTAATTGAAAAAAATCATACTAAATTATAATAATCGGCAATAATTTTGAAGAGCCCAAAATCATTCAAAGCAATTATTTTTAAATATTTTGATGTGCGTTCGTATGTGTGTGTGTGTGTGTGTGTGTGGTGATTATAAATTATATAGATTATGATGAATATTATTAATACAAATCTAATAACAACAATGCCATAAATTTGGAATTGAAGCTGCCTTGACTTTTGCCTAATCAAATTTATTTTTGACTGCCACATTTATTGTTGTTGTATTATGTATTTATTATTGATGGTTGCGTTGGTCACGCCTATGTTGCCCCATCCCCCCCCATCAGTCGAACATGTGATCCGAGTCTCCGTTATAAGCGAAAACAGATTAAAACACTTGCTCGATTCTATAGAGTTTATCGATCAGTTTTTTTTTAAATTTTTTTTTTTGTGTTGTTGTTATTTGAACAGTTGCTGTCGATTTGCGGCTAATTTGGATTTAATTTTAGACATTTCGAGTGTTTTTGTTGGCCTTGCGAAGGGATTTTGAATTTGTTTTTGTTGTTTTGTTGTTGTTAAATAAAAATAAAAACGCGTGCACAAATATTTGCTAGCCCAAAATAAGTGCTACTTATTATCAAAGTGTGACAAATGTGCGTCAGAGCCCAAAAATGCAAAAAAAAAAAAACAAACACAAAATACAAAATAAAAACTATAAGAAAAAAGGCAATATTTAACTGCGGGCCAAGCAATTGACATAAATTCTTTGAGTCTGTTTGCTTAATTTCTAATTAGCTGGAAGAAACAAAAAAAAAAACCCATCCGTCAATTTTGATAGTCGCAGCTCGAATCGTTGAGCTCGCCCCCGACTTTACAGTTATGCTTCTTCTTATTGTCGCGTCACGCAATGATAGGCACAAATCGAATTATGATTATTATGATTATCTATATACATATGTACATATATATGTATATGCGGCATTATGCTGGTCAAACTGTAGATGAAAGTTCAAGTCCAAGTCAGATGCGGGATGATTTCTTTCTGATTGACAGTGGGCCGAACTTGAAATAGTCGAACTATAATTTGTTTTATATAGACATTTTCAAAGTCAATGTGGTTTTCGACTTATTCACATGAATTTAGTTTGCTGTTAATCTGCTATTGTTATCAAGTGTTAGGATAAACATAAACAACAGTAAAAACAACAAAACCGCAGAGTCGTGAACAAAAAAAAATTTGAATTCAGTTTGTTGATGATATGAAAAAAAACAATAACATATTGTTGTTGGGCTGATTTTTAGTTGTTCCTGAATATTTTAAAACACAAACATGCTTAATTTGATAAACATTTATTTTTTTAATATATTTTATAATAATATTTGGTTTTTGTTTTTTTTTGACAGCCAGCGATAAAAAATAAACTAGCATTTGCCACAAAGCCAACATTGTTGCGTGATAAAAAAAAAATTTGTATATATAGAACGTCTCTGATTTTCCCTATATAGTATATATATATATTAATGGTTTAGAGATGGTATACATAGATACATATATTTACTTTGCTATGTATGTTTGTTTATTTATTGTTGTTGTTGTTGTTGTTATTAAATCGAAACGGAAATGTTTGAGTTTTTTCATAATTGTTAATGTTTGGCATATTTGAGCTCGAGCTGCTAATTTGTTAGACGCTTTTTATCATAGATCATTTAATTTAATTTTTTTTAGTACACAAATATTTTTGTTGCTATTATTGTTGTTGTTGTTGTTATTGTTTGTGGGGGCATGCATAGTTTGGCCTGTTCGGCTGCTGCTGCTGCTATTTTTACTTAAGCATTTCGTGCACTTTGTCTATAAAAATGCACTTCTGCGAAAAAATAAACACGTTGCGCGCCAAGACAAACAAATGCGTTTAAGAGAAATCATCGGGGCGGGGTAGGTTGGAGATAAGTATAAGGAATTGAAGTCCAGAGCAACAGACAGACAGTCTCTATAACAACAAACAACTGTTGCAATTCCATTTAACATCATTTTTGTACAACTGTCGATCATTTTGGCTTGTTTGCGTTCGTTTCGTTTTTTCTTTTAAGTTTGCTAAAAATTGTGTTTTCTTTTTTTACATATTTTTGTATTTTGTTGCATTTTATTTTTGGTATTTGTGTGTGTGTCGGCGTTGGCGTCGGCGTCTCGAAAAAATATTGTCGCATATTTATGAACATGTGTAACAGATAAATCTGAATCTTTGGGCGCACACACACACACGTACATAAGTGATTTAGTTGTCAGCAGAGTGCATTTATTACAGCTGGAGCTCTTTGCTGCATATGGTATGGTTGAGTGTGTGTGTTTGTTTGTGCGCCGCCAGGGGGCGCTAGTAATCAAACTAATGAGCTGAAGCAAAACGCGGCTCGTTTTCGTTCGAAAAAAAATTAACCAAAAAAAAATTAACCAAAAAAACAAACAAACAAAAAACGTTTTAGAGCCGCTTGCAGCATTTGGCAAAAATAGCATTTAATGGATTTCAAATAAACAACAACAAAACGAACGAAGTAAAGCAAACAGCTATAAGTGGCAGGTAAGCAAAATATATGTATATGAGACAACACATTGTGAGAGAGAGAGGGGGGGAGAGCGGGCGATTAAGTGGGAGAAGAGCGTGCTATGGTATGGTATGGGGCTAAGAGATTGTGTCTGCTCTGTCGTCTGCCAAGTGAAGTGATAAAACATTAAAAGAAATGCAACAAGGGGCGAGGTGAGCGGTGTGTCACTGTTTTTTTTCACTGTTGCAACACCGTCGGAACACCTTTGGGGTTGCTAATGGCAGTTAGATGATGCCAAAGATGCCCCATAGTAGCATGGATAGCTGCGAGTTTGGCGTTAAAAGATGTTGCGCTGCACTTAATGGCAAATGATGATAATGATTGATGCTTAAATGCATTGCAATCCAACCACCAATTTTGCACGCAACATTTGCACTGGCACTGGTAGTAAGTATTGGGGCAAATGATGCCTGTTGGCAATAAGCAATCATTCAATGTGAACAACACAATAGGGAACCAAGGAAGCTAGCTTCCTTGCCTTGCATTAGAGAAATTGAAAAACGAAGCCAAAAATCGTTGACAAAAGATGCAACACAAATGAAATGGAAACGAAGCGTTGATACTTCTGTGGCAGAGGAACCAGAAAGAGAGAGAGAGAAGTGGAGAGATTAATAGAAATAAGTAGGATGGCAAAGAGGGATACATACATATATAGAATAGAGAAAGAAAGGGTAAGGGGTAAGCAAAGGAATGAATCAGGGAGAATTGAATTGAAAATTGAAAAGGGAGAATTATACTCCTCTCTATCCGAATTTTTCAGTGTTCTCCTAAATACATCAAAAAGTGAAGAGCTCGAAAGGACACTAGGGAAAACCGAGACTAAGAACGAAAGGCTGAGAGAGAGAGGAAGAAATCAGAGATCAGAGATCAGAGAGATCATATACTCATACTAACATTACCATTAAATCTTCTTTCATGCCTGACAAATACTAGAGTTCAAGCGACATCAACGACTCCCCAGGAAAACTGGTCAAAATCAAAAGAAGAAGAAGAAAAAGAACAATGCAAAATGCAGATGACAAGAAATGTAAACAAAAGACGTCAACAAATTGTAGGCGTTAAAATTGTCATGTCAATATTTTAATGATATCACTTTACACAACGTCACCCTCTTCTCACCCTCTCCTCACCCTCTCTCAGGCACCAGCCCAGCAGTTAGTCTGCCGTTCTACAGTTCAACCTTTCCCCCCAATCAAAGTGTCTCGCCGAAAGTTTCGTGTTTTTATTTATTTTTTTTTTTCGTTGTTGTTCGTTTTCGGATATATTTTCCTTTTGGCTTTCGAGTCAAATCCCTTGCATATATATTTGTATATAAACATTTTTCCTGTTCGCCCTTTCTTATGGCGTCGTGTAAAGAATAAGTCAAAAGTCCTTTTTTTTTGGATTTTTTTTTTTTGTGTTATTCCTGTTTTTGTTTTGCTTGCTAGCTGTTGGGACGACGCTCATTTGTTTGCCTAGTATTTCCCTTCGTTATTTTTATTTTTTTATTTTTTTTTTTTTGCACTTGTGTTTGGCTAGAAAATTAGAAGAAAAGTGCGCTAAACTGGGCTGCCTGTGGTTGTTGTTGTTGAGTGTGGTGGTGGCGGAGGAGGGGGCGTGGCGTTGTGGGTGTTTCTTGTTTACTTATGCAAGTGTTTTCTCAATTGTGCGTGCGGACAGCCAGAAGGACCGGACCAAAGACCAAGGACTAAGGCGGGTCAGTCGTGCGTCGTCGTCTGCGGTTTGAAAAATGTTTCTTTTTCTATCATTTTTTGTTTGTTTGTTGGTTTTTTAGGGTTGCGATTTGTACTCCTTAACATTTTTTTCGGGTGGTAACATTTGTCTAATCTTAACGGTTTTACATTTCATTGCGCTGGGTAATTGTCTGCCCGACGACGCGACAAAAGGGGGAAAGGGTTGCCTGTTGGCTGTTGGGTGTTGCATACAGACAGAGTTTATTAAATTAAAGCCGCAAGAGAGGACGGAAGAGAGAGAGAGAAAGTGCTTACCTCTTTGTCTTTGGCAGCTAATAGAACAGCAGAATGATTGTTGTTGTTGTTGTTATTGTTGTTGTTGTTGCTGGCGTTGCGCTTTTTGCGTTTCTCATTGTTGCTGCTGCTGTTGCTGTTGTTGTTGTTGTTGTTGGTGTTAGTATTGTTATTGGTGCAATCATCGTCCTCAGCGCTATGTGCAACATGTTGCTCATTTTCATTATTATTATCACGCAGCGCAACATGTTGCGTTTCACTGTTGCTGTTGTTATTGTTGTTGTTGTTGTTCGAATTTCGACTACAGCTATTGTTGTTGTTGTTGTTGTTGTTGCTGTGATTATTGCTACTAACATTTAAACTAGCTTCATCGCCATCCTCATGCACAACGTTAGCCACAACGGCAACATCCTCATCATCATCATCAACATCATGATGATCATCAGCATCGTCAGCATCATAATCAACATCATTAACATTATTATGCGTTGCATTCGCATCGCTATCAGTTCTTGTTGTTGCCAATGTTGCCTTAACGGCAGCAACACTAGCGCCAACGTCAGCAACATGCTCCGGCTCCAACTCCATATCATCATCGTCATCCTCATCATCGTCTAGATCACCATCGGCATGTGCCACATTTGATTGCATCGATGCATCCTCCTCCTCATCGTCGTCCTCATCATCGTCCTCTGCGTTGTTGTTGTTGCAATTGCTAGTTGCTGTTGTCTCAGCAACAGCATGTGTCGATTGCTGTTGTGTTGCTCCAACTGTTGTTGTTGTTGCATTTGTTGTTGTTGCTCCGGCTGTTGCTTGTGCGTTGTTGCTGCTGTTGATGGCAGCAATGGGCGAATGCATTGGCGATTGTTGCTGTTGCTGTTGCTGTTGTGCTGCTGCCGCCGCCGCAGCAGCCGCTGCTGCTTCCATCATCATTTGCTGTGCGTGATTGAAGAAGAGCTTTGGATTTAAACAGGCGCCGCCGACGCCGTTCTGCAGGCTGTTCTGCAACTGTTGCTGCTGCTCAGCGCTCAGCAACGGCGGCGATGGCGACGGTGTATTTGTGTTGGCCAGCAGATTGCCGCCGTTCTGTTGCAGCGTTATGGCCGCTGCAACAATCGAGCTATTCAACAGCTTGTCGCTCTCACTTTCACTGTTTCCAGTGGCCTCCTCTTCGCCGCTGGCAAATGCTGCTGCTGCTGCTACCGCCGCTGCTGCTGCTGTTGTTGCTGCTGTGTTGCTGCTGCTGATGTTGTCGCTGTTGTTGCTGTTGTTGTCGCTGTTGCTGCCGGGCGTGCCTGTGGATAGTTGCTCCTTAAGTGTGTTCACTTCCTTCTCGGCGAGTGTTGCGCGCTGCAAAACAAAAAAACCAAAGACAAAAAAAATTTTGTGTGAGAACAAAAATATATATATAGCCAAAAAAGGAAGAAAAAGAGAATTACTTTAGTTTTTTAGTAACACCCCCGCCGCACTGCCGCTTGTCAGGCGCATATGTTTTTTGTTTCAAGGGGGGTGCCACAAAGTTTTGCAACAAAACCAAAAGGCAACACTATCGACCCTCATTAATTTTACTTTTAAAGTCATTACGGGTTAAATTTAGCCAAATTAATACGTTGCAAAACTTTTGCCCAGCCAGAAAAAGGCTTAAAAAAAAGAAGCAAAAACACAAAACATAGAAAACAGAGAGAGAGAGAGAGAGAGAGAGCAGCGTCTGCAATAGCCGATTTGCATTAGCAACCAAACAGCAACAAACAAGCCGACACAATTTATAGTTTATCGTTGGTATCGATAAGCCAACTTGAAATTTTAGTGCTATTAGTGTTGACCTTCGCCAAAATGAAGACGGGGGGAGGGGGGGGGAATTGGCCCAAAGCCAGACGACTGCGACGACGACGACGACGACGACTTGCTTGATATCAAATGCCAAATGAGAAATTAAAACAACAACAACAGCAACAACAGTAACAGAAGTAAAAGCAACAGCAACAGCGACAAAAAAGGTTACAAAAATATGCGGTGCAAACTTTTTTGGCAAATTAGTCTGGGGCCCCAAAAACCAGGCAACAGAAACAGCTCAGCCTAACCCAAAACCCAAACTCAAAACCCAAACCGAAGTCAAGTCAAGTCGGGTCCGGCGGCAGAGTGTAGTGTCCTTAGTGCGATTTGTAGTTGTAAACGATTCGTAGGACTTTTGCAACGACGACCTCGGCTTCGATTTTCTGTTGATTTGTACTTGTTTTAGTTTTTGAGTTTTGTGCAATTTTATTTGTATAAATACCGGAAGCCAATGGGTGGCCCAAAGACGAACGTAGCGTTGGCTTGGTTGGGTTAGTCAAAGCAGCCGGGGGGCGTTGCAGGCAATAAAGAACTTTCGAAATTAGTCGATGGGCCACACACATATACATACATATATAGTTGCTTGCTCTTGGTGTGAGTTTTACAGCCTTTGCAGTTCTTAGAGAAAAGTTGGTGTTTTTTTTTTTGTAACTCCTATCGATGACGACAACGAAGAGGACGACAAGGACGACAAGGACGTAGATGGCGGCTAGCCCCTGCTTACAAAAAAAAAAAAATTAAGCAGGAAGTCGTTATAAGGGTCGGGTTAAGGCTGAATTGCAATGCAGTTGCTTTATTTGGAGAGTTTGTTGCTTGTAGAACTTATAAAACTGATTAGAAACCAGGTTTTTTTTTTGCTTTCTTTTCTTTGGGCTTTGGGCTTTGGAGTTGTTATGACTATTAAAGTAATGTAGCCAGAGTTGTTGGTTTATTCAACTTGGAAATAATTGTCCCAAAGGAAAAACTAAGTCGTCTAGCTGGATCAGACTTTCTCGAATCAAAGAGAGCTCAAGGAATTTTTTAAGTTTTTTTTTATAAGGTCTTTCTCGATCTTAGTCAGATGAGTGTCTGTCTATATGTCCTTGGCTCAGCTAAAAGACAAGAGATTGCTCTTTGGAATTTTATGTATTAATTGTCAAGATTGTTATTGTTGTTGTTGTGCGCTGTGTTTATCTTTTTTCTTGCAGATGAATGGTCCTCGAGGCATATTTGTCAACATCATCAACAAACCAAGCGAAGCCCCCCTGTTCCCACCCATACCCAAACCGAACCGAACCGAACCGAACCGAACCGAAACTGAACCCGCAGCCAAATGTAACGTTAGCAAAAGGCTCGAGGCTTCAAGTCTCGGTCTCGGCCCCGACTCGTCTCACATCAGATATGTATGTTTGTTTGTTTGTATGTATTTATGATATTTAAAAGCTCTTAAGTACAAACAACAGACAAGCAGCCAGCTTGCTGTTGGGCCCAATTCGCGTCTTGCGTTTGGTAACAAGGGGTGCAAGGTGGCAAAAAGTAGGAAGCTGCAGTTTTGTCCTTGCCGCTTTGCCAGCGACTTAAAATGCCAGACAGCCTTCAAAAGCGCGCTGGCTTTTTGTGAGAACGGGGGGGGGGGGGGCGAGTTGTGCGAACGAGGATGCTGAGGGCGGAGGGTGGGGGGTGTTGGGTGTTTTGTCTAGGGGCGCCGTGATTTTCATGCTGACTGTTTGTGGCAATGTCTGTGGCACGTTGTTCTTGTTGTTGTTGTTGTTGTTGTTGAGCTGCTTAAGCTTGAAAATTGTTTTCATAATGCCAGCCAGTCGATGCTTTGGCTACTAAAAAGCAAAAAAAGCAAAAAGAAAAACAAAATCTAGGAAAGAAAAACTGTTTTTCTTTTGACTTTTTGCTCGGAAAATCGATCAGTGCTGCTCAAACTGTGCGGGCCAAGCTGGGGCTGGCCAGGTCTTGATGTTGTTGTTACATTGAAATGGAATCCCCGTGAGAAAGGCAACACTTGTTGTTCGGTTCGGTTCGGTTCGGTTCGGTGGCTGGCCTCTGTCTGCCCCAGCGCAAAAAACTAGTTGCTGGTCGAAAATGAAACGAAACGAATTTTGGCAACGTTGCTGCACAACGGTTTTGCCGAGCAAATCAATTTGGTACGTTGCCGTAAAGCGCAATACGCAATGGCAATAGCAATGGCGGAATAGTAAGTAGAAGCTGTGGCTGCCGCAGCCGGATTCCTTCTTTTTTGTGGCCCAGTTCGAGCGGCTTAGCAGCAGTTGCCAACCAAATGAGTTAATTAACTAAAATGCGGGTGACTTTGCTCGTGTTTAACTTTACTTTACTTGATTTTATTTTATTTTTTTCTTTTTTTTTTTTTGGTTCGGTACACACACACACACAAACACACACGTGCGGGCAGTTCTATAGGCTCGGTGGCCACTTCAAATGGCTTGCCGCCCCGCTTTTGTGTATGTGTGTGTCCAGTCTGTGTCTGTGTGTGTGTGTGTGTGTGTGTGGTCAGCTTATGGGCAAAAAAGGCTTTAGTATTGAGCACCCTTTTAGCGTGTTTTTAATGTTTTTTGGGTACTCTGTTGTTTTTTTTTTTTGTTTTTTTGATGGGTTGCACAGTTTTGTTTAATATTTTTGCATGTGCCGACGTCGCCACTTCAAAGGAGCTACCAAAAAAAAAAACCCAAACATATATATTTGAAATAAAATAACATGGGCGTAACAAAATCAAAAAAAAAAAATTAAAAACCGAAACGCGCGCCAAAAATGTTAAGTGAAATGTTAACAGCGGGGCCAATGAGCAAATGCTGTTATCATTTCTATTAGCCAAAAACGAGCGGGCACAGCTTGAACTGCTTTTTTTTTTGATGGTAAAACATCATCGCATCATCATCGTTGGAAAGGGTCGTATGGTATGGGCGCGCCGCGCCATACAAAATTTTGCATTCAGGTTGAAAAAGTACAACAAAAAATAAAAAAAAAAAATGAACAAAATTTTTGTGGGTTGAGTGTGAAGAGCTAAATATACCAAATTGAGTGCAAAGACTGATATAATACAAAAATAAAAAATAAAATTATTTTTGGCTTAAAGTTTTTCCATTTCCTTTCGAGGATTAAAGAAATGAATACCATAATTTTTTTGATTTTTTCAACGCCGAGAAGCTTAATAGATGTAAGATTCAGTTTGAAAGAGTTTTCAATACGTGCCTGAAAAGCTTCTGAAAGCTCCAAGTTTGCTTAATGCTCTCACACAAAAGCATCTGAAAGCTCTACTTAAGCCACTTTGATTTGAAATCACAATTTATTCTTAATAAATTGTTTTTTTTTTTTTGAATATTGTTTTCTGCTTTGCTTTCAAGTTGTGTGGATCAGAGGTTCAAAGGTTCTCTCAAGGATCAGCCGTTGGGCAATTGAGCTCTTGTTTCTTTGTACGCTCTCTCTTCAGCAATTGTTGCAACTATCGCACACACACATACGAGGCACTTCAATGGTTTTGCAAAACCAAGTCAAATACCACTCGCAACGGCAACGGCAACGGCAACGGCTGCTGTTGCTGCCACTGCTGCGAGTCGTGCGCGCGGCACATGTCAAAAAGCGCGCACTTTCGAACAGAACAAGATTTCAGCCCTTTGGGCTTATGTATGTCTATGCGTGTGTGTTCGTGTGTGTGTATTATAATGCATAAATACTCGTACTCCTTTGATAGTCAGTGAAGAATTTTTGCATGCGGCATTGTCTCAAGCTGTTTTTCTGAAGTGAGTCGAACGGTCGACGCGTTGTTATTTTTCTTTTTTTTTTTGTCGCATGCCAGCTGTCAGACAGAGAGAAAGAGAGAGAGATAGCGGATTGGAAAGGGAGGGTCAAAGTAGTCGGTATGGGAGGGGGGGGGGGGTTGCAGCACTCTTTGTAATTAGTACGAAAGCAAAGTTATGAATTGTGCTTCAAGCAAAGCTCGAGTTGTTGCAGGCAGCCGCAGCCGCAGCCCAAAACCCCTTCAGTACTAGCAACAACAACAACAACAATAGCAATAGCAATAACAATCGTTTGCAACCGGGTCTGGGGCACGTCGCTGCATTGTTTGGTCGGCACAATAAATCAAAGCAAATCAATGCGACGTCCGCTGTCGCATAAGTGGGTGAGAGCGGGGATGGGGGTGGCGTTAGGTGGGTATTTCTATGATTTAGGGGCTGGTTGTTGTTGTTCGGGAATAAGAAATATATATGTATGAATTATTATGTGTTTATTCAAAGGCTGCTTGCAACTGCCACTGCCACTGCCACTTAAACGCCTACATGACATGAAAAGCAGTGCGTGTGTGTGTGTGTGTGTGTGTATTAGTATGTGCTGCTGCTTAGCTATCCAGAGAATTACACACACGCATTAAACAGCTCAACACAAAAATAAGTTGAAGGAATAAAAAGAAGAGGTAAGATAAAAATGTGTAGCATGACATTAGGCGCAGACAAAGACGCAGCGCGAATGTCTTGACAGCTAGTAAAAAATGCAAAAGTACGCACACACGCGCACAGCTATGCTCGAGTTGTATGTGTGTGCGTGTGTTTTATATATAGGCCTGTCAATGTGGTAAGTGGGTTTGTGGCCTGTGGCAGTGCGCATTTAAAAGAATGTATAGAAATAAGACAAGTAACAAGAAAGGAAACGAGTGAGAGACAGAAAGAGAGAGGGAGAGAATGAGAGAGGGCTAAATTCAGATTATATGGGAAAGGTAAAAGATATTGTACTATAACAAAAGTAGTGCCAAACGAAAAAGCGAAAACTTCAAAGATAACAAATCAATGCCTCAATATTTGGGAATGACAAAAGGTTAAGCTTCAGAGATCCCTTAACACACACTTAGAAAACACAAAAAACAAAATCGTGAGTATACGGGATATAACCTATATTAAGGATTATTTAATGGTTGTTATTATTATCATTTTTGAAACACAAGCCTGGAACATTCTTTTTCATTTTTATTCAAAATTGCGATAAAAAGTTGTAAAGTTTATTTATCGCTGGATATCGATAACAGCTATCAATAGCTTTAACAAATAATTAACAGTTTGGTAAATATTATTTCGGATTAATTTTAAATATGGCGTTTTATTTTTTTTTTGAAAAATATTTTTTTTTTACTGCTCTTTGACGATCCATTAACTTTTGTTTTATGCGCTGCAGCAGCAGTGCTTTTTAATCCTCTTGCTACATTTACAGATAAGTATTTTGATAATGCCTTTACACACACACACCCACACACAACACACACATACGAATAAATCTTTCGAGTTTTTATTTTCGGGACATGCCTTTGCATTTGCTTTACAATTTCAAACATCATTAGCAACGCACACACACACACACACATATTGCAGGGGTTCGGGCAATAAGGACAAACAGAAAGAGGTTTTACACACACACACACACATGCATACACACACACTCACATATATCCCTTTTTGCTAATTATTTATTTAAATATTAAACAAAAAAAAAAAAACAAAAACAAAAATACCCAAACACACACTTTGAGCAGAGAAAACAGAAAACAGAAAACATGCTTAATGAAAGGAGAAAGGCTCGAGCGAGGAGTGCGAGTGTGAGCGAACGAGAAAGATAGAGATTGTAACTGCAAGAAGAAAAAAACACACACACATCAACGCTACAAAAACAAAAAACGATATGAAAAGAGTAGCATAAAATCAACAGAAAGAAAAAAAAAACTCAAACACACACAGCAAGACGTAAAGACGAAAATTATGTATTGATGTTGAGATGTGAGAGATTGAGGTAGGATATAAAATGTGCTGAGGGGGAGGTGTTGGGGCGGTAGAGCTGTATTTGCTGCGTGCGTCTTTATTGCACAGACAGCAAAAAAAAAAACAAAAATACAAAAATACAAAAAGAAGCAACGACGAGCAACGACGAAGACAAAGTACTGAACCGAGCACTGCTAGAGCAAGATAGAGCGAGCACTGTGCAAGCGAAATAGGTATACATATATGTAAAAAAAAAAGAAAAAACAGCTCGCATAACTGTACATGGTACACTTTTTGGTTTGCCACGCTGTCTGTTCAGCTTCAGCTTCAGCTTCAGTTATGTTCCATCTGCCCAGTTAACTAATATTTTCTAATTTAAAATTCTGTTTCTTTTTTATTGCTTTACACACACACACACACACTCACACCCCGTTACACATGTGTGTGTATGTATGTAAATTTTATAAAATTTCTATTTACTTATCAAAAATCAGGCAGGCAGGCAGCAGCAGCGACGACGACGACGACGACGACGACGAGCCATTGAAAAAACAAAGAGTTGTATTTATTATTAGCCAATCCTCCCACAACCCCCCTTCGCTATCGTTATACTTAATTCACACAGCAGGCGAATGCAAAAACAAAAAGTTAAAACTGAAGAAGAAGCAGCGGCAGCAAAAGATGATGAAGGAGCAGCTGTAGCTGTATGGGGGGAGTGTGAGTGATTTGAACTGGTTTGGCTGCTTCTGTGTACGCCCAAATGTATGCTATACAAAATATAAATTAGCTTTGATATGCGAAGCCGCTGGGCGTTTGGTTCCTGGTGGTTGGTGTGTGTGTGTGTGTGTGTATGTGTGTGTGGAGCCTGACAGAGTGGGCTGGACTGTAAAAAAGGATTATATACACGCGTGCTTCATATAAGTGCATGTGTGTGTGTGTCTGTGTGTGTGAAAAGATGCTGAAAAAAGGATTAAAGCGCGCGCCAAGCAAGAAGACAACAACAACAACGACAACAACAACAGAGGGGGGTGACAGAGGAAGAGCTAGGCTATATGCTTCGATTTTTAATGCGTCATATGACAAGGCAGCCAACAGTTACATGCGTGTGTGTGTGTGTGTATGAGTGTGGGTAATTGTCTGTCCCGGTCTGACAAGAGGCAAAAGCAAAAATTCAAAGTTGCGTGTTGGGAGACGGATGGCTGGGGGGGGGGGGGGTTGGAGTATGTTGAATGGGGTATGTCAGCTTTTGGTGGGGAGCGGGGGCTGTAGAGTGTCAAAGAAAAATGTGTGCGTGGGGCACTTTCTTCTTTTCAAAAGCTACAGTGTGTGTGTGTGTGTGTGTGTGTGTGTGTGAGCTTGCATCAAATTAGACGATTTCTAATTGCTGTCTGTTGAGAACAGAATGAAAGAGATTAAAAGTGACATATATGATGGCTGCCCGAAGGGGGTAGAGAGGGGGGCGGTATATGCCACATTCAGATCAAATCATAAAATATTTAAATATATATAAATATATTTTATTTCAAATAAACATAAATTGCTAAGGAAAAGAAAATGGCAAAAAAAACCTTTCAATGTTGATCGCTTGCACTGCTTGTCAAGTCGCTCGCAGTGCACTGCTTGCTGCACCGCTTGCTTAAAGAGGTTGATTCCTTACTTTGGGCTTCTGCTGCTCATTAACAATCAAATAAACCCTTACCACACACACACACGCACACCGATGTTGCAGCATACACCCTTTTCTGCGTATGCCCCATACCCACGCACATGAAAGTAATAATAATTTTTTGGCTTATCCTTATTATTACATAAAGTATGCATACCTTTTTTTGGTGTAAAGCTGGACATGCATGTATGTTTGTTTTATTTGTTGGATACCCACTGCCCCCCCCCAAGCTGACCAATCGTGCATCAAAAATTAACGTAGCAAGATGTGTGACCCTTTTTTTTGTTGCCATTGTTATAAAGCATGCCCCATGCCCCAACCCAACCCAACCCAACCCAAACCAACGAAGCCCATTTCGAACGCTCTTTTGGTCACTTTGTTCGTAGGCCTTTTTTTGGCAACATTTTTTGGAAAAACACAACAACAACAACAATAAAGTAAATAATTAAGCATTACACTGACCAAATACTACACACACACACACACACACACACACACACACGTTTGCTGTGGGTCAGATCAACTCAAGGCACACACAGTCCAGACAAATACAAATAAATATATGTATATATATATATATATGTATATATGTATATAACTCATATACCTAAATGTTTATGTATGTATGTGGGCAGTGCGGGGCCATACAAATAATGATTAGAAAGTCCCTTCTCACACCCCTAACACCAAAAAAGCCGCCCCCGCCCGACCAAGCCTCACCCCAACCCTTATTTTTGAGTTTAGCTTTTATTTTGTTTTGTTTTTTTTTTGTATGTTTGTGTGTGTGTGTGTAATTTTTGACATTTTTATGCGGGCCTCAAACTAAAGGCAAAAAATAAAAAGCTTTTCAAAGTTAATGTGCCCAAAAAAAGGGGTGACAGGGGTTGGGGCAGATAGGTGGGTAGGGGGTTGGTGGTATATCAGGGTTGTGTGTGTGTGTGTTTTGGGGGGCTTATAACATAAATTTGACACTGTAAAATTGTAAAATCTAAAAGAAAATAATGATTTCTATTTAGCTGCAGGGTACAGTTGCGCATCGACAAAAAAAAAAAAAAACGGTAACAGTAAACCAGCAAGCAGTGCTTGTATAGCCCAACTCCTATCCTAACCCAACTTGAAAAACCCACAGATAAAATATGTATTAAGTTGAAGTTAGTTTAAAGTTAAGCGAGAGAGAAAAACGAAAATGCATGCCAAAGATTTGCTAAATGCCAAGATTAATGGTTTTTTGCCATTCACACAAATCAATGGGTTGTTGTTGTTGTTGTTCTGTCCTATCTATCAAATCTTTAATTAAGCCAAAAATTAAGCAATTAATTTTGTTGCTTAGGCGCAGCCATAAAGATACAGAGGAATGAGAGTGAGGTATAGCCTTTTGGCGTTGCCATCCTTTAGCATTTTACAATTTCAATCAAAATTTCCAATCAATGTCAATTCATTATGCGCCCAGGAAGGGGCAAGGACTGCCGCAAAAAGGTGAGCCTCCCAACCTCCTCCTCCTCGAAGAACTTGTTCAGCACCAAGGAAGCACCAAGGCAACGCTGTCTGGATGCTTGAAACGCTTGAAAAAGCAACCCTGAGCGAGCGAACGAACGAACGAGCGTTGGAAACACGGGCGCTTGGCATTTTTAATGAAAGCCACGCACAAAGTTCCCTGTCAAGTTTTGCCTAATCAAAATCGACAACATTTTATAGTTTGGCCGGGAAGACAGACAGTCAGTTAAGACACCACCAGAGACAGTCTGGCGGAGGGGGTGTGGGGTGTAGAGGGGGGTGTGGCAGAGAAGCGAGTGTGTGTGTGTGACAAACAAATATTTGAAAACGTAAATCAGAAATCTTTCACTTTTATTTGGCAATCCTTTTATGCCCTTTAACATGAATGATAGATAGATGTGTCGGGGGCTGAGTGTCGGCGGGTGGTTCGGTATTGTAACGGGTCTGGGACAAAATCGAAAAACATTTCGTGTATTAAAACCGAAACGAATTAATTTAATTAATTACAATCATGTCTTATTAGAGACGTATGAAGATGATGATGACGAAAACGAAAACGAAAACGAAGACGAAGAAAGACACAACAGCTAGAAGGATTCCACTCAAAGATAGTGGGAATGGGGGGTTTGTCAGTGGGGGGGTTGATGGTTGTTCTTTGCCAAAGAGTTGTTGCGAGCTTGCAAAGCAAAAATGCTTTTGTTTTAAGTGTTGTTGTCCTTTGCATAGAACGATTTGTTGAGGGAACGCCGAGGCTGGGGCTGGGGTGGTGCTAGTTGATTGCCTTGAGGGGTTGGAGCTTTTTAGTGTGGTTATTTTGGGTGGTTGTCTCGATGCGTAATAACGTATATTTTATGCTCACATCATTTATAAATGGCTGATTTGTTATTTACAAAACGAGACAAGTTGCGGCATTTTGGCATTGTATGGGATTTCGCTTCTGGCGTGTGTGTGTGTGTGCTGCCACTTAATTTGAATTTGAGTAATTGCCAAGATGTTGGGTGTGTGTGTGTGTGTCTTGCGGCCAATAACAATAGTCTTACCACGAGCCAGCTGTAAATATCGGCCGACATTTTGCAAACTTTCAACTCGAACTTTATGTAGAACCGGAAGCGGTATTACTTAGTATTCACAATAGTCGCGCGTTTAGATATCCGCGTTTAGGTTTTAGATTAAATTTGATTTGTTTTGATTTTCGGCTTATTTGCTGTTTGCAATATTTAATGAAAAAAGACAACAATCGAATTGCTACAATCGATTGTTCACAAATATGTCAATTGTCATTGATTAAGTGGATTCGATTGTTTTTGAAGTTTTAGTGTTGGTAATAGTTATTCTTAAACAAAAAAACAAAAGAACAACAATCAAAGGATGCCACATGACGCAAACGTAATATTTATTGGCAACAAGCAAAATCACAAAAAAACTCAAAAGACAACAAAATTGTGTGTGTGTGTGTGTGTGTGTGTCCGACATGGTGCATACTTCTTTTTACACTTTGTTGCCATTGTTGCTGTTGTTGTTAATTAATTTCTGTAAAAATATTTATTATTATTAGTCGGCCAGGCGACTGCGGCAAAGCGGCAATGCACCCCAGACAGACCGAGACAGAGACAGGGAGACAGAGACAGATTATAGATGATAGAAAGAGTAAGACAGAGATTGCATGCCAGCGATCCATGCTTCTTTCTTCTCTCTCCTCTCGTCTCTCTCTCTCTCTTGACTGTCACTAAACGGCTCATCTAACTGCAATGCTTCATAGATATTTCGTTTGTGGTGTGGTGCTGGGAGGCCGGGTCGGGGCGGGGGGCGTGTCTGGTCTGGCTGACTTATTTAAGCAACAACAATGAATGCTTAGACGGACGCAAATCACAAAATGAAAATCGAAAAGTGCATGGTTCTACATACTATTTCTATATCTATATATATTTGTATATCTGGCTTATGGCAACAACAAATTTACACTCTCCAACAGACGATGATGTCGTCGTTGTTGCTGTTGCTGTTGTTGTTGTTGTCGTCGTGCTATTCAGTCAGTCAGCCGCGTCGGCCGCTGCCCCATCGCAGCAGCAATATCGAAAGCAAAACAGACAGAAAGAGAGAGAGAGCGAGATAGAGCGAGAGATCACCACTCCCACCCCGCCCTTGCCCCAACCCCACACCCCGATTGTGCGATTATAAAAATAGGCAAATAATTATTTAAGAATTTCTTGATTAATTGGCAGTGTTGCTGTTGTTGTTGTTGTTGTTGTTGGATGCAAATTTTGCGTTGCGGTTGCCGTTGGCAGCCAATAGAGGGCCATTTTGGCCAACACTTGATTGCATTTTCAATTGTTTGCCGTTATGCATTTTTGCCAATAATTTACATAAACGGCATCCTCGGCATTGTTTTTATTTTTTTCTTTTGGCATAGACAAAGACGCGACGGCATAGACAACAGCAACAGTAAAAATAACAGCAGCATCAACTGTTGTTGTTGTGAGTCATTTGAATTGAAGATGCAACTGAACTGAAGATGATCCAACAAATTGAGTTCAGAATCGGCTTAAACTTAAATCGAAGTAAAGCTCATAAGAAAGCTTTAGTCATCAACGAGAGAGAGAGAGCGATTGGATGAAGAATTCAGCGAAAATCAGTTGTTGAGCCAGATGTTTTTAAAGAAAAAACTTTTGCAACAAAGCTTTTGATCCTTAAGCAGCTTGCAAATGCATAATAGCGTTTCTTACATGGCAGTTAAGGAGCTTTTAGCTCCTTTTTGCCGAATGGGTGAAGTGATTCAGTGAAAATAAGTTATTGAAACCGAAGCTTTTGGAATAAAAAAGTTTTTGCAACAAAGCTTTTGATTCTTTAAGTTCGAGCTTTCATTGTTAAATGATACTTTGTTGTGCAAGCAGCTTAAAATGCATAATAACGAGCTTTAAGGAGCTTTAAGCTTTAATCAGTCTTAACTTGCAAAGCTGCTTATAGAGCTGAGTGTAAAGCTTTCTGATAATGATCAGCTAAAGACCGATTTTTTTTTTAAATTGAATTTCATGTGCTTTTTTTTTGTAACCAGTTTGAAAGCTTTCAAGTCAGCTTTATTTTTTGTTTAGTTTTTTTTTTAGAAGAAACGATTTTCATGACATTTTCCTTACAATAAATGTGATTGAATTTCGATATAAAGCTTTCGATTAATCGTCAGAGTTGCTATTTAGTTTAAAACTTGATGCAATGATCAGTTTTGGTCTAGTTTCTAGACATTCAACACACAACACAACACTCAACGCAGTCACAGTACTCAACACTAGTCAGTCAGTCAGTGAAACCGTCAACTAGTCAGTCAGTTCGCACTCCAAAGTCTATGCACCAATTAGCATATTTTATATCAATTCCTGTCATACATACATTCCACACCAACCTAGCCCAACGTATGTTGTCGTCGTCGCCGCCGCCCAAACACTTCACAAAGGCTTGCAACTAGCTGAATATGCTCGGCCTCTCTCGCTCTCTCTGTCTCTCTCTGTTTCGCTATAGAGATGAGTCTCGTTTATTTTTATCAACTTTAGTTTGGGCTTTTTGCGAGACACACACACACGCAATCAGAGGCAATTGCCACAGTCACAGCCACAGCCACAGCCGCATCTACAGATTCATCTCTCTTGTCTCGTTTCGCATAAATAACTGTCGCAGTAATTCCATCTTCCATTCCCCCATCCCCCACACACACACACACACACACACACACACACACACACACACATCCTTCTTCTTCTGCTGTGCTGTGTGTCTGGCGTGCATGCATTATTTCATTAATGCATTACAATATTAATTCGATTTTCACTAATTGACAAAAGGAAGCTCTCCCTCTCTATCTCTCTCTCTATCTATCTCTCTCTCTTGTTCTCATTATCTCTGTCTGTTGCATGTTGATCATCATCATCATTATTATCATCTTTTGTTCTGCCTTTTAAAGTCACATTTTTAACGTTATTTAATCATAATTTTTTTGGTATTTTTATTTCTTGTTTCTTGTATGACCTGATATACCGTGACCCTGTAATCCGCCTAACATACATACATAACACACACACCCCTAAAAAACGCGCGCGCACTCAAAAAAAAACACAACAACAACAAAAGTCTAAATAAAAGCCAACAACGAAAAATTTCGCGCGCCGGCCAAATGGCAGTTAGGGGCAGGCCCGTTAGGTGTGTTGGGGGGGGGGAGTTGGGGGTCTTGTGTCTGTTGCGGTTTTTATGTTGTGCGTAGCTGGCGTCATTTGTTACCCCCCACCACCCCCCCAAAAACAAACAAACTGTTGCTGCGCGAGACCCTGTAGGACATAACTCAACTAATGCCCGAAGCACTTACCGAAGGTCAACCAGCACTTAAGCACTGCTTAAGCTTAACTTCAATAGCAAGCAGTTGGTCTAATTTGGTGCTAAATGCACTGCTTGACAATTTAAAGTCCAACTGGGTCACTTTTCAAGTGTCGTCGTTGCTGCTGCCTGACCCCAAAGTACAAATCAATTGCATGTATGTGCGTATGTGTGGGTGTGAACCGCTAAGTGTTGTATCATCATTATTATCATCAGCTACTTCATCATCGTCATCATCATCTGCTGCACAGCACATCGCACACAGCGACAGACACGTGCGGCTTAGTTTGGTGTTGGCTCGGCTTGGTCAATGCCAGCCGGCCTTGTCGTGTGTCTGTGTGTGAAAATTGTGTCAATTGCAGTGCCCAGTGGTCGGTCGGCTGCTCTGTCTCTGCCCGGTCAACCATTGGCGGCAGTGTCAACAACTTGCGCAGGTCGCGCTAAAATGTTGCACGCATTTTGATGGGCAAAAACAAAAAAAAACAACAAAAAAAAAAACAACAAAAAAACCCCAAACTCTAACTCAATGTCATAGAAGCTTTAAGGACATTCGTATGTTCTGTTGTAATTTCGGCTAAAAATGCGAAAGTTTTGAATTGAATTTAACGGGATAAGTTATATATGTACATCGAAAGCTCTTCTCAAACAGAGAATTATTTTTGGAAGATAATAATGTTATTTAAATTTATATCTTTGATTTGATAATCTCATATTTGATATATAATATTACTAAAATTTAATTGTTTTCCCACTTTTGAAATTTGACATTTTTTATCTTAAATCTATTCAATAATTCCAAAAGTCATAGAACAATGCTTTTGATGGAATTCAAGTCAAGTTGAACTCAATTGTAGAGTAATTTCTAAGATATATATATTGTTCTCTTTGCATTTTTCTTATCTTTTCAAGTAGTTTGTAGTTTAAAAAATTCTTAATATGAGTTTAATCAAGCTTAAAATTGGATTTATTCTTCTATTCTTGATTTTTTCATAATTTTTTTTTTTCCGAATTCATTCGAAACGATTTCAAAGTTAAAGCCATAAAATATATAACATGTGTGGTTTTGTGCCTTGTCATAGACGGACCGGACCTGTGGCGAATCGTCAAACCAACGTCAATGACAACGCCTCTTTTTTTTTCACTCAACCCTAAACCCCCCCCCCAAACTGTCGTCAGTTGCAGCTCAAAACCCATTTCGCCAACTTTTGTATGTGTGTGTGTGTGGAGAGCTATCTAACGGGACTCCTTTGGTGGCAGATGCGAGAGTCGTCATGGGTCTTCTGGTTCCGGCAGGGCAGGGCAGGGTAAGGAGGCAAAGCCTGCATTTCTGTTGTTGTCACAATGCTGTCTGCAACAGCAATGACAATGTGTCCTCGGTTCTTGTGTTTTTTTGTGTGTGTATGTATGCATGTGTGTGTGTGTGTGTTTGTGTTTGTGATCGACTTGTCTCTTTGCTCTTTGCAAACTCGCCTCTGACCTTCAGCATAAATCAAATCAAAATCGATGCTCCCACGCATTTGGCCTCTTAATGCCGCCGCTCGCTCGATCAGCCCCAAAACAAAAGATGAACAATAAAAAAACATATACATACATATATAAAGACAAATAAAAAAAACAACAACAACAACACAATAATAATAATAAAAGCCAGCGAGACGACAAGCGCTTAATTTAATTTCCTCCCCAGATAGAATCGAGGCCACAACATTATTTTTTTGTGAAATTCGATCGAAAGAATTATGTCGAAAGCAAACAGCAACAACAACAACAACAACAACAGCGACAAATCAGTCAAAGCTCGTTTTTTTTTTTTTTTGCATATCGGCCGGCAACAGGAAATCCATGTTTATGTTTAAATTAATAATAAAAGAGCAAAAACAAAATACAAAAAAATACAAATACATGCATAAAACTTTTTAGTTCATTTTGTTTTTGGTTTTTTTGGTTTTTGGCTATTGGGATATCAATGAAATGAGAAATTGAAATGTAAGCAACAACAACAACAGCAACAACAACAATAAAATTCTTTTTGATGCTGGCATCGCTGGGGCAATATTATGCGGGGCATGCGACGCGCATTAATACAATAAATTATATTATGGCTCTTCCTGTTTGCCCCGATAAAACGAGGCAGGCGACCGCGCAACACAGCCAGCCGAGACCAGAAATTGAATTGAACGTTTGTCGCTTTTAGTTTTTGTATTATTATTATTATTATGTTTTTGCCTGCCTGCTGATCGTCGTCAATGGGGCACAAGTCGGGGCACATACATATTGCGGAGGTGGCGCGGCGGCAGCAGCAAAACTGAATTGAAATAATGAAGTCGATGATGATAATAATGCGTCGTCGTCGTCGTCGTCGTTGTCGTCTTTGTCGTCGTCGTTGTTGTTGTTGTATGGTGGTAGATCTGTGCGTCTGATTTGTGCAAATAATTGAAATTTGCATATAATGAATGCAAGAAAGGCTTGCCAAAGCAAGCAAGCAGTGCGGGGGCGTCACAAAAGTAAGAAGAAGCGAAGTTAGTACTAATATGTGTGTGTGTGTGTGTGTGTGTGTGTGTGTGTGCTGCACAGTAGCTGCAATCAGAGTTGCAAGTTGTCCCGAAAAGGTAGCTACTCGTCTATTGTGAACTGGGCACATAAATTACATTTAAGGCGACGGCAAGCGAGCGAGCAAGCAAAAAACAGGATCAAATGCAACACTGCGTTAAATTCACTCACAAAACAATCAACAAAAAAAAAAATGCATTTTAAATAACAACAATAATAAATGTAAACCTTGAAAATGATTTAAACTTTAAGTCTGATGATCTTGATCATCAGCATCCAGCATAGTATTATCATAATCAAAATCAAGATGATGTTGCGCCTACTTTTTTTTTTTTTTTTTGGCGTGGGCGTATTTTCTGTTTTGTCTGCTCTGTTGCCAAGGGCTGGCTTTTGTTGTTGTTGTTGCTGTTGTTGTTGTTACTGCTAATGGCAGGCAGACGAGACAAGTTTTGACATATTTTTTGTGTTGTTGGTGTTTTTGTGTGTGTGTGTGAGTGCCACATTGATGACGAGAGGACATGGACATGAATGAAACGCAAATGAATGAATGCACAGGGCACGACAGACCCAGAGCCAAAAGGCAACGGCAACGGCAACGGCAACGGCATAGGGGCAGAAAGACAGAAAGAGCGAGCGAGATAGAAGCTGTCCAGGAACAGTGCCAAATAAGAGAAAAACTAAACTAACTGACATCTTTAGTTTTACTTTTGCGACAAAAAAAAAAAAAAAAATAAAAAACAACAAAAAACTTACGTGTCATAAACCAGTTGCCTTAATTATATGTGTCGTTGCACTGTATTTGTTGTAATTACCTGCAAAGAGTAATGACAAAAAAAAAACCAATTATAATTAATTTGGATGTAAAAAGATAGTATATTTTAAATACCTAGAAAATGCTATATTAAATGTTGGAATTGAAAATATTGAGATTATAGACACAAAAATATAATAAAAAAAAATTATAAAAAAAATATTTTAATAAATATAAGTTTTGAAAAGGTTAAGTATTAAAAAAGTAGATAGGACAAGTCAAAATACAGAACTAAATTTAATAAATTTTACAAATTTTCTAAAAAAAAAATATAATCTTGGTGTTAAAGTGAAAAAAATATTCTTAAAGCTTGATTAATAAATACGCCGGAGTTCTTAAAAAAAGTATTTTTTAAGAATATAAATAGAAGCTACAACAGTTAAACAAATTCATAGTTTCTTGCCTCCAAAGCTCTCAGCTAACATTTTAAATATTGATTGTAAACATTAAGTTTCTTCGAGTCGATCCTACAACTTCAACATGTTTATAGTTAAATAAGCCAACTTAAAGGTTACAAAACTTACTAAACACCGCAGAAAACAAACTGCATATTTATCTATTATATATACTGCATATACTATATGTATATATACATATATATCGAGGCTCTTTGTGAGCTATGTATTTTTTTTTCGGTAGCGCAAGTTTTTTGTGATACGAGCACGGGACACGTCGGTAGCCGATTAAAGCGCGTCAAATAACAATTAACAACTGATGCTGATAATCAGTGTACAAAAAATTGTGAACGCGACAAAAAACTTCTACACACACATATATATATATACGAACACATACACACATTTGTGATAAACGACAAAATGGAATCAAATCTAAAGCTCCAAAAAAAAAATAATGAAAAGAAGAACAAAAAGTAAAGATTTATATACTAAATACAAGTAATGTATAATAATAATAATATGTGTGTGTACATATAATAGCAGCAGCTACTGTCTGTATTTGTTTGTCTATAGCTGTGTGTGTGACAACAACAACAACAACCGAAAGCAAACCAAATACATCATCATTATCATAATTATAAAAAAGTTAAATGCTTCTTGCTCAAATATTATTACGCTCTAAGGTTTTTGTTTTGTTTTAGATTATATCTTTGTTTAACACAAATTTTATCAATTTTATTTGTGTGGCATTCAAAAGAGAGCGAGGGAGGGAGAGGCAGGGCTGGCTTAACGGTGTGTTGTTGTTGTTGTTTTGACTTGTCAGGTGTTATAAGCATCATAAATTGTTTTGGAGGCAACGTTTTTATTGCGAATACTTAATTACTGCATTTCGACAGTGTTTGGCAACGTTTAAACATTAAATGGAGACTTGTGTAGACTTGTGGAGAGTTGTTAAAGCTCAAGTCGCATAATAAGAAAACCCTCGTCGAACCCAAAACAACGCGTTACAAAGAAAATTGACAAGTGGAGAGTTTTGGAAACGTGTCGCAACGTTCAAAATATTGCTTAAATCGTGTAAAATAATACGGAATAATGCACAGTCGAAATGTGTACTTAAGATATCTTAACTCGCCACAAGGGGGAGTATAAAATATAGCTGCCATATTTATATAGAGACGTAATCAAGTCAGTCAAGTTAATTCAACCAACCCAAACAAACCAAAGCCCAGTGATTACTGTCTATTGGTCGCAAAACCAGCAACGTCAGCAGGCACCGCGCGACATTTCAACATTTCAACGGATACATTTATAGATAGAGATACGGATACGGAGTCAAGTATCGTATATGGTATGGCGATAAGATTCTGTTATCTGTATCATTTTGATACAATATAGAGAATATATATGTACATGTGCTTAGTGTTCAAACAAATAGGTGTATAAATAAACGGATGAAACAGATAACGCAATACTTTTGTGCAGCCCTTCTCAATGTGGAAGTCATAGCAGATATAGAGACATACTAGTATAGATACAGTTATAGTCATAGATATAGTTTGTTATATCAGTTAATCGCTGTTGTCTAAACATGTTGAAAGATTTATATATGGCATATAAGAAAAATGAGACTCTGTATGTATGATATCATATAATGATTTGTAAGAAATATATCTATACATATATATATATACCATATATGTTGACATAGGCTATAGATACGGTTAGGCAATGGCGTCAGTAAGTTAGTTAGTTATTAAGTGCTGATGGATGTGACAAAACCTTGAGCTACTTTGCTGATATTTGCTGATTCAAAGTATCAGTATTTGTATTTGTATTTGTTATAATGCTGTTGTTGTTTCGGTGTATGTAGAGATAATCAGGCTCTTAGCACATGTTCGCGGCGGCAAAAGGTGTAGAGCTAATTTTTTACTAACGCGTAGTATTGATTTTAGCTTTAGAATGCAAATAGTCAAAAGTGGAGACTAGTGTAGACTTGTGGAGAGTTGTGGAGAGTTGTCCGAAATTCAGCTCTCATGCATTGTATGCATTTCCAACCAGTCTCAATGACTTTTCACAGCAAATTGGCAAGTGGAGAGTTTCAATGTTAATGCATATAAGCCAGAATCACATGTAAATAAGTTAGCATATGGGCATACACCTCGAAGCACCAAATATGGCCAAACTTTAAACCAATACGAGCTGACAGCACTCGATATAACACACACACACACACACACAATGAGTAAAAGGTATTTGAGGGTTCGGGTTCGGCCACTGGCCAGCGCCCAATACCAAAAACATTATAAAAGACGAAGAGTCAAAGGAAGAAAAAAAAAACATAAAAAATTGAAGTAGAAACGAAGATATATTATATATATACTATAGGTACATATCTATCTATCTATCTATACACACAATATGTATTGAGCGAACATACTGCACAAGCATGTGCATAGATATGTATATTTATACATATATATATTTATATACATATATATATAAAGCAAAATCCCTATAATAAAATGGGGCGGAGCACAAGTGGCAGCAGGAAAAAAAAAATTCCAAATGAAATAAAAAAAAAGTTAGTAAAATAAGCAGAAAGTTAAAAAAAAAAAAAAACACAAAAAAAAAAAAATGAAACCGAAGCGAAGCGAGAAATGAAAAGCAAAAGAAAAATCTACCAAGTGTAAAGAAGAATTGGAGTCGCAGCAATGGAGAGGAGGAATGGGGGATGCCGAACCGAACAGAGCAGCAGTAGCAGCAAATCCTGATGCTCCTCTTCGTATCCTCTGTGTGTGTGTGTGTGTGTTTGCAAGTGTGAGTGTGCGAGCACTCGAATAAAATCGAATAAGCATAAAAACGCATGCCATAAGATATGTATGTGTGTGTGTGTGTGTTTTACTCTCTGTCGCTTTATAGTAGCTGTAGTATATAAGATGAAGCTTTTGCCACTGCTACTGTGTGTGTGTGTCAGTGTGTGTGTGTATATATCTTTGTATGGGATACACATGTCTAAGCTGTTTGGCTTTCCTGGCGCTCTGCATTTGGGTTGGCTGCCTGGCCTCAAACGCATGTTCAATAATGACATAAATAACATGGAGACTCACACACACACACACACACACACACACACACACACATGGGAGTGAGAGTGTGCTGTTTAGCACCTAAAAGCAGGCTACTCTTTTCTTCTTTCTTTTTTTTCATCATCGTATGCGTATACTTGATTACATTATTGCTTCACTCCCTATATTTACACACATATACAACATTCTGTATATATTGACACCCGCCTGACACCCGCTCAACCACCACCCCTTTCTGCCCCCCCCACCACCCATCCCAACTGCCATCTCTTTTGTGCTACTCGTCGCTGGTTGGGCGGCAAAAACTTGTCAACCTTTAGCTAGAAACAAAAAAAAAAAACCGAACCCAACTCCACCACAGCCGCCCTTCAATTCAATGTCCCCTGTCCCCCACCACCACCCCCGTCAAGCTAACAATAAAAAAAAGAAGCAAAAAAGCGACAGCAGCAACAACAACAACAGCAATAATTTCAGCAGAATAAGAAGAGCAAAAAAAAACCCGACGAAGGGCGCTGTGCATGTGTGTGTGTGTGTGTGTGCGCGCTCGAGAGAGAGAGAGAGAGAGAAAGAGAGCGGCAGGCAAGCACGACGACATAATATGAAAACGCACGAAGCGGCTCCCCGGCCCTAAAAGCTTTGTAGCTGCTGCTGCTGTTGGCGCTGCTGCTGCTGCTGCTGTTGGCGCTGCTGTCGTTGATGGCTTCCCAATCGAAATCGATGTTGGTACTATGTACTAAGTTGCTACTGCTGCTGCTGCTTCTTCTTATTTTCTTTTTTTTCTTTTTTTTTTTTTTTTTGGCAACCACCCATAGCAGTAAAATAAAAACCGTTAGCTTTTGCTCACTCTCTCAGTGTGTGCTTTCTACTCACTCACTTTCTGGTTCGCTCTCTCACTCTCACTCACACTCTCGCGATGCTCGATAGACGAAGTACCGTTCCTTTTGGCAGCTTTAAGGCGACGCTTTAAGGCGCTGCCCGCAAATCGGGCGCTGCTTTCTCAGCTTTGGAAGCTGCCTGCATTGAGCCGAGTGAAAGTGGAGCTGGCGCATTTTTATGGCTGTCTGGCTGTTGTTGCTGCCGCTGCCACTCGCAATTTTTATAAAAATTCAATATACATATATACTACTAGTATATGTATGTATGTATTTGCGCTCGTTTGAGTGAAGGGAGAAAAAAGGACGACAACTGCGCCCAAAGAGCGAGGCGAAGCAATACAAAAAGCAAAAAAATCTATATACATATATATAAAAATAATTGAAGTAAAAAGAATGTTCACACGTACATATATACATATATACATACATACACACTTATACATGGATTGGATTGGTTTTGGGTTCCATTTTTGTTGTTGCTGTTGTTGTTGTTGGGGTAAAGTGGCGTCGATGATTATTGGGTGGTTCGGTTCGGTTCGGTGTTTTTTTTTTTTGATTCCTTTTTGTGCTTCGATATTTTTTCTTTTTTTGGTTTTTTTGTTTTTTTAGCTGATTGGCTAGCCAAGCCGCCTGGCTCGGTGGCAGCGGGGAGGGAGGTAGCTACAATTTGGGCCGTTTGCTTTTGTTGTTGTTGTTGCTTCACTTAACATATTGACAGGCATTGGGCGCATGTTGTTGTTGCTGTTGTTGTTGTGCTTTGTTCGCAGCACATAAAAAATTGAGCGTCAATTGAATTCGATTGGGCGCAGCATGCGTGCGTGTGTATTGGTGTGTGTGTGTGTGTGTGTGTGTGAGTTGGTGTAGGGAACAGGAACAGCCCAAGCTTTGGCTGTGTGTGTTGGCAAAAATGCTGTTAACCTTTTACACACACACACACAAAGACACATAGCCCCCATTCGCATATCTATGTATGTACTTACACACACACACACACACACATGTCTATATGGATTGCTTTCAATATTATTGGCAACGCCTTTTCGCCTCGTTAAGGTGTACATACACACACACACACACACATATATATGTATATGTATATGTGTTTGCAGGACGCTTTTGTATTTGTAATATTGGAACGACCTGCGATTGGTTTCCACCGTTGCGTAGGTGTGTGCATGTGTGTGTGTGTGTGTCTGTGTGTGTGTGGTGCTAATGAGTTTGCCGTGTGACCATTGGCACGCACTTACCGTTAAAGCACAATTAGCTTATATACTATATTAAATTACACTCTAAATAATTTGTTAATTCAAACTTTGTTTTTAACATTTAGTGCAACGCATTTAATTTTTTTTCATAATGATAATACTTTCGTTAATATGTTTCTGTAGCAAAAAATATTTAATTGCATGACGCATTTTTATTGTTGTTGTTTTTGTACTTAAATAAAGTTCAGCTTATCTCAAGCAAGTACAAAAATGCACATACATAAATGATTCAGATATGTTTGACAAAATGATTTATGTTGCTTAGCGTTGCTTATGAATCATTGATTTTTATTTAGGTTTCTTTTTGTACAAAGTTTTGTATTTGTTATCAGCAATAAAAACAAACAAATTTAATGCGCAAGCCATAAAAAAATTAAACATGTTTAAAATTTTAGTAAAAAAAAAAATATCTAAGTAAATCGACTGAAAATTATATATGTACGGTATATAAAAAAAATATTCGTTTTTTGAATTTTTCGAAATTTTTCTAGCAATTTATTAAAAGTTGAAAGCTTTGAAACGATTCGATAAGTTGTTTAATGGATTTTTTTTTTTTTGAAAGTCTTCAATTTATTTTTGTTAAATATTGAAAAAATTAAAGTTTACGTTTTTAATTATTTTAACTACATTTGATTTGAACTAATCTTGATTTAGTGTCAGCTGCTAATAATTGACAGTAAATAAAAAAATTTTAAATAATATTTTCGATTTTCAAGCAACAAAATAATTTTTTGAGAATGTTTTACTCAAATATAGTTAAAATTCTTACAAATCTTATATACATACATATATACTATAAATGTATGCCTGTGTATGTGTGTGTGTGTACATAAGCACGTGTTGTGTCCATTGGCGGCCGGAACCTTGGTACTACCCTCAACACAACCCCCCAACCCCTCTAGTATCAACACCTCATATCTATAACTGAAAATAAATATATGTATGTATGTATGTATATGTATATGAAAACGTTCTATACGATCGACCATTTGCCGTTTTGGGGCAGAGTTGGGGTACTTTTGGGGCGTGGGGAGGGGTTTGGGGTGGTTGACTGCATGTCAATATTTAATGTACCAAAGCTGTCAATGTGTGCTGCCCACTCAGTACTAATACGCTCGCACACACACACACGGCAAACGAATCAGCCAGTACAAGTGGCCATGTGTGTGTGTGTGTGTGTGTGTGCCAGTCAATAACATCCAATCAGGTTTGTTAAAAATCTATCTATATATGATGTTCACGATGACGGCGACGCAGTCGATGTCCGCACGCAGGCAAACACACACACACACACACACAACGAACGAACGAAAGAGAGAGAGAGAGCGAAACGAGAACAACGACGATGACGACGACGACGACGACCCTTCGCTGAGTTTAGTTGAGTTCAGCTTCAGCTTCAGCTTCAGAGTGCAGGGTATTGCTGTCGAACCTGCAACGCTGCTTAACTGTTAGCTACCCTTCGCCCCGCCCCGCCCCGACCCGCCCCGCACTGAACATACACAACACTACTTCGACCCGACCAGCACCCATGTGTATGTGTGTGAGTGCGGCTCTTTCATTCATTTGCTCTGGGTTCTACTACGTATCGAACATACATTGAACACACACACACACACATACACGTATGTGTCTTATCAGCTGCAGCAACGCAGGGACCGCTCTCTCTCTCTCTCTCACACACACACACACACACAATCAAGCGCACATAGATTGCTTGTTCGCTTCCTCGCTCACTAGCTGCTGTCGCGCTCTCACTCGCTCGCTCGCTCAGACGCACATTCCACTCAATGGCTCGTTGTGTATTGAGCATTATTTTCGAGTGCTTTTGCAGGCACTAAAATTTTATTTCATTTTATTTGTTGCACTTTCTTGGCCAAAAACAACAACTGCACTGTGAGAGCGAGAGCAATGAGCAATGAGCACTGAGTAACGGTGAGTGCAGTGACTGGCAGAACGAGCCAAATAGAGCGCGGAGAGTGCGAGAGCACATCGGGCAGCGGTGTTTGAGTTTGTTTTTATTTTCGTTTACGTTTTTTATTTATTATTTTCTATCGTTCTTGTTGTTGTTGCTGCTGCTGATTGATTTTCCATAATGCGAGAGCAAACGAACGCCAAGCCCCAAACGCGACGCTCTCCGACAGCGACAACGTGTGAGTGTATCGAACGCACAGCCAATAGCAAAAATTTCCAATTGCGTGCGATTTTCCAATCAAAATGGCACAAGAAGAAAAAAAAAAAAAACCAACAACAACACAGCGACGCGTCGCTGTCAGCAGCAGCAGCAGCAGCGCAAAGGGGCGTACGAATTGGCAAATATGTGTGTGTGAGTGTGTGTGTGTGCGAGGGATGCAAACTCACACACACACATACGTACACATATGCGAATATAGGAAGCAAAAAAAAAAAAAAAAAAAAAGAAAAAAAAACAGAAGAAGTAGAAGGAAATAACAGCAACTCCAACTTGCGTCCCAAACACTCAGAAACGAATCGATGCGCACCGAGACCGTCGAACGAGCGAGCGGCCCGACCCAAACGACCATGCCGACCCCCTACACCCTGCACCCTATACCCCAACCCACAACCAGGTTCCCTGCTGGCACATCACCCAATGAAGCATTGGAGGCCCAAAGACCGAACTGTATGAACGGAGCTTAAGAGTAAGGTGACGAGTAATGGGTAGTGAGGGATGTGCTAAGAGAAGGAGGGCTGGTGGTTGGGGGGGGTCCGAGCGCAGCGACTTGTGCGCATCTCTGACATATTTCCAATATCATTGGTCGATAAATACCGAAGCTAACGAATCGAAACGAAACGAAATGTACGAAATGGAAGCAGAAGGCACAAACACCAGAAACCAGCAAACCAGCTAACATATATGTATAGAGGAGACACACACACACACACACGAACATACATAGAGACGCATGAACTTTGGAGCGCGTCAAACGGAAAGAAAAGAAAAAAAGAAGGAAACAAACAAACAAAGAAATTGTTGTAATAAAAGAAAATGCCAAAACAGGCGAACAACGAGAGTTCCTATTTAGTTCCAGCTACAGTTCCTAGCTACATGTGTGTGTGAGTGTGTGTGTGTGCGTGTGTGTGCGTGTAAGCCCCATAGCCACATAGTACTTTAGTTTAAGCTTAGCAGTTGTTGTATTTTATTATTATTAGATTCAATTGGTTCTTGACTGAGCCTTAAAATGTGAATAGTTACTTTAGCCAAAACTGACTTAAAGCCAAGAAGCTTAAGAAGACTTAAACTTAAATACTTAAATATCACTATTTTTGGGTATTTGATAATCATTTTCAATATCAATCAAATAAGATATAAGAAAATAATGCTGTAAAATTCAAAACACATTAGATTATTAAATTAAAAATGGCAGAAAATAATAATAGTAAAAAACATATATATAATACAGTGAAAGCTCCCTTAGCCGGACACCCACGGTTCCAGCACTATTGTCCGCCCAAGGGAGATGTCCGCCCAAGAGAACGGATTTTGTATGAAAATCATGCTAAAAAACTATAAAATTCGTCCGGCTAAGGGAGCTGTCCGCCTGAGGGAGCTGTCCGCGAGTAGAGCTTTCACTGTATAATATTTCATTTATAATAAATTTTCAATTGAGTATTCTGGAACGTCAACAAACTAAGAGAATATTTTGGATTATCGAGATTTAAAACAATTGAAAAAATACATAGTATAATTCCTACAAATTTATATTCTTTAATTCCAATTAAATCTTATCTAATTTTTTCAACAAACTATACTTTGCAAACTTATGATTGTATTTTCAGCATTTATCGTTAAACTTATCGATAAACTGCATTATTTATCGTTCGACTTATCGATAAACTGCATTTTTTGTATCGATAACACTGGTAAAGTATAGCAAAGTGTCAATATGAAGCTTGGCTATCATTTTTTTTCTTGCCTTAGGGCAGCAGTAGGGTTGCATTTGCAATTGGGTGGGCTTTGTTAGCTGCGGTTGGCAGGGGTGTGGGGGAGTCGAGGCGTCGATGGTGTCGACGCACTCAAAGCGTCAGTGGCTGGCATAGCTGCCATAGAGTGAGCTGAGGTTTGCCATGATGCTACTCGATTGTAGCTCTTCGTTGTCAGTCAACGTTGTCGTCATAACGAGGAGCCCGGCAAAGCCAAGTCAGTGTGGCAGGACGAAGGATGACGACGATGACGACAATGTCCTTTCACATTTGTCGTTTCAGCCAGAAACGATGCCACCAGCAGCAACAGCATCCCTTTCACCTCAAAAGAGATGTCCCTCTGCATGTCTCTCTGTTGTGCGCTTCGGGAGAGCGCCGAATACTGGGTGGTACTGTGGTGGTTGGGGGGGTTGGGGGGGTTGAATGAATGGTGTTTCGCTTGTCTGCAACGCTGTCTGTCTGCTCCGAGTACGCTCCCTCCCCTGTCAGCCCCTCTACCCCTAACCCTAACCCAAGCTGCTGCCAATTTTTATGCGCTCCCTATTTTTATCCGAGTTTCGTTTCGTTTCGTTCGGCTTTCTTTCTTTCTTTCTTTCTCTCCGGTGTGTGTGTGTGTATTTTCTCATATTTTATTACATGTTTTTTTTTTTTTGTTGCTCCCTAGTTCGTTGGAGGAGCCTCCTCACTCCGCTTCCTCGCCCTTCCATTCAGCTGCTGCTTTATTTTATTTCATCTTCACTTTCGGGTTTTTCATCTCCTGGCGTTTTTATTTTCTATTTTATTTTTATTTTTTCCTGTTTCTTTCCTATCTATCTGTCTTTCTTTCTTTATTTCTTTCAATCTGACTCGCTGCTCGTCGAATGTGTATAGATTTTCCTCGCTCTCTCTCTCTCTCGCTGTCTCTCTCTCTCCCTCTCTCTCTTTCTCTGAGTGTGTGTTTGTAGGGGATTGGGGGTTGGGGTGGTCTTTTCAGTAGGAGGAGTCGTCTATATATATTTCGATTCAAGGATATTTCTCGATATGTGCAAAAAAAAATAGATATATATATATAGATGATTGTATATATGTATGTATAAAAATATCCAAGCGGAATGAAGAAGTGAAAGAAAGCAAAGACAGGAAAAATGGCGAAAAGCTCGAATGGGGTGAGTGAGTGTTGGGAAGGGTGGAGGGGGACGGGGGACACGCTTTAGGGGCATTGCTAGGGAGCTTTGAGTTGCACTTCTCGCGCCTGGCTGTCTGTCTGTCTGTCTGTCTGTTCTCAAGTATGAGTGTGTGTGTGTGTGTGTGAATTTGTTACTACTACTACTTCTTCTTCTTCCAGGGGCAGCAGCAGCCGCAGCCGCAAAGAAGAAAATCGCGGCACATAAGAACAAATTATTCGTTTTTTTTTTTCATTTCATTTCATTTCATTTCATGCCCTTTTTTTTATTGTTTTGAGCGCGCAGGATTTCTACCAATTTCTGTATATAGAGAGGAGGCGGTCACAAATACACACACACACACACACACACACATATGTTAGGATGGGGTAGTTGGGGGGGAAGTTTGGGGCTTGTGTGTGAATCCTGTATATGGATTTGCTATGTGGATAGAATATCACTAGCAATAAATTGCCTTAAATTGCTGCTGCTGTTTCTTCTACGTTTCGTCCATTTTGTAATATATAAAACATATATGTGTGTGTGTGTGTGTGTATGTTAGTATGAAGGTTAGTTTATCTTCCTCATAATCTATGTACACATACATATAGTTCTTACTCTTAATCTTTATGTGTTTCTCTTTCTGTTGTTTGCAACAAAAATCGTTTTTCCCTGAAAGATTAGAAATTCATTTTCAGCAAATTAGCTTTAATAATCGAAATTTAAATATTGAAAAAATCATCAAAATCTTTTGTTTAACAGAGCTTAACTTAAATCTAGATTTTCAACTGAAAGGCACAAAAATTCAAGTTTGAATTAAATAATATTTATACTAGAAAAAATAAAATAATAATCATTTTTATACATATGAATAAAAAACTGTATAAAAAAAAATATTTAAATATTTAAAAATAAAATTTGATAAACGATTAAATTTTTTTTTTTTTTTTGTGATTTTTTAGCTTTTGCCAACTATATACATATATATTTTTTAAAAATATTTTCATTAATGCAAGCAAATGGTAAATAGATTCTATGTTTTGTTCACAGAAATCAATAAATTATTTCCTTGTATTATCAGTAAAAGTCTAACTAGAGAAGTGGTTAGGGCAAGTAATACGTTACGCTACCCATTACTTCTGTGCTTTTATTCTTTTTTTTGTCTTTTTGGTTGATCTTAGCTAAAAACGAAAAAAAAAACATCCGGTCTTTAACAATCGTGTAAAAATAGTCAAAGCTCTAACTTGACTTAAATCGTCTCTCTCTCTCTTTCTCTCTTTCTCTTTAGCTGTCGTTAGCGCTGTGGTCAGAGATAATAATCATTAGTATGATCAATTGTCTAGCCCAAAAGAAGGGGGATGGGGAGGGGGGAGTATAGTCAGAAAAAGTGTTGCGTTTAACTGGTAAATCAGTTTTGTGGATAGTTAAGAGAGACTCTGTCTCTCTCTCTCTTTCGCTCGAATAGAGCGGACGTGCCACTTAATTGAATTCGATTTGTAGACTGTAGAATGAACGCGACTTTGGCATGTTCAGAACAAAACGGAAGTCCAAAATAAATTGAAAGCAATCCCAAATACAACAACAACAACAACAACAAAACTATGTAAACCCCAAGTCAGATACAGATACAGATACAGTTGAGATGATGAAAAGTCGGAGATCCAAATCAAAGCAATCAACGCGTTCGAAAACAAAAGCAATACACACACACACATACTTTTATAGTTGTGTGTGTGTTTGTGTGGGTAGAATTGCTGTTGTTGTTGTTGTCGTTGTCGTTATCATCTTGTCTCGCTTCCTGTCTTCATCATAAAAAATCAAAGTAATAATGCGTGTACTTGCGTTTGCCACTTTATAGATTTATTAGGCGCACACACACCAACACACACACACACATGCGTACTGAAATGCTTGATGCCACATGAGATTTTTATGCTCAACGGAAATTCAAATTAAAAATGCTCCGTTGGGGGATCCTCTCGCTCTTTCTTGAACATGAAGGCGGAAGACGACGACGACGACGCGTCGGTTGGCAAAGGGGAGGGAGTTGGGGTTGGGGTTATAAGGGCTGGCTTCGAAACCAGACAATGAAGCTGAGGCAAGGCATTGCAAATGATGCGTTTATTTGGCTCGCTTTTTTAATTTGATTTTTGTCTCAGTTCAGTTGAGTTTCAGTTGAAGAATTTTCGCCAGAACGCCAATGTTTTTTTTTCAGTGAAAAATAATAATAATAATACCAAATAAGAAAACGCACTCAAATTAAATGCTCTGCCAAACAAAGCGAGTCTAAGAAAAACCTAAAAAAATATAAGAAAAAATTTAATACTTATCGAAACCGAGGATAAAAAATACCCTATCAAACAGTGAGAACACCTTTTTTTGTATTGAAAATAGTACAATATTATTTTTGAATATTCAGAACACCCTATCCAGCTGCCGCATTAAAAACTGTATCAAATCGAAGAATCATATGCATAAAAATATAAAAAAATAAATTAAGAAGAAAAAGATGCGCGGGCGTGCATATAAATCAAAATGTGGACTTAATGCACAACATATTTTTTTTCGAAAAATAAAAAACAACAACAAAAACGTTTGAATGTCTCCCTGTCTGTGTTTTTGAGTCGATCGCGTTTCCTGATCGAGACTTCCTTTTTTTTTTTTGTGTCAGGGGTTGCACACACACGTTGCGCAGACGCAGCCGTTGCCTAATTAAAGTCAGAGCGTTCTGCTGCGTTCTTCTTGTTGTTGTTGTGACATGATGAACATAATCAACAACAACAGCAACAACAAAACATGCGACTTCACACGCCACCAAAACGCGGGGCAAGCTTCTATTTTTGTGGTGGCAACAAAAATTTTTTTGGCATTTGGTTAACATTTAAAAAAGAAATATGTGTAGATTTATCGATAAAATATCGATATGACATATTATCGATAAGTTATCGATTACTTTAAATATACTTTGTTAATTGTACTACCTAAGCTATCGGCAGACTATCAAGCGAACAATATTGATATCGATTTCAATTTGATACTTAACGATAAATAATTGATTTTTAATCAAATGCCTGACTAAAACTTTTTACAAAAATAAAAATATAACTTATCAAATGATAAATTTACTTACTTGTTGATTTGAATGTATTTAAACATTAAGTTAGAAAATATCGATAAACGTACCTGCAAGGACAAAAAAAACGACGAAAAGTCAAAGTTAGTTAAACGAATTGAATTGAATATTAAAAAACAACAACAAAATGAGAAAAACAGTTTAAAAAAAAACGTTGAGCGTTTTGCAGTTAAATTCCGAAAACACTTTTTCGCATATTTTGTGGCAACATTTTTTTGGTTGAGCGCCGGACGCGTGCCTGGCTCGTGCCCCTTTTCCCAGCGTGTGTGTGTGTGTGTGTGTGTATTGGCATTTTAGGCATTTGGCTTGGTGAAGAGTTTAAAGTTAAACGGCAAGCAAGTGAACAAAATTAACCCCCTGTTGCCTCCCGATGCCCGCTTGCTTGACATGCACAAAGGGTTAAAGAAAATGAGTGAGACAGAGAGCGAGTTAGCGAGAGAGAGAGGCAGATGCCGCTAGACTTTCAATGCGATTATAAAAGGCGGTGGTGGGGGGCGGGGGGAAACCTTGAAGTTTTCTGTCTTTATTTAAAGCTTAAAGATGCCCAACTGTTGTCGATTTCAAAAGACAACACCAGCAACAACAACAACTAGCAGACTGTCGTCAGCAGTCAGTGTGCAAAATGTTCTAATTAAAGCCGGCAGTAAAAAGGCGGCGGCGGCGCACAGCTGAGCAGCCCAAGAATTGTGCCAAAAGTCGGCGTCGACGGCGACGTCGGCAGTGAAAAACTAACCTCAGACAACAAACAATAATGAAAATTCTAAGCAGCAGCCGAGAGTCGAGAATCGAGTGCGGTGGGGTAGGGGGTTTTTGCTTATAAAATGGAAAACTAGCAAAAAAGAAATTAAATTTAAAGAAAAGGCGACGTCAACATTTTGTGTAGCACAACGTTAGGCGCACACACACACACACACACACACACAAACAGAGTCAAGAAGTAAATTAAGCACACAGCTCTCTCTCTCTTTCACTCACTCTGTCCCTGTCTCTTTCTCAGCGTGCTATCCTCTCGCTTGTTTGGCAGCCAAAAGTAGCAAAAATTAGTTGAAATTTTTTTGTTTTGCCTAAAAAAAGTGAAGTAAAAACAAAGCAAACTAACTGTAAAAACACAAATAGACACACACACACATATATGTATATGTATGCTATGTTTATTTTATTAACAGATATCTATATATAGTATATATATATATTTGTTGCTGTTTAAAACTTGATTTAGAATTTTTCAGGCCTTTTTGGCGGGGGCTTTGCTTAAATTTTAAACTTTAAACTAGCTAGGCTTGCTGTCTCTATCTAATTTTCTATGTTAGTGTGTGTTTATGTGTGTGTGTGTGTGTTTATGTGTGTTTATGTGTGTGTGTGTGTGCGTTTAAAGCCTGTCTTTGTTGGCTTTAAAATTCAAGCAAAACAACTGAAGAAAACTGTTTCAAACGCGCCAGCTAACAATTTTGGTTAGCATTAGTCGAAGTGTGTGTGTGTGTGTTTTAGTGTGTGTGTGTGTGTGTGTGTGCATAGTTTAAAGACTTAAGCAACAGCTGTTGCAAACACACACACACACACGCACACACACACGCACTTTTAATTACGCACGTTTTGCGGCGGCGGCAAAACAAAAATCACAGCAACAAACTTGCGAGTCGTCTAATTCCTGCTCCTCTCTCTCTCTCTCTCTCTTCTAGCTAGCTCGCTCTTGGCTGTCTGTGTGTGTGAGTGAAAGCCGCAAAACGCATGTATGTGTGTGTGTGTGTTTTGCTGCTGCTGCACATGTCCTTGAAAGTTTTTGGCATAGTTTTTGGCAGCAACAGCAACAGCAACAACAACAACAGCCAAAATGTTAATGTGCCTATATATGACTGTAACTGTCTCAGTTTGTCTGTGTGTGTGTGTGTGTGTGTGTGTCTACGTATGTGTGTGTGTGAAAGGGTTAATGACTTGGTGCGTTTTACTTATGCCCATTGCAGCTGACTTTCTGCCGTCACAAACGCTGCTGCATCAAATTAAACACTTCAACTTTGCGCCTTTGACAGCCACTTAAGTATGTCTCCCCCCCCCTCCACCTCTCTCTGTCTAGCTCGATTATGTTTGTTTGTTTGTGTGTTTTCCTGGTAAAAATGAGAAATATGTATAAACAGGGCTTATCAACAGCCACCGATCTGTGGCAGTGGGACGGGACGCTCGTCCGCATGATATGACACAAAAAATTATGACTTCATAATAATAATATGTAGTTAGTTAGTTGGCCGAGAGAGAGTGAGACTTAAGGGCCAAGCGCTAAATTCAATAGAAATTCGAAATTGCGATAACTAGCCGAAAAAACACACACACACACGCACGCACGCACACATAGACAAAAATGTTTGGGGCAATTAAAAGTGAGCAAAACTTTTGCCTCTCGAGCTAAAAGGGCAAACCGGCAGGGGCTAGGGGTTGGTTCAAAGAGTGGGGAGGGGGTCGTTAGACATCGTTTTTGACATTATTTCATAATTAAATGGGTTGGTGGGGGGGTTACATCATTATCAGTGCTTGCCAATTATGATTGAAGCACATTAAGCACGCATCCACGGGGGGTGGGGGGGCAGCTATGGGTTTGAGGGTTTCGATGAGTATGTGTGTGTGTCTGAGATAAATGCTATAAATGTATTTGATGGCCTATTAAACGTTTTAATGCCAACACACACACACACACACAAATGACGACAATTTTAGCCAAAAAGTCGAAGAAAAATCGGGTAAAAGGGGGTACCAAAGGATACCAAAGGATACCATAAACAATTCACAGCGATAAGAGCAAATTGTGAATTAATAATTAACGTTATAGTTAAGGTATTATGTGAGGAAATGAGCAAAACGGATAAAATTATAGAAATTAAAAATCGAAAATAATATGACAAAAAAATATAAAAAGAAATTTATAGAAAATTTAAGAAAAAAAATCAATTTAGTTCTGGAAATAATTAAATGAAACTCTCAGATTTATTATATTCTAAAATATTTATTATGTTAATTAAAAAACTAATTATTAAAAATTAATGTTAAAAGAAAAAACTTAAAAAAAGAACACAAAAACTTTAAACTGAATATCGATGAGATTCAAACTGTTTATCGCTCCGATGATATCGAATAACAGTCAAACTACCATATAAAAAATCTCAAGGGAACAAGAGAAAAATATTCTTTACAAAGATAATTCTCAATAAATCGAATAGATTTTTAGTTGAACTAAGTTACACAGTTCTGGAAAATAAAAGTAAAAAAATGTTATACAGAAAATTCTCAGTAAATCGAATAGATTTTTAATTGAACTACGTTACAGAGTTCTGAAAAAAAAAAATGTTATACAGAAAATTCGCAATAAATCGAATAGATTTTTAGTTGAACTACGTTACAGTGTTCTGGAAAATCATTTGCTATACGAAAGTTGGAATTTAAATTGAAATTTCCAATAATAAATTGTAGTATGATATAACATAATTTCTATGAAATAAATATGCCAAAATGCATATTGAAACGTCACAATAACTAAATAAAAAGTTAATTTCTCAAATTCAATTTTTTTTTAGAAATAATTCGATTGCAACAAAAACCAAGGCTGACTGAACTGAAAAAGAATTTTGCGTCAATTTTGACACAATACAATACAAGTTGAAAATATGTTGAAATAACATCTTAATACACGCACACATACATGCGTACATACATATTCGTTCCAACATATACATACATATATATAATATGAACGGTGGGGGATTAGCATTATTTTTTGTTCTGTGTCGAAGAAGACAATGAAGAACACCCACAAGAAAAATGAAATACAACAAGCTAAAATGTTGGGAAGCAGGGTGGGTGGGGCGGTGGCGGTGTTGACTCTGCACATTTGCCAATAGGCAATCGAAAAGCGGCTAATGGCCAGAATCTATGTCATATACTAAAGCATTCATATACATATATACTTAAAACTAAATTTCATATTATTTATGTAGTACATAAACTAAGCAATTTGCTAGAAAAATTTTTGCTTTGGCAAACAACAAGAAAACAACAACTATATAAATACCTATACAAATTTAATGATAGGTTTTGGGTTCTTTTGTTTTTTTTCTGTGGCAGATTTTCAATAAATTTTTTTTTTCTTGTATTTTTGGCCACAAAAAATAATGAATACAAAACAAATAAAATTAAAGCCAACCAAATTTATGTGGTAAAAATTTATTTTCTTGGTCGATCGAGAATATTGTGAAATCAAAAAAAAAAAACAACAAATAAATTAAAAGCCACACAATATAAGTAGACACATTTGAGTGTGTGTTTGTGTGTGAAAATGACACACACACACACACACACACAATGGCAGCACTGCGCTCTAGTTCCCAGCGTCAAAGGCTACCCTACCTCCCTTCTAACAAAAACCCCACCGCCCCTCCCCCACCCCAAAGAACCGAAACTATGCCAAATTGATCTGAGAACTTTGGTTTCAAATTCATTTTCATTTTCATGTTCGAAATTCAAATTCTATTGATGTGTTTATATATACATATATATATATATTTTTATCGAACTGTGTCTCTTTTGTTTTGTCTCCCCCCCTTCTTCCCTCTCCCTTTCTGTGTGTTTAAATGCGTACTATATAATACCTTTTAATTTAATATGCAGCTGACGTTCGACGCTCTATGAAGTGGCAGTGGCAGTGGCAGGCGGGGCAGTCAGTGGCAGTCAGTCAGCGGTGATCGAGCGAGCTATCGAACGATACACACAACACGAACACGAATACACTTATCACCTCCCCCCCGCCCTTTTCCCGCTCGTTTCTTCTTTTGTGTGTATTCGAAAATAAAATTAAATAAATCGAAATGACAGATCATTAAAATTTACAGCAACAAAAGAGCTAAGCAAAACTCAACAGACAGACAGCAAGTTGTGGACATTATTTTGTGCCCCAAAAGCACACACACACACGCACACAATAATGAGTATATGTATAGGAAAAACTGGCAAAAGAGCCCGTCGACGTTGTCTCCGAGTTATATTTGTCGTTGTCGATCAGTTTTTATGTCGTTCGATATGGCAGAAGCGAAAATTTTTATTAGCCTGCTGCTGCTGCTGCTACTGCTGTTCCACAATGCCCCCGAGTGGGGCAGTGGCAGTGGCAGTGACAACACTCATGCCCAAGGGACGATCATCATCATGATGATGATGATGATGATGATGGCTGCCAAGCAAGTGCAATTTGTTCTTATATGCATATTAAAAGTATAGATGTGTCTGTCTACACATGTCTTGAATTCAGTTTGTGTGCTGTTTGCCATCTTCAGGTTTTTTTTTTTTGTGAAATCTTTTGTAGACTTAATGGAGTTTGCAAACAACAGAAAAACAAACGTTTTGATAAGTGTGCCTTTAAGCATCGTTTTTTATTGTGTCTACTTAACATTTTCGGTGAGTGTAGAGTTTTGTGTAGAGTTTGTAGACTTTTGAAAAACATGCAGAAAACACTTAAACGTATCATTAGCTCATCAAGAAGCATGCTGAACGTGTTTTGTAGACTTTTAAAAGTTTGTAGACTTCTTTGAAGTTAATATAGCACCGTTTTAGACCAAACAATAACACGATACATGGTTTTTTGAGCGTATTTAATGCATTTCAAGCCACTTGGAGACTTTTTGAGACATTTTCTTGCATTAAAAACGGTTATTTTAGCGTTTGTAGAGTTTGTCTGTACTATGTAGCTGTTTGCTGTCAAATTCCGAACCATTGAATTTTTTGGAGACTTTGCTAACATTTTTGTAGACTTGTTGTACAGTATACATATGTATTTTTTATTGATGAAATGCGCATCTCGATTTATGGAAATATTGCTCGATTTTCGTCCCGCCTTGCCCCGAGCTCGTAAATTTAATAATGGACGCGCTTGAGAGCCGCCTGTCGCAGCAGCAGCAAAAAACCAGCAACAACCAAAAACACATTAAAAACTTGTGAGTGTTTCCATCTTCCTCTTCTTCTAGTATGAACAGCTCCAAGCGACAAAAAAAAAATGCATAATATTTACGCCTATAATATTTTGTTAATATTTTCAACAGCTGACATCAAGTAACACCAAAATAAATATAAACCAAAAACAAAAAAAATACAGATATCTGTGTGTGTGTGTAATTGACACTCAATTATTTGTGAGAATGAGGGGGGCGGGGGTGTGTAGAGACTTTTGTGGCATTATCGGAGCTACTTAGCGGCGTTCAACTGCCACTTGTTGGAGGCCGCCCGCACACACCCGCAACCAAATACAACAACAACAACAGCCGGAACGAAAAAAACAAAAAACAAAAATTGAATTAGCTAATAATACAACAACAAGAACAACAAGAACAACACACTAATAACAAGAGGCACCACTTGAGCTACAAAAGATTTCCGCTGACAAAAAAAAAAACGGAGGCAGCAGCAGTATCAGTTGAAGACAACAACAACAACAACAACAGCAACAACAAAATCCCAAAACGACAAAACAGAAATACCATAAAAACCAAAAATACACACAATCGACAAGAGATCTTTTTTTTTTTGGTTTTTGTTTTTTTTTTTTTGGATTTTTCGAGCACAACAAGAAAAATTGAAGCGCGATTGATCACATTGATCGCTGCTTGGCAGTTGTTGTTGTTCTTCTTCTTGTTGTTGTTGTCGAGCAGCTAAACTATTTAGTAAATGACAAGAACTGAAGGGAGCTGAGAGGTGGGAGGTGGAGGGAGCTGGGAGCTGGGAGATGGAATACAACAAGATGAAAAAGTAGAAGTAGTAGAAGCGTTTTGTTATATTCACTATATGCAGCACTATGCAGCCAGCCAGCAGCCTGATTTATATAATAATCATTCATATAGGTTTACTATATAGTAAAAGCATCATTTTTTGAATATATATACATACATATATGTATGTTTTGTATGGGTTTACGAGAGCTTGAAGCGTCTAAGAACTTGTCGTTCGTACTTCAAAAAAAAAAAAAAAAAACTAACTGAAAGGGCAGCGTCAGCATCAGTGCAGATCATCATCATCATCATCATTATCATTATCAACGAAAATTGTGTGGAAAGCAAAGCGATCCGTTTACTGTGTGCTTGTTGCTGTTGTTGTTGTTATTTTTTTCGGTTTTTGGTTTTTGGTTTGTGTGGCATTGTGTGAGAATTTCTTGTGTTTTTTGTGTAGGCGTTGCTTTATTATTAAACTACAATGCTCGAAAAAAGATGATTTGATCTGATCAATTCGAACAAGAAGAAGAAGAAGCAGAAGCAGAAGCAGAAGAAGACGAGGAAGCTGGCTTCTTTTTTAACCATTTTTTTTATTTTTTGTAAATCGAACACTTGAAATATTTGTTGGGATCTCACTTGAAGAGCAACTTGAGTTGTTGTATTGTTGGAGCTTTTCTTTGCTGCATTTTTTTTTATTTTCAAAACTATAATATTGTAATGTATTCACAATTGACAATTGAGCGTGATAATTGATTAAACATGTGCATGAAAAATTAGTTAGAAAAATTCCAAATACATAAATATATATAAAATATTTTGAATCGATTGATTTTTTGTAAGATTTTTTCGGTCAAACTTCTCTTTAGAAAAACTTTCGCACAACTTTGTTTTTTTTATATATGTAATTTGAAATTATAATTTCTTATAACAAATTTTGTCTATAACGAAGATTTTTGTATGTTTTTGGAAGTTTGACAGTTTACTTGATATTTGATACTGGATTAATATTTAATTTTTCTACATTTTGTCGAAAAAAAAATGTTTATTTAAACAAAAACTCTGTCAAAACTTTACTTGAAATACAAATTAAATACTAATAAGATCAATGTATTAGTTTTGAGACTCAGGCAGATGTATAAATGAAAATATATATATATATATATATGTAGATATAGTTATGGAGAAATGAAGATGGGGCAGATAAACTGCCAAAGGAACTGAAGATATGATGATGATGATGACTCCGAAAGCGAGTTCCGCAAAACTTGATGTTGTTATGCGAGATGCAAAAGATATTTTCATATATATATGGTATATATATACATACATATAGTATATAGTTAGTGTGTTTTAGTCAAGCTGCCGCCAAATGCCGTACGGTAATAATTAAAAAACATAAAAGGGGGAGAATAACAACAACAAAAATAAAATGCCACAACAACGAGAATGGGAATCGGAATGGTTATGGGAATGGGTACAAGCAGCTAAAAAGAGTGAGAGAGAGACTGAGAGAGAGAGAGAGAGGAGTGTGTGTGTAGGCGCGGGGTAAGTAGCAGAGCATTTTGCCTACTTAATCATTGTCTGAGCGTCGACATCGACAGGGGGAAAAACTGGTGGATGTGTGCGTGCAACATGCAGCAGCAAGAAGAGGCGAGCGGCAACTGTTGCTGCCGGTGCTTTGGGTGTTGTTGTTGTTGCTGTTACTGTTGCATTGCTACTTGATTTGATTTACGCCTGCCAATGCTTTATGATTGAGTGGGGCACACAGAGAGAGAGGCAAAAAAAAACACATAAATATGTGCCTCTTGTTGCACCCTGTCAATGATCGCGCATATGCCACACATACATTTTAGATTCATGCGCGCTTTTTTGTTTTTGTTGTTGTTGTTTTTTCCACTCATTTTAATATTTTTACGTCTGTTGCGTTGCAATGAGCCGCATCGATGATTCGCTTGCAACGGCAACGACGAATCCCAAATCAAAAAAAACAAAATTCTTTCTTTAACCAAATACTATCGAACCAGCTGTGCAGATAAAAAAAAAAATTATTCTACATTAAAAAAGGGTCGCAATAACAAAAATAAATGAAAATTGTGGAAAAAAAAAGTTCGAAATCCGCTGGGCTAATGGGCATAAAAATAAAATTGTGCGCAGCTCATTGAATAAATCAAACTCATTTGCATACCAACTGATAAATTATAGTGAAACTGACAATTGACAAAAAAAAAATAGATAGATGGATAGATATGTAGGTACCAAATGCAACCCCAAACCGAACCCTTTTTGGGAACAACACAAGTCCAGGATCAACCCTGGTCAATGCCGGAGGATGTGAATTGGCTCTGTGATTGAAAGTAGCCGTGGCAACAAAAATTAATAGTGCCTGTAATCGAACGCGCCGCCGTTTTGTAGCAACAAAAAAAAAACTAAGTTTAAAAACGAAATAGAAACAAGTTTTTTGTTTTTTTTTTGACAAAAAAAATATTTAATGTATTTTTTCTCAGCATTAAATTTGATACTCTTCGTTCATAATCATAATAAAGACCAGGTGAACGGAAAAAAAATAAATATGTATATAAATGTGCAACATCAACAAATTGCATGCCCCAAATGTGTTGTAGAAATTGGCTTACTTGGCGCAAAATAATAATAATTCTTTTCAAGCTTCGCTTTTCAATGCCAAAAAAAAATAAAAATAAAAATAGGTTTATATGTTAAATAGTTTAAAAAAAGGTTTTGTTGTAATATGAAATATTCGAAATATTCGAAATAAAATAGGGTTTTTAATGTTAAATAGTTGAAATGAAGTTTTGCTGTAAATAGAAATACTTTTTTTTCGACTGAACTGAACGGATGAGATGAAAAAACTAAATATTATTTTTAATGGCATGAAATTGAACATTAAAAATTGCATTATTATTGGCCATTGCAATGGCAAAACACTAAATTTCAATGTAAAACAAACAGTTTAAAAGAAATAGAAAAAAATTGATAAAAACCAACAACAAAAAAAAAAGAAATTCGCAAACAAGAAGCACTCAAAGTCAAAGCAAATTATTTTCTAAACTAATTTTCATGTCGTGCCAAAAATAATAAAAACAAAAACTGTCTGCCAGATAGCGGGGGGGGGGGGGGGGGCGTGGTAGCGGGGGTTAGACACTAGGCTTGTTTGTATAAACTATTAAAAATCAAAACACATTTTTATACAAGCAACAACAACGAATAAAAATCAAAAAGCCAAAAACCAATGCACAAATTTTTTTCGTTTTTTCCGTTTTTTTCTTTGGAGGTGGCGCCGCCCGGCGGGGCGTGTTGTGTGTGGGTGTTAAGCGAAAGAAAAAAAAGGGGCACGAAAAGCCAAAAACAACTTAATTAAAAACATCAATAAAAAATTGTAAAAACACGATGTAAAATCATTTTCATGCTAAATTTGCAAACGAAGAACGAAAAACAAAAATAGCTAAAAAAAAACATAATAAAAATAATACAAAAAAAAAAAAAAACGAAATTCATATAAAAATGGAATGCAGCAGACACAGACACAGGCAGTTGCAAGATATATTTTTTTTTTATTATTTGTTGATGGTGTTGTGTCTTAATGGCTGCATATAATCCTTGATCCCCCCGTCGAACGAACTGCCAATAATGATGATTCCTTTTTAATGTTCGCTCCTCGGGCGTTGGTCATTACTCAAGGCAGGAGGCAACTGGCAAAAAGGGGGGGGGGGGGCTGGGGTTTGTAAACTAAAACTTTTGCATCGCGTATCGATCACAAAATGTTGCCAATATGCAACACAGCAACAGCAACAGAAACAGCAACAACAACATTAAACCGACCAACGTTGTCTGTCTGCTTTTAGTGTCTTTCTGTTGTTGTTGTTGTTGTTGCAGCAGCTCAAAACTCATCATCATCAACTCCGAGCGATGTCTTGAGGTTGGCTTGTCTTCTTCTTCTTCTACTTATTTTTTTTTTTTTTTGGTTTTTATTATTATCATATATATGTATATATTTTTTTTTAAAAGTGGGCGTGCACAAAATGATATTTTATTCAATATCCTCAGCGGAGTTGCAAGCGGCGGCGATTTCAACCGATTTGTCCTTTTCAGGCCAGCTGGAAAAACTGTAGGAAATCAAATTGATGATGGGGCAAGCAAATGTACTACACTAACACACACACACACACACATACACACATACAAAGGGAGTTAGCAGCCTGAAATTAAAAACTCATAAGATATCGACTGATATATTGAGCTGCACAAATTACTGACAACTGAAGAAGTTGCCAGACGAACAACAACAACAACAACAACAACAACAACGAGCGCGTCTTCTGTCTTCCTTTACTTTTTGGTTTTTTCGTTTTTTTTTGAGTCTTAAGATCTTAAGAATCGAAAGACAGGTTTGCAGTTGCACACATACATACGAGCACATAAGTACAATGAATATAAAAAGACAATTAGTTGTTATTAAGTTGTACACACAAAAGCCATTGAATCTCCTTTTCATTTACATACAGCCGAGTATTTTAGCTTTTTTTTCTTTTCTCGCTTTTTTTTTTGTGTCTTTTGTGCATTTTTGTAGATGTTTAAATAATGATAATGATGGTCAAGCCAATGACAATTGGCGTTGCAAACAAAAATTGTGTTTAAGTTTGATCTGAACTGATTGCTTTTTTGTCGATAACTTATCGATAGCTATCAATGTTCATGATTTTTAGGGCTAAAATTATGTACATATTACTACTTATACAATTATATGTATTTTGCTTGATTTTTCTTATGCGAAAATAAATTATCTATTAATTATTTCTTGAAAATTTATCGATTTTTATCAATGTTCATGGTTTTCGCACTTTTAATCTTAATGAAATTATTATATTTTCTACAATCATTGATGTTTAATTTTTTTCTTATGTGAAAATTAATTATACTCCTGATCATGTCTCTAATATTTATCGATTTTTTATCATTATACAATTATTTTTATTTTATTTTTTTGCTTATGAAAAAATAAATTATTCTACCAGTCACAGCTTTAATATGTATCGATTTTCTATTAGCTTGTTTAGAACTTCTATTTAAATTGACCTAAAAATATCGATTACAATCGATGACAAATAGTTTTTTATATTCAATTTCTTAATTGATTGATCGGCTTCTATATGAAAAATATGAAACAAAAAATTATGATCACATCGAGCTGTCATTATTATAGAGCACCAATTCATCTATATATATATATATAGTATATATATATATGTATATTGGTTTGGACGAGCAAGCAAATGCTTCAATTAGCTGGGGGCAGCTATTAATAATTAATAGCAGAGCGTCTAGCTAACCGGAAAACCAACAACAAATACAACAATAATGCTAATAACAATAATCATAATAATAATAATAAAAATTGATCAAGAGTCAGACAAGTTATCACACACACGCACACAAATACTAACACTAACACACACACACGCACACGCACACAAACACTAACACACACACAGTTCATGAACTTAATTTTTAATAATAATGAATAATTTTTTTTTCATTTTTTCATTTGTTTGTTCAAATGATTTTACTTAACAAAGTTTTTCCGCTTGCCACTTCGCCCCCGCGTTTCCACAGTTTAATTGTTCGATTTTCAGTTTTTTTTTTTTGTTGTTGTCGTTTGGGCTTCGCTGCCTGTTATAGATACACATTGTTGTTGTTGTTGTTGTTGCGTGGTTTTTTTGTTTTTTTGTTTTTTAATTTCCGTGCTGACAAATTAATTTAATTATATTAACATATCTCCGAACGATCGAGCGATTGACTCGCATATATTGAAACGTTTCAGAGCAAAAAAAAAATAAATAAAAATTAAAAAAAATTCCGTTTCGCTTCGTTACAAATTCGATATGTGTCAGCTAATATACATGTGTGTGTTAGTGTGTTAGTGTGTGTGGGTGTTTTTGTTGTTGTTGTTGTTGTTAGTGATTTTTAACCCTTGAGCTGACTCATTAGCTACTTTGCCGGGGCTGCTGGCTGGATGGATAGATAGATACAGATACAAAGATACAAAGATAGAAGCCAGCGTAAATTGCACTTAAAACGCTAAAAATTATATATATATATGACACACGCTGTTGATCTCTATCTGTGTATGTGTGTGTGTGCATGTGTGTGTGTGTTTGTGTGTATCTAAGAGCTTACAGGACAACCCCTGCTGTCGCCAGGCCAAAAGGGCTGCTGCTGCTCATTTTGGGCATATGCAAATGGCCTTACTTATATGTACAGATATATACAGATATATCTTTGAGACCGCCATATTTGAAATGAAAATTTTTTTTTAAACTATCACCGTTGGGTGGTGCTGCTATTTATTGTTGTTGTTGGTGGTGGCTGCCACACACACAGGAATCGCTTGTGCAACCGGTTTCGATTTGATTAATGCCGCAAGTACATCAAAAAAAATCCGAAAAAAAATAAAAACCAAAAAAATCAAACAACAAGATTGAAAAGTTGTATCACTTCTTCTTCTTCTACTTCTACTTCGGCAAATGCATTTTGGCAATTAAAAGTGTTTTGTACCCTAACAAAAAAATATATTTAAGTTGATTTTGAATGCTTTTTGGGGTTATGAATTTGGATTGTAACAGTTGTGTGAACATAATACAGTGAACACCTAGCTAGTGTGAATAATTTTCAATTTTATCTCATTTTTTGTCGACTAGCAAAAATTGATTTTTAATTTAACAAATCCTTTCAAATATATTTTCTAGCGAATTTTTGCTTTTAACAAGAATTAAAAAAACTCTTATCAATTAGACTATTTTCTATAATTAAACACAATTTTCGAGTCGATTTTTGTTCAAAATAATAATGTTAACAAATGATCATTAGGTTAACGAAGTTTGCTCAGCTGTTCAAAAGCGCCCCCAAAAAAAAAGCAAACAAATTAAATTAACGTTTTTTTTTTTGCTCGAAAGAGTATCTGTCAGTCTGTCTTTTCTAGCTTGAATTCTTTGATTTGCGAGTCAGCGAAAATCAATGACACTTTTTGCTATGTGTTTTGAAATGAGAACAGCTTCTTCTTCTTCTGCTTCTTCTTCTTCGTTTTCTCCTACTTTTTTTGTGGGTCAAGTTTATAAGTAAATTGCATTGCGACCGGGTTTCATTATTATTCATTAAATATTATACATAATAATTATTATTATTACTTTTTGCAATCGAAAATACGGAAATACAAATTTTGGGGTTTGAGCTAGTGTGCTACTTTATTTTGTTGTCGTTGTTGTTGTTTAGATACGTAAAAGTTTTCTGTTAATCTGGCAATTTTGTTAACGTTTTTTAAGAATTGGTGCCAATTGTTGTACTTGACAGGGGGCGGGGTGGGGGCGAGGTAGAGGTTCAATTTGGACAGCTGTCGTTTTTGAGTTTTTTGTTGTTGTATTTGTTGTCAATGTTAATTTAATTTAATGAACTTCTATTTAAGGTTGTTTTTCTTTTTTTATGTCACACTTGTCGCTTCTTATTTATGATTACACAATATCGTTTTTTTTTTTGTTTTTTTTTTATCGTTTCTGAGCAGATTTGTTGTTCTATATTTGGGCTGATAAGCTCAAATGTGATGAGATCACTTCACTTCCAACTCCAACAAACAATAACAACAACACATCATTACAAATCAGACAGAGCTTTAAATCGATCTCTGTGTGTCTAATTGCCAAACTGAGTGTGTTTTTTTTTTGTTGTTTCTTTCTTACGAATCTGATCCGAAAAAAAAAAACAAAAAACAACACATCAAACAATTTTTGCCAAGTTACTTAGTTGCTATGTTTGCTTGTTTGCTTCTTCTTCTTTTTTATTATTATTATTATTTCTCACTCGCCTGCCATTAATAACAAATCAAATGCTCGTTAAGCGCGCGCTGCGCTCCCTAAAATTCTGCGAATCGATCTCCAAAAACGAAAAACTAACACACACACACACACACACACGAACACACACGCACACACAAGAAAAAACATTTTGTGCGAAATTTTTAAATCATTTTTAATACGCTTTTAATGTTTTTACTTTGCTAAAAGCAAAAGTTAAAAGTATTTTAATAAATTTAAAAAAAATAAATTTGGCAAAAAAAGTGTTTATTCACAATTTATTTTTATAAATTTAGCTTAACGATTTAAATGTTATTATTAATATTGAAGCACAGTTTTTTATTTATTTCATTTAATTCGATAAGAAAAATAGGAAAAACAAACATTTTCTATTACTGAAAATAATAAATGAATTAATAAGGAAAATCGAAAACTTGATTTAATATAAGCACAAATTAATATTAGTTATAAATTAAATGGCATAATTTTAATTTAAATATTAAAAATATACAATTTTACTTTTTATTTAGATTTTTCAACAAACTTTTCTTCTATTTTTTTTAGACACAATTTCAGTGACAGTAAACATGGTTAGAACTAATCACACACACACACACACGCACACACACACACACACACACACACTAACACACACACACACATTTCTAGCCAATTATTTGTTTTGTTGCAAAATGGGGCGTGGCTGCGTTTCGCCAAATTTGGATTTGCTTATTTAAGTTTGATTGCGAATACTTAAAAAAAATATATATATATTAAAAACCTGCACAGATCTGTTGTAATTACTTGGAATAATACTAGATATAGCCATAATTGTATGTGAGTATTATGTTTTTTTTTTTTTTATTTAAAAATATTTAACAATTTGCCGGCGGCAAAACCAAAAACAAAAAACCATCGAACAAATCAAATGCTGATAAATAAAGCCAGATAAAACCTGTATATATATAGTTAATATATATATATATATGTATATGTATACTTATAATGCTACCAACACCTTTAAAGTCAATTCAATTAATGCAAAAAAAAAACTTTTTTTTTCTAAGAATTTCTTCCATTTGTTTTTTTTTGTTGCAAGATGTTGCAGCTGGTCTTGGATTTTTGTTTGATTTGTACAAACATATAGATATATATGTATATATAGATTCATATGCATATATGTCTGCTATGTCTATGCGAATCCAATTAGAATGCAGACAAACTCCAATTAAGATATAGCTATAGATATACAGTTATAGATAGATATATATATATATATATATATACATATAGATAGATATGGGGTATATTTGGATGTCTGACTATGTCTGACTGCAATTGGAGCTACTTGTTTGTTGTTGTTTTTTGTCGTTTGGAGTTTTTGCGACACTTTTGGCATATGGCCAAATATTGTCGTCTGGCTGCAACGTTTCATAATTATGCCCAAGACAATAATAATGATGACAATGATGATGATGTTGCACACTTGTGTGTGTGAGTGCAGCAGCCCATTAACATTTGGTCTAACCCAACAACAACAACAACAAAACAAACTTAAGTTCGACAACAAAAACTATTTGAAAGATTTTTCAGTTTTTCAGTTTTTAATTTTTCTCTCTCTCAATTCAAGCCTAAAATCGCCCAGCTATTAGTTAATATTATTATGGTTGCTGTTGTTGTTGTTGTTGTTGCATTTTGTAAACAAATTTTACAGAAATCAATAAAAACAATTGCCACAGACACGCAAACACAATTAGTTACAAATGAATTACAAACACACAACAACAAAAAAACTAAAACATTTTTTTTTTTTTTTTTTTTTTTTGTGTTTATAAATGTTAAATGGAAAATGAGAAGAAGCAAAAAAAAAAACAACAACTGTAAGTGCATGCATATAATTTTCATATTGTTGCTTGTTTGTTTTGTTTTTTTTTTTTCAGTTAAGTGTGGGAGTTTTTTTTGCTGCTGGGAAGCTTTCAAAAATTATGTCACAAAATGAAAATGTTGCTTAAATGTTATTGAATGAAATTGTTCAAAGTTTCGCATAATCATAAGGTTATTTATTATTATTCGTTTGAGCTAGTTTTTAAGCAATTTTATTTGTTTTTGATCAAAGAAGAAGCTTAATAAACTTTGTATTAAACATCCACAAAAAACATAAAAATTAATAATTGCAAGACGAAATTTTCTTTGTTTTTGAAATAATTCGAAGGGAACAGTTTTTAATTCTTCTAGCAAAAAACTCAAATATGTATAACAAATTAATATAATATAATAGTAATAAATAATTCGAAGAATTCACATTAATTCATTTCTCTAAAATTTATAGTTTTTTTTTTTTTTCAACTCTGCACATATATCAACTTTACATTAAGGTTTTTTTGCTTTCAATAAAATAATTCCTATAAAAAATAAACAATTATTGAAAAATCATGGTGTAGTTATGTTTCAATATCATAAACCTATTCAAAAAAAAAAATATTAGTTAAAAATCGACTCGAAAATATTAAGAAAACATGGTGCACATATATCAACTTTACAGAGCTATAAGCTAATTTTTATTGTTAAAACTTTAAAAACAATAAAAATATTTAAGTTATAAATTAATACAGTGCAACTTCTATAAAGCGCATAACGAGGGGAACTAAAAGCATAACTTCGATTTAAAGAAAAATCCATAATAAATAATTAAAGTCAATTTAAATGAATTCGTTTTAAAGAAAACCAAGTTAAAAAGAAAACTCGACTTGAGTAAATAAATACTAAAAAAAAAATAAACATATTTGTATATATAATCAACAATTAACTTATTTAACATACTTTCTAAGCTTTGGCATCAAGTTGTCCCCAAAAAGAAATCTTAGATCAAATATATTTTAAATTCACTTAGGAAAAAGCTTGAGAAAAAATCATGAAAAGTTCGATTTGTTTTGAAATTCTTATAACAAATAATATAATAAATGTTTAAAGAACTTGAAATATCAATATATTTGATATAAAACTTTGTCTCTTAATAAATATTGAAATTTTTTTTTTTTTAACTTATATGAATAATTTCTTTCTCTTTTCTTTCTTTCTCCCCCAAAACTCCGATCATGTTTTACATTTGAAAAGGATTTTTGAAACATTACAAATTTGTTGCTTTGTCAAAAATTGATGAAAACCTTCGAATATACACAAATGTCATTTGCCGATTTTATTTTCAATCCTAATATTAAGTAAAAATCAAACAAAATATTTCACATATTTTCTGTTCGTTTCTCAACAATTTTGTCAATCGTTGGAGAAATGTTTAGATTTGTTAGATAGATGATGGTTGTTGTTGTTGGGCGGCTTACCTGTTGCCAAAATTGTGCCAATAAATAAATTCGCTCCTTTTTGAAAAACCAATCGTTGATTGATTGAACAGCCGTCAGATCCATATCGGCTGTCCCAGCGGCTTGTGGCAATGTTGGCTGCATTCGTGGGCTGTCTTTTTGGATTTGTTGTTGTTGTTGTTGTTTTTGTTATCACTGCTGCTGCTTTTGTTGCTGTGTTGCCGTTTGTTGCAGCATTTGTTGAGGCATTTGTTGCAAGCAGCCAAAAATGTTAAAAACGCACAAAAAAAAATTTGATTGTTTTTTTTCTTATTTTTCTTTGGGTTAGTTTTACTTAATTTTAAACTGGTTTCGGTTTATTTGTTGTTGTTTGTTGTTGTTAGTTTAGTTTAGTTTAATTAGTTGCAGCAGTGTGTGAGAGAGAGAGGGAGAGGGGGGAGCAGAGAGATGCACTTACACTCACACACACAAACAAACAAACACACACACACACACACACGCACACGCACACACATACACAGTTTTGACACCCACACGCACTTTTCTTCTGTTTGTTGTTGTTGTTGTTGCTTCTTCTTCTGCTTCAACAATTTGCTCTTGTTTTGGTTTGTTTTTTTGTGGTTTTTTTTTGTTTGTTTGCGTTTTTTACGTGCTCAAAAAAAAAAAATGCAATCAAATCTTGGATGTTTTTCAATTAATTGCCAATTTGCTGTTGTTGTTGTTGTTGTTGCTTAACACTCACACAAATGCACTTTGTTGTTGTTGTAGTTGTAGTTGTTGTTGTTTTGGCTGCAACAATTGCGTCGGCATTGAAATCTGTTGCCATTTGTTAAGTTAAGTTGTTAATTTTGTGTGTTTTGGGCTTTTTTGCTTGTTGCTGCAGCATTTGTTGTTGCTGTTGTTGTTGTTGTTGCACTGCATTTGATTGTTGCTACCACACTGGACACACGCGCACACTTCTTCTTATATTTTTCTTCTTTCTTCTTCTATTTATTTTGAATTTTCAATTTTCAATTTTGCTCATTTATTATTATTTATTTGTTGTTGTTGTTTACTATATTTCATCTCGATATTTTTTTGTTGGAATTTAATCGTGAAAAAAAAATAGATCAAAAAAAAAAATGGTGGTTTTTAAGCAGTTAAATTGATGCTGCTGTTGCTGTGTGTTGTTGTTGTTGTGATAATAATAGTATTAGCATTTTGGTTTAAACTGTTTCGTTTGGTTGTGTTGTTGCTAATGGTTGCTTGTGGGGCTGTATGATTCGTCGTGATTCGCTATTCGCTTTATTGGTTCGACTCCGCGGCAGAGCGGAGACACACACAGTAGAAGATCTCTTATTGAGTTTGAAACACAGTCGACGACGACAGTCAGTCCATACAAACAACACACACACTCTCGGTTACTGGCAGCGGCACACACAGGCGACGTTGCCAGTCACGAATTCAGTTGATGACTGAACAACATTGAACAAGTCGCAGCGTCGACAACCCCAAAAAAAAACCCGCACTAACACACACACACACACACACAACAGCCGCGATGCGCTCGGTACGCAACGAGCACGAACACTTACCACGAACCAAAAACCCTACGAACGTACGTTAACGAACGAACGAACGAACGAAGAAACGAGCCGCGATGGCATTGCTTTGGCATTGCACTCGAAGAGAGACAGAGTGCGAGCGCGCAAGCGAGTCGAGCGTGTGAGCAAGCAAGCGAGTGACCGAGCGCTCAGAGAGCGAGAGAGAGCGAGAGTCACTCAATTGGTGACTGCCTGCTGCCTGCTGCCTGCCAGCCGCTTGCACGCTTTTGATTTCTTTCAATAGGTTTTTGATTTTCGTTTCGTTTGTTTTGCTTTTGCTCCTCTTGGGGCTGAGCATTTTTGTGTGCGCCGTCGCCGCTCACATCAACACATGCATATGTACACATACATTTGTTACAACAACTTGTGCTCAGCTTGTGTTCGTTCTGTTTACTTTTTTGCTTGGGGCTTTTGTTGTTGTTGTCGTTTTTTTGTGTTATGTGTTTTTTTTTTTTGTCGTTTGCTGCTGCTGCTGCTGCTGCCTTCCTTCTGATAACTTCTGTCAGTTGCATGTATTGAAATTCATTCATTCAAACCAACGGCCCCCGTTTATCTCTTTCTTTCTCCCTCTCTCTCTAGCTCTCTCTCTCTGTCTTTCGCTCTCTTTCGCTCTTGCCCACTCTCACAGCTGCTCTCACTCGCTCGCTTGCGCTGCATATGTGGCTGTGGCTTGGCATTCAATTTGTAGCTGCGACGTCGACGTCGCTGCTGCTGTTGCTGCTGCTGCTGCTCCTGCTTGTGCCTCTGTCGCCTTTTTTCTGATTGGGAAAAACTTATAGGAAAATGCTGCGCTCACATTTCGACTTTTGCTTATGTCTCTGCTGCTGCTGCTGCTGTTGCTGCCTCTTCTTCTTTTTCTTCATCATTTCTTTTGTTGTTGTTGTTGTTGTCAGTTGTTTTGTTTATTGAGCCGCAGATTGAGTGCAAACTGAGTGAGTGAATGAGTGGGTTGGAAAGAGAGCGGGAGAGAGTTGTTGAGTGGTTGAGTGGGAGAGTTAGGGGAAGTCTTTTACCGGCTTTGTGATTATTTTTATTATTATGATTATGATTATTATAAACTTTTCTTGATCCGTTTTTTTTTTTTTTTTTTAGCAATTTATTTCCATTTTAATTTCTTATACTGTTTGTTGTTGTTTTATTTATACATATGGCTCAAGGTGCAGAAAGATGGTTGTTGTTGTTGTTGTTGCTGTTGTTGTGGCAGCGGCGTGGGAGGGGAGTTTGAGCTAAGGCTTTGCTGCAGATTTTTATTGCTAAGCTCAAATTATTATTGTGTCTGGCTTCTGCTACATTAGTGTATGTGTGTGTGTGTATGTGTGTGTGTGTGTGTATGTGTGTGTGTGTGTTATTTTGTTTCTATTTCTTCAAGTGGCCTGCCAAAGGTCAATGTAAGGGTGTGGGGTTAAGGGGAGTTAAAGGGTTTGAAGAGGGTGTGGCCACGCTCTTTCCATAGGTTGAGTTCGAAAATTGAATTATCAAAAGAATAAACTTAAAACAAAGCTGTTAAGCTTAAAGAAATTATTTCAAAGCTTATAGAAATGTTAATGGCTTTTTATTTAATAATATATTTTGCTTAAAAATATATAACTAATACAGAGATAGAGAATATTTTGAATAGATTTAAGACCAAATATTTGAATAATTTTGAATATTCTATTAGTTATTAAATTTAAATAATGATAATTTAAATAATAACTAATAAAATAAATATGTATGGTATAATAAAATTTAATTAACTTAACTTTTATTTGTTATAGGATTGATTTGTAAATGATTTAATATTTACAACTGGGTAAAATGGAAAATATATATGAAATAAATAAATTTATAAATTCCTGTAGATTATTTCAATTACATTTAACATTTTTTTTTTTTTTTTTTGAGACACACAGCTTGTGGCTGCAGTCACAAACTGAGAGTCTTACACTTCAAACTCCCACTCCCACAGACCCGTTCCTATTCCCATTCCCAATCCCATTCCCATTCCAATTCCCACTCGCAACAACAACAATGCGTTCAAGTTTGAAGGGAACCGTTGCTCGGTTCGACTTGCACACACATAAAGAAAAAGTTCAAATTGTATCGAAGCTCCGAATGCAATGCAGCTAGAAGAAGTAGCAGCAGCAGCAGCAGCTAGCAGCTAGCAGCGCACAACGACGACGACGATGGCAACCTTAACCCAGCGCTCAATGGTTAGTTGAGAAATTGGTTGTGGGTGGGGGGAGGTGGCTTTACGAGCGCGCACCTAATGCAAAACAGCGAAGAGAAGCAGCAGCAGCCGTTAAATGCGTTGCAGCAAACGAGAGACTCGCGTCGTGCATTGGGCTGAGCCGAGAGCGTGAGATGAGGCTGTCGAAGAGTGAGAGAAGAAAGACAGAAAGACAGAAAGAGAGAGAGAGAGAGAGAGAGAGAGAGTGAGAGTGAGTGAAGGACTTGTCGGTAGGGAACAGTTAGCAGCCACCTACACGATGACGACTACGGAGTCGTTGCTCGGGTTGACGTTGACGTTGGCGTCGCCGCGCGCCTCTGCTGCCGAAACTCATCTCATTTCATTTCATTGCTGTTAGATTTTTTCTCAACGCTTTTTGGCTTTTTGTTGCTTTCAGCCAACCATTTCTTTTACTGTGGGACATGTGTGCGCACGTTAACGTGCTTCTGTGTCTGTGTGTCTGTGTGTGTGTGTGTAAAAAACACATGCGATTGCCAGGCGCAAAGCTTTCTTCTTTCTTTTTGATTCGTTCCTTCTCATTTGTGCACATGTTAAAAGTAGGAGTCAAATGTGAGTGATTGACAATCGATGGATGGATGAATGGTTTGTTGCTTGGGTTGGGTTGACTTCGGTTTGCAGTTGGAAGCGAACTGACTGGCAATGCCATTGCTTTTCTACTACTCGCTACTGCTGCTGCTGCTGCTGCTGCTGCAGCTACTGCTGCTGACTCGACAACGACAAACAAAAATAAACAAGTGTTTGTTACAACAACAACAACACCAGCAGCACCACCAACAACAACAAGACGCAACAGCAAAATGCAATAAGCATGCTCAATTCAAAAGTCACTCAATGTTTGAGCCGCTCTCACTGGTTCGCTCACAGCGCGTCGGAGAAGTTTGAGTTGCAGTTGCAATCAAGCTCAGGGGTTCGCTGTTAGTTCGAATTAATTTTCGAACTTATTCGAATTGAGCCGCAATTCTAAATAAAAACAATTGTGTTTTGGCTTCTAATTAAACTATAAATATATTATGCAAGGATTAGAAAATTAAATTTAAAAAAATATAAAAATCTAAATATATATATTTTACAATAAATTAAAATCAAAGAAAAATCGGAAAACACAAAATGAAACCTGAAATTGAATAACATTTTTATTATTAGTATACTTAACATCATTTTATAGACTAATTTCTTATAAATTAATTTTTTTTGATTTTAATTTTCTTTTTGAAGATTTTAAAATTCTTAAGCAACAAGCGGCGAGTTTAATAGGCTTAAGACAAGCAGTAGAAAAAAAAAACACTCAAGTCTCCAAAGTGAGAGAGAGAGAGAGTGTGTGAGAAAGAGCGGGAGTTGAAGTCGACTCAAAAATGTGCTCGCAAAAGTCGCTCAATTTTCGATAATTCGCATAATAAAAACCAAAACTCACACACTGGCAGGGGCGCAGGCAAGCGAGCGACACTCACACAAGCGCAAGTGTCACACGGCAGCAGCATCAGGAAAAAGAAGCAAAAACTAAAAGAAGCAAAAAAAAAGAAGAAGAAGAAGAAGAAGTAGCAATACATATACCATTTAAGCCCCGCCCCATTTGATTGGCGAGCCAAAGCAGACGACGACGACGACGGCGACGACGGCGACGACGTCAATGGACACACATGTGAGACATGTGTGTGCGTGCTCGTATGTGTGTGTGTGTCGCTGCGCAGGTAGCAGTGGGCAGCGGCTGAGGCAGCAGCACCAACATCATTCATCGAATGGAGACAACAGCAGCAGCAGCAGACGCAGCATCGCAGCGCCAACAAATTACTCTGCTGTTGTTGTTGCCGTTGTTGTAATAAGTTAAGAAAGGAAAAACACATAGCAAGAACAGCAACAACAACAACAACAACAACAGCAATAGGCAGCAGCAGTGGCATTTTATTTTTATGGCAGCTCACTCGCTCGCACCAAACGCCATCGAATTGAGCTTAAGTTGGCGCTTCGTCTCTCATTTTTATTTTATTTTTTTTTTGCATGTGTGTGCTGCTTTTTTTTTTTGTTTCAAACAGCTTTTGGCTTTGATTTCTTTTGCCTTCAAGTATGATTTGTTGTTGTTGTTATTTTCGTTTCTTGTTCGGTTCTCTGGCAGTGTCTCACAGCACCGCTCTCCGCTGCGCACGCGCTCAGTCCACGGCTTGAGCTGTGACTGAAGCTGTGAACTGAGCGCTGCTCGCTTTTGGCGATTGAGTGCGGCGCTTGATTTCTGCTCAGTAGTATATTTACTTGCTTGGTTTTTTTTTTCTTTCGTTCAGTTGTTGCTGCGGCTGCTGCTGTCCGCAGTGACTGAATGGCCCGGCACGGCCCGACTGCCCGATTGCATAGGTGTAAAAGAGTGCGAGCTATGCAGGTGCCGATGCGTAGTCTTCGTCGTCGTCGTCGTTGTTGTTCTGATTGTCGTCTGCTACTGCTGCTGCTGTTGCTGTCGCCTATTGTTGTTGTTGTTGCTGTTGCCTTTGATTGAAATTATGATTTTTTATTATTAGTTGTGCGTGTGAGCGTATGTTTGTATGTGTGTCGTTGTGTGCGAGTCGAATCAAGTGTGAGTGAGTCGGCTCGTCTCGATTCGTGTGTTATGAGTGCGACTGGTATGTGTGTTGGCCTAACTGTTAAAGTGTCATATTAGTGTTGTTTTTTGGTTGGTTGATTCGATGTTCGTCTATACTATACTATATATGTGTGTGTGTATGTGTTTGTGTGTGCGTGCATGCAGCAAATTGATTTGATTTGTGTGGCATTTTTAAGCTGTTTGATGAGGCGGCAACAATAATAATAATACAACAATTAGCAATAACAATCAACGGGCTTTAATTAATTTTTAACTTATGTAAATAAACAAAAAAAAAAACAACTCTCATTTGAGCTAAGGTCAAACATTTGTTGATCGATTTATTCGATTAAATGTTTATTAATTAAAACTAATTAATGAAATAAAAATCTTTAACCTTAAGACGAAACAATTAATTACTAACATTTGTTCTGATTTAAAAATTTATTTTTTGCATTTTATTAACTAAATATAAATCATAAAAAAATTCGAAAAAACAAACCTATTTTTTTTAAAAATATTTTCTTGGAAATGTATTAAATTCTAATAATTTCGAATTATTATTTAAACTATGTTGAATTTATTTATATTAATTTATTATTAACAAAATTAAAAATCTGCATTGTGTGAACAAATTTAAAATTTTTTTTGTCTTTTTCGCATCGACTGTTTAATAAATATTAAAACATTTTAAAACATTTTTTTTTAAAGCATTTCTATGCTTTTTTTTAGGAGTAAAAAGAACATTTTTTTTAAAGTTTCTTAAAATTATTTCTTTTGTTTTCTAATCTTAAATTCTTAATTACTAAACATATTACATATAATAAATAAATTAAAAACTTAAAAGCCTTAAAAACTGATGAAAAATCAACTTAAAATTAAGTTTCCTTTCCGACAAAGTTAATTGAAATCTATTAAAGAGCACTTTCTCTTACTTATACATATATGTGTATGTGTGTGTGTGTGTGTGTTTGCACCTGCAAAATTTCCATATAAAAACACACACACACACAAACACTTACGCACACCCATTTAATGCGTTAATTACTGTTAATTAGACGTTAACATGAGAGCTTAAATAAAAAAATAAAAAAAAAAATTAAACCAAACACACACACACACATACATATACACTAATACATTTACGCTGGTCCTTACAAAAACTGAGAAAAAAACATTGGCTTTCCCTTTCAAAATGAAAAAAAAAAAAAGAAGCGAAGAGACAGAGCGACAACAACAACAAACAACAACACAAAAAAGATTGACAGCAATTACAGCAGCCGCTGCCAACGTCGACGTCGACGTCGCCACAGGACATCAATAGGCAGCGGCAGCCTTTTGACCTTTAGCCAAAAGAACGATTTCAACGAATTGCATAACAACAACAGCAAAAACAAAAGCAACAGTTTGTTCGAAACTCACACGCTTTATTGTTGTTGCTGTTGTTGTTGTTGTTGTTGTTGTTGTTAGCGTTACAATATTTGCATTGTTTTGCAATAAACGCGTGATAATTGCAAGTCACACACACACACACACACACACACACACACACACCTATGACATAGATGTCGAGGTGTTGCGCCAAGTGCAAAAAATGGTAGAAGAAGAAGAGTTAAATGCATTCGAAATAGCAAAAAGGGGAGGGTTAACGGTATTTGTTTGGCAGCAAAGGGTTAAGCGTTGGACCAACCAACCAACTGCACAGGGGTGTCTCGGAAGTGGCGAGGGGATGGAGGGGGGGAGGGTTAGGCCAACAAAAAATACACACACACACACACATACATTTGGTGCGTGAGCTGCGAATTGTTGTTGTTGTTGTCTTTTATTTTTATTTTGTGTTTTTTTGTGTTTTTTGTTTTCTGCACAGGCGAAAAATGAAGGAAAATATTTGCTATTGTTGTTGTTGTTGTTCAACAATTTTTCGCACACCGCACACAAGGGTATGTATGCCTGCTTGTCGACGGTGCGGGGTTAGGGTGGGTTAAGGTGGGGCATGCAACAGGCAAATGTGTGCGTGTGTTCGTGTGTGTGTGTCAGTAATTGCGTAATAGATTAATGATTCGCAGTTTAGGAGTTGTTAACATGGCCACAGGCCAAAAATGCAATCGGCACAGAAGGGGTTAAGGCAATCGCGAAACAGCGAGACAGCAAGAACAAGGGCAAAGAGAATGCGAACGAGAGAGTGAAGGAGAGGCAAAATAGATGTGCTTTATTGTTGCTGTTTGGCATTAGAATCAGTTCATTGGGCAGGGGGTAAGGGGTAAGGGGTAGGGGGAGAGTGAAATGTGTTAATAATTATTAAATTTTGTTAGAAAATTTTCAATTTGTTAAATGTGATTTTTTTTCTATTTTAATATTTGTTTATTATCCGTAAGGATTTAAATTTTTATTACAAATAATAAAAAAAAATTAATTATATGATTTATTTTCTTGATAAAATGATTAATAATTTTAAAATTAAATTTTAGTTATGAAAAAACAAACAAAATAATTATTATATTTCGATTTTAATATTAAAGTCAAACTATAACTTTTTAAAAAATTATATTTTTATTTTTATAATAGTAATAATTGAATATATTATATAAAGGAAAATTAAAATTGAATTCAAATAACTTTTGAACTAGAAGCTACGAGCTAGTTCGGCCGATATATATATATATATATATATATGTATATATATATAGATATATATATCAATACATTGCGCTATGAAATTAAGTAAATAAGCTGAAACCACTTAAACCAAGAAAACTCTTACTGGCGAAAGAGCATCAGTAGCTAGATATATTATTGGAACTAAAAAAAAAACTAAAAAAAATCGATTGTCATTCGTGAATCGAAACCACACTCATCTCTGGACCGACTAGACTCTAGTTAGTTCAAAATCTTCTGACAAGAAATAATTAGAAGCAAAAATTTCAAATCCAAATACCCTTCCCTCATCTCTACCTCATCCTCTTTTATCTACCCACTCGAAAGTAAACAAAAAACAATTTTCATCTAAAGCCAACTTCCTATCTAAACGCATATCAATAAACTCTATAATTTGATTCGATCAAAAACCCTTTCTATATACATAATACGAATTTACGTTTTAACGAAGTTTTATTTACTTGTCCTTTTGAGATCCGGGTATATTAACAAATATATATGTATGTATTTGCTTTGGTTTATGCATTTTTTTTTTTTTTATAGCATAAAAATTATTTTTCGATAAATTTTGCCGTGTTGCATTTGCATATAATCGATAAGTGTTCTTTAAATTAAAAACTTGCTAAAATTAATTTTTATTCAACAATTTATTTAGGAATTGTGTTCTTGAGATTAACTTAAAGCTGTTTGCTTTGATATTCATTTTATTTCTTTTTCTATTTATTTCGTTAACAAAAAAAAAAAAATTCCGAATAATTTATAATTCTTGTTTCTTAATTCTAAGGAAATGTTGCTTTGACTTCAAGCGCAACAATTTCAACTATATAAAATCCAAATTTTTCGCTTAAAAACAAAATAATAATATTTTTTTAATGAACTTATTATTATGTTATTAATCAAATTGATTTAATTAATTTAATCGACTGATTTAGAAGCTGACTTAAACAAGTTTGATTGATTTTTGTTGTTGTTTATCTTTTTTATGCCCACTTGTTAATTTTGGCTTTGCAGCTGCATGCCCCTGCTGCATGCAGCCCTCGATTTCTCAAGTTGAAACTGAAACTGAACCCAGATACAGTCAGGCATTAACAGCCCTTCGGACAATTAAACACCTTTGCTCATTACGCCGACAGAGCGAAAGAGAGAGAGAGCGAAAGAGAGAGATGGATAGGGATGGTCGTTGTAGAAAATGTGTGTTCTGTTTTGCCGGCTGGCTTGTAAGACGCGGCTCGCGTGCTCATTTGCATATTGCATGAACACAGCAGCCAGGATCAATGCGAATGCTAAAGAAAGGGATATTCTTTAAGTTGGCAGGCAGGGGCAGCAATGGGTGCCTGGCTGCCTGCCTGCCGTCCGTCCGTCCCACTTCCCAAAAAACGGAAAAGAAGTAACAAACCGAAGACCGGCAAAATAAATGAAAATTTTCTTTGCGTAAATTATTATAATTAAGTCAAAGTGTGCAGGGTAGAAAGGGGGGTGGAGTGAATGAGGGTAAGAAGCTACTACATATTTCTCTCTACTTTTAAGGCAGCTGTCAAAGCAAGTTTCTTTTTTTTGTTTATTTCTTGGTGAAAATTGGCAACGCTGCCAAAGACGATCTTTTTGTATATAATAATAATTATGATGATACTGCGCCTCCTTCAAATACTTTTTTTTAAAGTTCTTCTCACATTTCGCTTTGCTAAAAACAACCTTTAACTGCTTTCCTTTTTTATAATTTAAGCGATTTTTTTGTTTTTTTAATTTTTCATAATTTTTGCTATTTTATTTTACATTTTTAATTGGAAATGTTCAGATGCATTTCAGATGCATTTCAGTTGAGATGGTATTCTTATTACTTTATCTTCCTCTACCCGATACGGAATAAAAACGTACACTGAAAAAAAATTATTAAAAAAAAAATCTTTACAATTGGTAGTTACTTTTTTTTGGATAAATGTCGATTTAATCTATTATCATTTTTTTTACAAGTTTTTATTTATATAATAATAAAGGAAACTTTTACAATATTTAATATAAAGGCTTTTCCGTATAAATAAATTTTTTTTTTTTTTAAAAACTTATTTAATTATTTTTTGAAATTATTTTTCTCGCTCCAGTCTCTGCTTCATATCTAAGATTTTGTGATTTCTTTTCAACTTTAGTTTTTTTTTGTTGCAGTGTATTTCCAACACTAAACAATCTGTATCTAGTATTGTTTGCTTTGGCATTAGGTTATTGGATATCCCCATGCCACCACGCTCCACAACACAAAAGCTACAACAACAACAACAGATACTTTTGATACTGTAAAGATCTGTGTTCGACTATATATATATATATATATGAGCTGAAGCTGTTGCTATATGGCCACTTCGTCACAGACGTCAGCTTTTGGTTTTGGTTTTTGGTTTTTTAGTTGAAGTTTTGGTTTCGGGTTTAAATTACCGCCCTGGCTGGCTGGCTGGCTGGCTGGCATTCGTTTCGATCGTGTTTTGGAATTGTAAAAAGAGAAACATGCGCGTGATCCATTTGGACAACGGACAACGGACAACGGACAACGGACAATGGACAATGGACAATGGACAACAAATGATCTTGGACATGTCTTTGCATTGCATTTCGCATTTGCATATAAATTAAAAAGCCATAGAACAACAACAACAACTCGAACTCGATAGAAAACTCATAGCTCATCATCATCAGAGCGAGTGTCGAATCTCGAATGCCGTTGCCGTTGCCAATGCTGAGGTGGCAATAGTTTAGGAAGGGTGAGAGAGATGGCGAGATTTATGGCAGTTGCATATGCCACAGCGACAGGCAAAAGCGATACAATTACCAATAACACAGCAAACAGCAATAGATACATACTTTTCTTTTTTATACCGTCCACACAGATACTTTTCACATTTTATGGCTGATGAACATTTTTTGTTTTTTTTTTTTGAAGTGCAATTACGTTGCGTTGACTTTGTCCTGCGGGACCACAAAAGGCCAAATGCTTGCTTATTCTGACCTTTTATAATTATGCACCAACCACCCCCCCAAAAATACTCTAACTATTGTGCATTTACCCTGCCTGCCAAATGTGTTGGGCAAAATATGTTAATACGTGTAGCTTTTCGTTCATTTAGTTTCGCTAAGTTTGCGTTAAGTTCGTTTGATTAGTTTTAAATATAAAATATAAATCGCAGTTGCTAAATATTTGAAATGATTTTTATGTTTAATATGACTTTAAGTAATAAATCATATTTCAAGCGATAAGTGAAAACTTCGTTATCGATTTAATTCGTTGAAAAGAATCGATTTTTGATGGAACACAAGCTTTGTTGTTCGAAGAAGTTCGATTGAATGAATATGTGTTTCTTCATGAAGAAAACTTGCTCACTTCGTTATCGATTTAAATCGGTAAAAAGAATCGATTTTTGATGGAACACAAGCTTTGTTGTTCGAAGAAGTTCGACTGAATTTATATGTGTTTCTTCATGAAGAAAACTTGAAGCGATAAATGCTCACTTCGTTATCGATTTAAATCGGTAAAAAGAATCGATTTTTGATGGAACAAAAGCTTTGTTGTTCGAAGAAGATCGACTGAATGAATATGTGTTTCTTCATGAAGAAAACTTGAAGCGATAAATGCTCACTTCGTTATCGATTTAAATCGGTAAAAAGAATCGATTTTTGATGGAACAAAAGCTTTGTTGTTCGAAGAAGTTCGACTGAATGATGTTTTTTATACATTTTTTTAAAGGCTCAAAATTATAGAGGTATTTTTTTTTTTTTTATATTTTATTATTTCTTTTAATAAAGATAAGATAGCTTATCTACTACCGAAGTGGCAACTTTATGTAGCTTTACAAAATTCTAGTCTTATTTTACTCAGAAGCATTCCTATTTTAGGTTGCTTTTGTAAAGAGCATTTGGAGTTCGTTGCAGCTGGTTTGTATTGGTATTGGTAAATTTGATTTGTGTTCTTGTCATATGCAAATGTTACGAGTTTGGCGATCATTTAAAAAAAAACAAAAACCGCCCTCAATGCCAGAAGCAAGCTGTTAGCTTTTTTTTTGTTGTATGAAAGACAGAGAGAGAGAGAGAGAGAGGGAGGGTGAGAGAGAGATGTTTGAGATGATGTTCCCACAGCTTTCTAAGTATAGTCTTATATGTGAATGAAAAAGGAGGCGGAGGCGGAGAAAGAAATTGTTAACTGCTGCAACTATAATTTCTGGGGCAGAGAGACTGAATGTTTGGGGGCGTTTGCAACGTAACGAAACGAACTGTAAACTGTGTCGTTTTATGCTACGCATTGACACGCCGCTGCATGCCAAAAAAACAAGAAGAAGAGAACAGATACAAACGTATCTAATAGATACATGTGAAAATCACGCATTTGTGCTGGGAAAGTCAATGAATTGTACGATTGACTCCGCCAGGCAGCCATGAGAGCAGACCAAACGTGTTATGACAATGGCCAGCTATGGCTTAAAAAAAAACAAAAACACAAACTCAAAGTCGCTTCACTCTTCAATGTGGCAGGTAGACAGCGGCAGCAGCGGCAGGCATTCTTTGTGTTCTGGTCTATTAAGCAATGCGCCGCGTATCTTAAAGATACAAGTTAACTAATAATTAGCTAGCTGGCAAAATTGCAACCTCTCTTGTTGTCGTTACGAAATGCGTGCGTGTGTGTGTGTGTGTGTTTGATAATTGTTGTTGTTGTTGTTTGCCTGGGAATTTTTGTTGTTGTTGATTGTTAGCCTGCATGCATTTGAATTCGATTGTTCGGTTATATGGCTATAACTATATACATATACTTTATAGCTCGTGTAGACCTGCATCTCGACCCGTCTAGACCCTGCCCCTCGCCTAGCTCCTCTCTCTTGTCATCAAAACTTTCAAAGTTATTGTTTTCATTTTTTTTCGGTTTGATCGTTTATGGTTGCTTTGTACTTTGAGTTTGAGTTTGAGTTTGAGATTGTTTTTTTTTTTTTGTCATTTATTGCCGGCCTGTGATTTTTTTTGTTGTCTCAACTTTTGGCCCCACTCGCGGCTCTATTAAATTACACGTTTGGCAATCGCTTGTTGTTGTTTGTTTTTATTATTTTTAGCTGCAATTTTCGGTAGCATATATAATGGACCACAATTTTATTGACATTATTTTAATTGGCAGTTTCAGTTCAGTTTGCAAGTTTCGAGCCAGTTTGCCAGTTTGCCAGTGTGAGAGTTAGTCGCATTGTTCATACGCAAGTCACTAATTGAGGTTAATGGGGGGGTTTTTTTGTTTGTTTCTTGAAATCGTTCAAGCCAAGTTTGTTGAAGGCTTGCCCCTCGCGCCATTATTTGTTTAGTTCAACTTTGATACGCACGAAAGTTTAATATGAACAATACTTAATAATAATACAAATTTAATTTCTCAGCTCACAATTGAGATTTCATCATAATTTTTTGTTTGTGTGAAAAATTAAAAAATTCAATTCAAAATTAATGTTGGCTTTTTTATGTAATAATAAAAATAATACATATGTTAAAAATGTTTAAAAAAATAAAGTCATAATTCAATTATGAAGAGTAATAGTTTTTCTAGTGTTTTATGGAACTTATTTTTAACATGAAATAAGTACAAAAAAAAAAAAAAAATCAGCAAAAAATAATTTAAATAATAATAAGTCTAGCTAAAAGCTAAAATGGTTTATAGGCTTAAGAAAAAAATCAACAAAAAATAATTTAAATAACAATAAGTCTTACTTAAAGCTAAAATGGTTTAAAGGCTTAAGAAAAATATTTTATTATGATTCATTTTAGATTATTTTTCTTCGACTCGAAAAACATTCAAAAACTATTTGCCAGTTGTAATTCTTGAATTTTTAGGTTCGACAAAAAATTCAAATGAGAAAGAAAAACATGTTTTACATAAAAATAAACATATATAAATACATATGTATATATGTATTATATATATATATAGCTGTTTGGGCATCGTTTGCTTGCTAGCATCATTAATTTGCATTAATTCCGAATCAAGAAATGTTGTGAAACGCTTTTGAATCGGATTACAAGAATCGAGCATATGTGTGACAGACACAAGGAAACAGGAACTGCAAACGAAAGCAACTGCTAAATGGAAGGAGCACGTCTTGTCGGGCATCGGGCATTGCCTAATGACATTTTTGAGTTTGACAGCCAAAAAGGGTTTTTTTTTTTTTTGATGATTTTCTATTTTCTATTTTTTCATACATGTTGAATATTTGGTTGTTGGGTAAAAAACGCATATGACATTTGTTTATTTGCATCATTTACCTTATTTTTTGTTGTTGCTGTTGTTGTTGTTGTGGTTTTTTTGTAGCTAGTCGCAGACGCTGCAAAGTATGCTATGGCAAAAGTAAAAGGATTATTAATGATGCCGCTGACAAGTGAAGTGGCAAAGTCGCAGGCAGCAGAGAGAAGAAATAGCATTCACATTTGCAAGCCACAAACAACGAATATCTTTATTTGTTTCGGTTGCGGCATTTTGCGGCATGTGATTTATTGGCATTTGAGGCATTTAGGCGTTTAGGAGTTTTGCCCCTGCCACAGCTGCACAGCCACGATTAGCATATAAACCAAAGCCATTTCATTTGGCTAAGCAATTTGTAATATTGATTGATGTGTTATATACGATTATATATACGATTTCTATGGAGAAAGATAGTAGCAGTCCAACAAGTGCGTGAGTTTCTGTTTGTTGCCTGCCACATTTGTTTGCTAGTTTTCATGCAACAGATACACAAACTAATCCGCACTTAATGCACTTCATTGTGTGTGCCACACACTCACACACACACACATACACACACACACATACGCCACTCTGTCATTTGCATATGTATAACATTTCATAGAGCGCCGCGCAAAGGCAAAGGCAGCTTCGGTTCTGGCGTGAGAATTGCCGTGTCCTTGAATCGTTTGATAATATCGCATTATGCATGCTCGGTCGGTCCCCTGCTCTCTTGCCCTCTTGCCTAACCCAGCGCTCTTTGGTTTTGTTGTGCGTAGGGGCTGCTTATGCGCAGCTACGCATTTGCCATCGATAGGGGCAACAAGTGGGAGGCGACGCCATCCGTTGCAACAACGCAAGCACGCAAACATGCACTTCAAATGCCACACAGCATTATCTGCTGCCACACGACTTGCAATATACCACGTAGCTCTAAAATGATTCGTATATACATATATATAAATCTACTTTATATAGCAGAAAAAATATTTTATTTTTTTTTTTGGTGGAAAACTTATCGGCGAATAGTTAAGCACTTGGCAAATTATAATTATCGGCAATTTTTATTTAAAGTTAAGAAAAAAGGTTTTAGTTTTTGAATTTCAATAATTTTTTTAATCAAACCAAAAAAAAAAGAAATAAATAAATTAAAATACCAACATAAAGGATGTAGTTTATTTGTATACTAGACACAAAAAAAAAAAAACGTGTCAAGAAGATTAAAAAGTTTTATGAAACTAATGGAAATTATTCTAAAATAATAAGGTTTCCTTTTGGAAATTTTCTGTAGGAACCTAAAAATATTCTAAAAAATAGTTTCCTTTTGGAAATTTTTCGTAGGAACCTAAAAATATTCTAAAAAATAGGGTTTCCTTTTGGAAATTTTCTGTAGGAACCTAAAAATATTCTAAAAAAATAGGGTTTCCTTTTGGTAATTTTCTGTAGGAACCTAAAAATATTCCAAATAATAAGGTTACCTTTTGGAAATTTTCTGTAGGAACCTAAAAATATTCCAAATAATAAGGTTACCTTTTGGAAATTTTCTGTAGGAACCTAAAAATATTCCAAATAATAAGGTTTCCTTTTGGAAATTTTCTGTAGGAACCTAAAAATATTCTAAAAAATAGGGTTTCCTTTTGGAAATTTTCTGTAGGAACCTAAAAATGTTCCAAATAATAAGGTTTCCTTTTGGAAATTTTCTGTAGGAACCTAAAAATATTCCAAATAATAAGGTTTCCTTTTGGAAATGTGTGTAGAAATCTAAAAAGAATTTTAAAAATTTTGAAAAATCGATATTGTCTTAAATCCATGAAAATTTGGTTGGAATAACTGTAAAATTGAAAATGTAATGCCTTAGAAAATACATAAAAATCGTATTGTGTATAAAAAAAACTAAGCCTCACTAAATATTAAATGAAAACTTTCATAAAAAAACTTTATGCAAAAATAAGTTCAATTAGGGCATAATTATTTTTTATGATGAAAAAAGTACCACAAAATATATATACATATATATATTATGTAATTGTACATTTTTGTAGATACCCGATTGCTAGGAAACAAACTATATATATGTATATCGACCCGAAAGTATTGCTAAAAAACAAACAAAGACAGGTTTAACATGCTCATTATTAACTACTAAATAACAGTGGCGGCAGACACAGTTTGTTGTTGTTGTTGCTGTTAGTCGGCAACTGTTGCAGACGGGCGGCATATGCACAAGCAACAACATTTTTAGTATCTCATAGATATACACGCAGCAACAACAACAACACACTAGCACGTAGGCCAACCAACAATAACTGCTTCGGGTGTGTATTAGTGTGTGTGTGTGTAGAATTGGTAGCTACTACGACTAACGGTGCATTTTGCTATGCAGCGCGCAAAACTTTTTTGCAACAACAACAACAACAATGGCCACAACGACGACCTTTTCAAGCCCGAAAGCGCCTCGGTTTTTATCAGCGCTTGGCAAATCTGCAGCGCTGCAGTAATTCTCTACCTCCCCCCTCCCGCCATTAACCCCCTTGCAACGAGTGCACTTTGCATTTTGGCATTGCACTTGCCGTTGGAAATTAATTTTCGTGCAACAGCCGGAGCCGGAGAGCTCGACTAGAACAATAGACAAACAGCCGCGGCAACAACAACAACAGATACAACAACAACAACGAGACTACAACTTGTAGATAAACTTCAGCTAGCCCAACCCCCCCGCCGCCCACCTTGCCCCACCAAGCTGTGGCAAAACCAAACCAATGCATAGTTTTTGGGGCCTACTTGAAGTTACACACACACAAACACACACAAACACACACACGCGCACACACACACACAGAGTACTCAATAAAAAAAAGCCCGATGCAAAATTCACACACGTATTAAAGTGCGCGTGCTCGTTGCATGTGGATTTGTTGCCTTTGTTGTTGTATTAATAAAAAGCAGCAAATCAACGATATGTACAAGAGGTTGCCACAGGGGTCTCTTCAAACTTCAAACTGTAATCGTGGCCCGATCTTGATCACAGACTTTATAACTATCTATGTAGTATGTGTACGTCAATGGCCTAACTGTACACCAGTTGGATTCTTGCCACATCTAAAGTTTCGCTGTGGTTGCAACTTGGGAATTTTGGATTTGGGTACAACTAAAAGTAATTTATAGTTGCTTCTTCTTCTACTTTATAATGATCAAACAAACAAAAATATAAAAAAAAAAATATTCCACAAAAAATAAGTATTAGAAAATTATGTAAATAAATAATCCAGGATGGCAGATAAATGAATCAGAAGAAATAGTTGTTATAAAAATAATAGAATTTTTAACAAAAAAATATATAAATGTCAAAAAAATAATCGGATACAAAATTATGCATAAAAAAATATATTCAAAAAAAAAAAAAAAAATAGATTAAATAAAATTATTTTCGACAAATATTTATTAAAGAATAATCAAGTTATATATTATTGTATAGCAATTACTACTTAAGAACATATATTTTGTAATTCAGTTGAACTATCCTACACAGAAAAGTGATTTTTGGTAAGTTTGGAATCTTTGTAATCTTATCTAATCTCAATACAAAAAACTACCAAATTTGTTATCGAAGTTGACGAAGTTTTATTTAAAAGAGAGAAGAAATCATGTGTTGTTTTTCTTTCTTGGTATGTTAACTTTTCAATCAAAGTTCAAGTTATTGTTCAATTCAAAATCATTTTGAATATCAAGAAAAGAACTTTGTACGGCGAACATTGGATAATATTTTCACAGCTTTGGTTTCGGCATAGAAAGAAAACAAAATATATTAAATTGTTAATCATAATAGAATAACTACTACATTCAAGTGTCTGTGTGTGTGTGTGTGTGTGTTGCTTAAGATGCACATCATTGTTTACGTCACAAAACAAATGGCAAATGGCAGTAAGAAGTTCAGCTGCCGTCGCCTTGAGGAAAAGATTAGCATATGAAAACGAGTTGATGAAACAGCTCCAAAACACAGACTCGCCTCGCCTCGCCTCGCCCATTTCCCATTACGCATTCTGCATTCCAGATCAATCAATACTAGTAGTCGGTTTCGGTAGTATGTTAATGATGAGAGCCAAATACACATATCCTGAAAACATTCACAAAAAAAACCTCGATCACGATTTTTGCCTGTCAGTGCCGTTATTGAGACTTTTGAGTCAGCTCGCCTGCATTTATAATTATGAGAAAATTGCCGTCCAGCTTGATCAGCGAACAAATATACAATCTCTCTGTCTCTGCCTCACTCTCCCTCGCTCTCTGTCTCTGTCTATTGTGAAGGGCAGACGACATCTGCACCCATTAGACTTATGCAGGAGTAGCAGCAGCTTTGCATGAAATTTTCGTTTCATTTGAAATGAACGAAAATAATGAAAATAAATAATATCCGTTGCATTGATATGCAAATTGTATATCGGTCGCGGCAAGGTGAAGACGCACACACACACACACACACACACATACACATTAAAAGCGAAAGGTGAAATAAGTAAAAGGAAGTTAGGTAAAGGTAAAGGCAAAGTTAAAGGTAAGGGAAATATCAACCCCTTCGAACACTGAATTCAGATTATGATTATGCAAATGATTTTTGTGTGTGTGTGTGTGTTTGTGTGTGTGTGGCGGCTGCAAGATCCTCAAATCGTCAGTTTGTCGCAACGATCTCCTTTTTATTTTTCTAGACCAAAGGATTGTTTCCGTCACACACACACACAGGCACAAACACACACACACGGATTTGATAGAATGGTTTTTTCTTTAGCCCAAATTTGCCAAAAATTGAATCGATTGTGCGCTTTGTGCGATTTGCGACATTTGAAGTGGCATTTGTGGTAATTGATAGGAGTTGCCAAATACTTCTCTGCCATTCTCCACATCCATCGATCGATCGATCGATTGCAGTTTTTTTTCTCTTACTCAGGACAAAAGGATTTGGCATTGTTCTTTGCCAGCGATTTGTTCGCAAAATTTATTTATTGGTGAAAAGAATGCAAAGTTGGCACAACAACAAAATTGTTAAACAATCTATTGTTTTTTTTTTCTTTTTCTGTTTTTCTCTGTTTTCTGTTGTGTTTGTTTCAGTGGTGAAAGGGGTGAAAGTTGAATCCTATTACTTACTATTATTAATGGGGTCAAATGGCAAACACGCGCGTGATTTTTTTCAAGAAAAGGATCAAGACACAGTTTTTCTTCTTAAGAAAAGGATCAAGACACAGTTTTTCTTCTTATTATTATATTTACCATAGATTGCTTGGCAATTTTAGGAATTATTCTTTAGATTATTGTAAGCTCATTGTTAAGGTCTTTTAAACAGTTTTTGTGGTACATAAAAGTTAAATAAAAATAATACCTACTTCAGCTATAATGTTTTCTCTTTGTAAGATTTAGTGCACATTATTTACTGTACTTATATACATGATCTTAAGTTTTTATGATATAATAAATTTTTTGGGAAATAATAAAAATATGTTTAGAATATTACTGAATCGGTTTGCAAAGCTTATTCAATATGATTGAGTTGCCATTTTTATTTTCAAAATAATTCTAAAAATCATTTCTAAAAGTTTGAATCAAATGTGAAGGAAAATAGAAATAGCAAATAGAAATATTTATCGATTTGTTCATAGCGATAACTTAAGCTTTTAATGACACACAACTAAGCCCAAAAAAAAGACATCAAAAATGTTTATTTTAGATTCAAATTTCAAATTTACCTTTTCAAACTCACTATTAAAATTTTTCGTTTTAAAATTAATCATATTGAAATATAATGTTTCAACGATTTGTTCAAAAAACTTTAAAATTAATTGAACAAAATTAAATTTAAGAATGTTGCCTTTTGGAAAACATACTTAAAACGCTATAGAATTCGAAAATGTGTACAAGTTTCTTTTTATTATTTTTCCTATGAACGTTATAGGGTTTTAAAGTTAAAATTTTTAACAGTTTGTAAAAATTCTTTTAAGGCATTTTTGTCAACGAAAAATATTAAGTTTTACTTGCGAAAAAGTTCGTATAAAAGTTCTTTGAAAAACTGCATATATATCGGTATATATATATACATACTATATATACATTCGAATAGTATATAAACATATGCATGAATATTTATTAGTTCGCGTTCGAGTTGAGATATATTTAGTATATTTTAGTCACCCCAAAAGCGAAAAAGTCAAGTTAAAAATATAAACCCGCCACCAAAGTCATTTTTGATGTTGTTGCCACACTTGACCACGTCAAGACAGCAGAGGGCTAACACACACACACACACACAAATATAAATACAGTTCTTTGGTCATATAAAATGCTAATTTATAACTTAAACCGATCTATTAACTTGAATGTCAAAATAAACGCGACCAACCCTCGAAATGTTGAATGGAAATACAAATTCTATAGCAAGTTGCCAGTTGGTTAGTTGGTAATAGCCAAAAGAGTGTCCACAAACAAGGATATACATATAAGAAAGAGCGAGCGAGTGAGAGAGAGAGTTTTGTTGTTTTTGTTGTTGTATTAGTATATATGCTACCATTGGGTGTCATTTGATTAGCATAATGCAACTATAAACGTGCCATAGCTTACCTTCTTTTTTTTTGTTTTACCAATAGCCAGCCTATGACTGCTTAAGGGCAGGGGGTTTGGGGGAAGGAGTTGGTTGGTTGTTCGGACTCGCTTGAGTTGAGGCTAGTTGACATTTGGCTGATATACACATTAGGCGTATTTTATTAGTGTAAATGTTGACGTTCGGCTATTTGTTTGGGCCATGAAACACGCCAGGTGAAAATGCCAATCGAAATTGATATGGAAATGGGCGCTGGGAAAAGTGCGGGGGGGGAGGGGTATTAAAAAAAACTGGTAACTGGTCAGCATAGTAATTTGAATATTTATTACATTATTACATATGCCAGCAACTAAGTATATAAATTGGGGTATTTTATTTATAAAAACAAAACCAATCCCAATTCCTTGTAGACATGACCATGCCCATGCCCATTGGGCTTTATTGAGCCAGTATTAGGCGCTGGGTCATTAAGGCCAACAATAATAAAACAACAACAACAACAACAGCAACGTTTTTTGTTTTGGCCGTTAATTGTTCGGCTCAGGGCTTGGCTTGACATTCCCCCGAGCCAACCGGCCCTGCTCATCTGGCCGGGCTTATCATTTGCTTTGTATCTATGTCATCTTTTCAGCTGCGCCAGTTGCTGTACTTCTTCTTCTTCTTCTTAAATACATACATACATTTTCTCCAGCTTATTGTTGTTGTCATCAGATCATTTGTTGCTGTTGTTCAGTTCTCTCTCTCTCTCTCTCTCTTCTAGTTAAAATTTATTGGCTTGCCGTCGTCTCTGTTGACTCGGTTCGGCTGCCTTGTTCGCCAGCTACGTGATCACCCATAAAGGTGTAATAATTTTTATTAAGTTCACATTTCATGCTTCTTCTTCTTCTTCTTCTTCCACCTCCATCTCCATTCACCTCACTCAAAAGCCTTATGACTTATGCGTGCGCTGCATTCGTACAGATGACAACGATGGGAATCTTTACGCAGAATTTCTGACTCTCTGACTTCAATTTCAACTTCAACTTCAACTGATGCTGCTGCTGCTGCTGCCGTTGAAGCTTTGGCAACTTAATGTTGCTGCTGATGGCACGTGTTGGCATTTTGTTGTTGGCCTTTGTCAACGTCTCGATTGTTTTGGCTATCGATTTGACTTCATGTCGCGATCAACGTGCCAGCGATAACTTCAACTTGCTCAACTTTTTTTTTACCCAAATAAAAACAAAAACATTCTCGAAAAGCATAGCAAGAAGTCGTACATAATACATTATAATGTTCAAATTGTTGTTGTTATTTGATTTTTTTTTTTTTTTTTTGATTTGTGAATCACAGCTACCATAGTCTTATGTGCTAATTCAGACAGAAAAGTATACCTCCGAGCCAATAAAATACATATATGTATATATATTCTCGATCAGCATTATAAGTCGAGTCATTTTTGGTTGACGCACGAACGATTTTACTTCAAAATAGTTATCGATAACAACAAAATCATGGCTGTCGGTTGAAAAACAACGAAGGTGTCAAACATTGCGGCTTTCTCAATCTCGGATCTCGGAGTCGTAGTTATACACACACACACACACTTATACGTATATAAGTAAGCAAGGAATGTCCGCTTTGGATTTCAGTTGTTGCAGTTGTTCCTTCTCAGCCTGTTGAATTGTTTCCTAGAACCTAAATACTTCTTCCTGTATGCCAAAAAAAACATTCAAACCAGCAAAGATTATTGTTTTGTCAATTTCAATTTATTGCAGTTTAACGAAACTCGTATAGTTTTTCCAAACAAACTTTCATATTTTTCTTCTCAAAAATCCTTTAACACTAAATTAGGTATTAAACTCGTCTAATCTATTTACAAAAATATCGTTCCAAATTCTTGACATGAACACAACGTCAACGACAACAACAATAACAACAACTGGGCAACATGAATAACGCACAACGTCAACTTAACCCCATTTAACACTTTTAGTTTGCATAGAGCATTCAGCCCCGTTGCCCGGGGGTTGCTTGTTATCACCATTCAATAATAAAATGCACATGACCAATTGGTGGTAACAGCTCATGGAGTTGTTGGCCAAGTTAAGTACAGTGCGCCGTCCAAAGAGTGAACGCACAAAAGTTCGTTGTGTATTGAATGCTTTGCAGCGAGGAAGCACTGTAGTCGTGTGGGCCAAAACGAGCGCTAGAAAAATGAGTTCAATTAACTGTTCGGCTGACCAGTGACTAACCAAAATGGTCGGACAGCTCACACGGACAGGACACGCAGGACACACACACAAAAAGGGGTTGAAGAGTTAGTTGAGCGCTTTCAATTGAGTTGACACCAACACAAGGGGCACAAATCGAAACGAGGGCGCCATCTAGTGGTTGTTACAAGAACTATGAGTGTGTGTGTGTGTGAGGGAACTTATCGATTTGCATAAATTAATTTTCATTTAAAACGAATACGAATACCTAAATGCGAATAAAACGAATAAAGTCAACGACGTTTTTATACTAACTATAACAGCAACAACAAAGGCTAACGATAATGGTAAGGTACATAACTACACACACACACACACACACACAGTGTGTGTTGCATATATACATTGTATATCGCCAATATATGACGAAAGCGTTGCTGTTGCCTTCTGCCCGTCGCACATTGCATGTGAAAACTCATTCATTACTTTGGTTAAAAAGGCCAAATTTAGCAGCGACGACCACGGAGCTGTTGCTGTTACAGTGGGTCCAAATCAGATATATCAATACTTAATCCCAACATCAACGTCAAGATTAGAAGCTAGTTGAATTTGAAATTTGAATGATAAAAGTTCTATTTTTAGATGTGCCGCAAAAATATAGATTTATGTTACAATCGATTAAGATCGATAAACGATTGTTTTGAATATTGGCATACTCTTAAATTTTGGTGCTTTAAGATAACTTAATCGTTGCACATTGTTGTTGTTTTTCCTATACTTTTTGACACTTATTTATGTTCATTTGGTTTTTCTAACATTTTTATTTTTAATTGGCTGTTCCTAACTTAATAACAATTTTTGAAAGTACAAACAAAGTGAATACAGGTAGATTATGAAACTTTTCTAATAATTTTGTTAGTTCTTATCGTTTTCTTTTAATTTTTTGGTGTCGTCGCGAATGCGCTGAAACAGTTCCGCGCGTACATCATCGGGCACCAATTCAAGAAACATAGGTACGATTAATGCTTCAAGCATGGCTTTATTATAGCTCACTACTCCGTGTTTCTTCATAGACTTCATCAATTTATCTTGAAAATTTTGTATGATTTTTCTCTCATGTAGACGCGTTATAAGGAATCGCAGTTGTGCCGCTATATTATCAACGAGTGGACCTGAATCTTCTGTTTCATTCAAAACGAAAACGTTTTCGTTCTCGCTGTTTTCCCATTATTTAGTTAGTTTTAAAAACAGTTACCTAAAATACAATATGTACTTACATGCCCCATATTAGCTTAATGTTGTATGGATTTCCATTTAAACTGGCAGTGTTGATCACACCCGAGCTAACCGATGGAATTGAATCGTCGTCAATGGTAGTGTTGATCAAACCCGAGCTCCCCGATGGACGTGAATCGTCGCCAGTTCCATTGCTGTTTATCATAGTTAGGTTCTTAAGCGAATTCATTAGAAGGAAATACTTACTCGTTAACTTGAAGGTCTTCTACCAAATCCAAAGGATTATTGGCAACGTTGCCAGTGTTCTTGTTGTTTTCCATAATTCGGTTTTTAAGAGTTGATAACTCGCTTTTTGTAAAGTATTAATAATATTTTACAATTCCTATAGAAATTTCCTAAAATTTTTTGAATGTGCTTCAAAGCAAACACGTTTTGTTTATGAATATAATAATGTTAAAGTAGTCAAAAGTAATTTCAAAGCCAACTTGATAGCATCAGTATATTAGAATAAGTCGTCAAGTATATAATATATATAAATAATATGCTAATATTAAAATAATATTATGTTAGTTATTTTTATAAACTGTTTTTTTATATTTACATAAAATTGTCTTATTAGATTTGTATTTAAATTGAGTAAGTTTAAGAATTAACAGAGTTTCCCAACTGTTAAAAAGCATTATCTTTTGCATTGACAACTATGAGATTTATGTTTACTAATAAGGGTTTATCGTTCCACTGTGCTTCAATGGGCGACAGCAAGTGAAACGCATACAATTCATATGCAAAGCTACACACAGACACACTCATGGAACATACACATACATATGTATTCACACATACACATATCACATTTGTAAATATGTAAATATGTATATATATATATTTGTATGACTTTGTAAATGGTATAAACTTGACTAAAAGGACTCGAGGGAGATATTAATCTACTTCTTTTTTTTTCTTTATTTTTTTTTTTTCGGAACGCGGCAGCCAAAGCCAAAGCTAAAGCCAAAAAACGTTTCATTCGCTTCGTTCATTATTATTACCAACTATTCGCGGTTGTTGTTGTTGCTTTTACCCTGATACCGAAACCGAAAATTGAACGTAACCCAAACTAACACAGAGAGTGGGAGAGAGAGAGAGGGAAGGAGTAGAAGGCAGCCGTCGTTGTAATTTTCACGAGTTTTCAGCTGCGTTTTTATTTTCATGGCACGAGCTTTTCTCAGTTTTGGCCATTGTTTTGGCTCCTTTCAGGCAGCGCTCTTAACTTTTATTGTTAACATGCAATTCATTTATTAATAATATTCATATGTCAGTGGTGCATGATGTGTAGCACCACCATCATTGCCACCACTAGCCCCCTACTACTTCTGATTGCATTCTGTAGGGTTGCCACTAGCCAGGTTTTGTTGTTGTTGTTGGCCAGCGATGTGAGTTCTTGTGGTGAATGGTTTAAGTTTAATACAAAAGAATATCAATTTATAGCACTTAAACACTTAAAGATGACTTTTTTAAAAATCTTTAAACGATAATCATTTATAGATTTACCATACATTTATATTTGTTTTTTGTCGATGAACAATATGCGAAGGTTAAGCTGATGATTATATCATATCATATGTTTTAATTTACCAATTACGATTGCTAAGGTATTAGAAAACTTGTTTAATAAATAAATAATAATATAAAATAAAAAAAAAAATTACGATTGCCATAAATTCATCGCTGTATTCCCTAAACTCATGATATGCATAGAATGGGTTACGTACTAATGTTTGTTACAGGCTGAAGGAAGCATCTCCGACGCCATGGAGTATATACCATACAGTACGATCTCGCTTAACGCAATCTATTAGAATTTGGCCTCTTGCGAGACCTACGAGATCTATTTCCAAATTTAAATCAAAGTAAATCGAGTTAATCTGTGTTAAAAGCAAGGATTTCATTATAATTTATTAATTTTTCGATCTATGTATGTATATTTTTGATCAGCATCAAAAGCCGAGTCGATATAGACGCCTCATTATGTCTGTCTATTAATATAGACTTCAGATTTGCTTTCAAATACCATTTGCAAAATATCGATAACTATTTATTCCGATTTTGATAAAAAAAATCTATACTATTTAGCCATCCAAACTCTTTCTGATACACAAGAAGCAGTAAGATTTTAAATGTGGTTAAAAAAAATTGCCCAAAAATATTGTTACATCGGTCAAAAGTATTTTCTCTATAATTAGTGGGCTTTTGGACTTTAATTTTGGGTCGTAATTTCTCACATACATACTACTCGTATGTAGTTAGTACTTTGTTGTTCGGTCCGTGTGAAAAAATCTAATATTTTGTAATAAAAACAATGTACACAGATATAATAAACTGCACACGTTATAAACATATTTGAATATGAGACGAAGACTCAACTAAGACCCTTTGGAGTAGCTACATCTATTGCCGTCCTGCTTCAGCACACAGTCTCTTTCAACATTAATAATTTAACGAGTTTAATTTGAAAAACCTTTAAAGGCAATTAACGTATTTTTTTTGGCAGTTTTATTGTTTCATGTTTTGTTCACCGCTTACTTTTTTCTCTTTTTCTCTTTTCAGTTTCTTGCCTTGCATTGGTTGAGTAATAATACAGGTAAGTACTTTATGTATTTATATTGTAAGTATATAGACGTTCACACATGTGTGTATGTGTGTGTGTATGTATGTAATACTCGTATTTAGCGGCTGTATTTGCTTTATTTCATGTTGCCAAGCGTTAGTCAGTCAGCCAGCTCGCTCGGAGTATTTAAAAAATTACTTAATTGTTGTCATAAACTGTCGACAACGACCAACTTGAAGCTAAATGTGGCTTAGCGCACTTAGTACAGTCAACGCTGAAAGTATGCCGACGCTCGCGAGAGGCTCGACACGACTTTGCAGCCGATCCCGCCTTCGTCGTCCGTCGTCGATGATTCTTAGGAAGGCGGACTCTGAATACAGTCCTAAAATGAACTGTTAACTAAGTTATATTAATAAGATTTGCATACTTATTGTTAGGTGTCTAATCACAAGAAAAGCACCAAAAAAAAATATATAATATATATGAACACTTAAATAAAGAAAATGTTTTAGGTATATTGATTAAATTTATCCAATTAAACATAGAAATAAATAAATATAGAATAATTGTTCAGTTTTTTATTATTATAATTTTAAATGCAATAAGTTATCAAGTATTTTTTGTTGAACAAAAACAAAAAATATTTTCTGATATTATTTTTTTAAGTGCAACAAAACGTTACTTTTTTGAGAAGAAACCTAAATTTGTGAAATAATACTGTTGTTTAAATTTATTTCAAGATATATTTTAAGAATTTGTATACACTTTATCGGAAATTTAAACCAAATCTTTTGCCAGAGACTGTACTTTTTAAAGGTACTATACCGCTTTAGTTTTTATATCAAAGAAAAGTGCCAAAAAAAAAAAAAGAAGATGAACAACAGCAGCAGCTACTAACAAAACAGTAATCATTATAATAACTGAAAACTGGTTGTTAATAATAATAATATTTTATTATTATTGCATTACTTGGTAATGATAAATTTAAAGACTTGTTTCAGTTTCACACACTTACAGCCAAGCAGCGCTCAAAGGGAAAGGTACAAAATAATAATATGCCATTAACTAAGTATTGTTTTTTATATAACAGAAAATAAATATGTCATATATGACAGTTTATATAAAAGGTAGGCAAAAACTGAGCTAAAATCATAGACAATATATGATATTTTGATTTTTTTTTTTTGGTTTAAAAAATTGCTTATTTTAACCTTAAAAACAGTTGAGAAAAGGAAAAATCTGGATTTCATTGCTAGGATTTTTTTTAATGTCTTATGAGACATAATTCTAGTCTTGAAATGTTATAAAATTAACTATTTTTTGAAGATTGAATAATTATTATAATTATGTTTGGCTTTGTAAAAGTATAAACTAATGTATTAATTGTTCTCGGACTTCAACGATTCTCTGACCAAATCAATTTTAATTAGTTTTGCTACCCAAAATTTCAAGTGTAATTTCAATTAGTTGGCTCTGGATGCAGTTTTTCATGTCTTTTTTTATTTATTCATGATGTGATTATTGTTTTTTTTTTTTTTTTTTTAATTTTTTTTCGGATGGATGAACGGAGGTTGGGCATTTTGAATTGCATCATAAATTCAATTCAAATAAATTCACATTCACATTCACATGCAGTTAGTATGTAAATACATACATACATACATACATATATGCGAGTCGTGCTTGAACTGAACTTAATTGAAATTTTGTGATCTTGTGCCTTTCGGAAAAAAAAAACAAAAACAAAAACAACATAATAATAAAATCATTGTACGTATTCGACACAAATTGTTACTGTACTCTACTCTCTGTTCGGTTTTGGTTCTGTTCAGTTCTGTTTGTTTTTGCGTTTTAATCAGGAAGTTTTTAATTGCGTCGTATATTTCAACCGGCAGCTAACCATATCATCAAGATGACAAACCCCCTTCCCAAACTCACCTCCCGCCCCTTCGGATCATACTTCTTCCAGAAATCGCATATACATATATATATATGATATATAGTCAACTGCAAAAAAAACCCGAAACCCGAAACCCGAGATCCAACCCATTCCGCATCACTCCGCCCTCTGCGTGTGGCGTCATTTAATTGAATTATTTCGAACGACTATAATAATAACAGCAAGAACAGCAACAACAAAAACGTCGTCAAAAAATCAAAAAAACAAAATAAAAAAAAGATTTATATACATATATATATATATTTTTTTTGCTTAGTGTTTTGTGTGTACTTTTTGTTGCCTGTCGTGTATATAATTAATTTTTAATTTGGCTCGCAGAAATTGGGTAATAAAAATTGTAAAATGTAGCAGCTGCCCTTGCCTCTGCCCCCCTGCCCTACCCAATCCATCGGACTCCATTCAAAGTCGATCCTCCCCCCCCTGGTCAGCCTAGCCACAAGGCAAAGAAAGCTCAGAAAAGTAACACAAACCAGATAGAAAAGAAACAAGGGGGGGGGGGGGTAAACAGTTGCCGTCTTTGTTTGATTTGCCTTTTGCACCCTTTTTGCCAAATGTTGCTGTTAGCTCTCTCACACACACACATAGCTGCGTCTCTTTTGCACATTGTTTAATTTCACCGATTTGCTTTCTTCGATTTCTTCGCTTTGGCAATTTTCTTTCCTTAAAAAAAAAAAAAATCACAAAAGTAAACAACGACATTTTGTTGTTGTTTTTTATTTTTTGCGTACTATATTGTTAATTTTTAAACATGGTCTGCCCCTGCCTCCCCCCCTCATACCAGCTGCTGCTGTTGTCCAGCACGCAAAAATTATAATAATTTTCTTAGCTTCTTCGTCTATTTTCTTTTTTTTTGTTCATCTGGCGGCTGGTTTACCCAGACTTTGCCACCCAGGTTGGGTTTATTTTTATAATTTTGTTGCTGTTGTTGTTGTTGTTGTTGCACCGTTCGGTTTGTCCCGTTTGCTTACGCCTTTGACTTGCTTTTGGGTTATCGTCTTTGCTTTCGATATGCCTCGACTTCGACGGAAACGGAAACGTAGCCAAAATGCGACGCCCTGCAGCCGTCATCGCCGCAGCCCCCGTTCTTCCGTTCGTCCTTTGTGCTTGTCCTCAAGCTGTTGTTATTTCTTTTTTTTTTTTTTTGGTAAGCAATAAAAATTGTTGTATCCCTTTTTACTGTTTTTTGTTGTTGTTGTTGTTGTTGTTTTTGCCTCCAGCCGTAACGAAAATCAAAGGCTGCAATATGCCGCTCAACATTGTTGACGCCACCATCCATTTTAAGCTCTACACACTACACCACCCCCAACACCTCCAATTTGCCACCATTCCCAACTATTTGATACCCCATTGACTTTTGCTGTTGTTAAAAACTGCGGCGACCATTTAGTCTAGTTGCTTTTATTGTTTGTATTTATGTTTACATTTTTATAAACTTTCAATAATTTTATAAGGCCACAGCCAATGGGTAAGCGCTACATTACAAAATAAACAGCATTTGAAGTCCTTAAAGCACTTGGATTTTTTTTTATTGCTTGTCTTAAAAATTAATTAAAAAACTTCAATCGAAAATTATGACGCATCGTTTAGTACAAAGCCTGGCACTATAAAACTTAAATAAAAATAATTATACACACAATAAACATATTTTTAAAGTTATTTTTTATCAATTTAACTTAATGCTACATAAAAAAACTTAAAAAAATCAAATATAAATTAATTTGAAACGTTTGAAATTTTACTTTTAAGGATCAAACTTTAACTTATTTTATTTGAAAAAAAAATGTTTTTGTCATATTTATTTTGTTACACAAATGAGATAGGTCCAAACAAATAACTAATTTTTTCCTTTTTAATTTCAACAATTAATTAATTAATATTTTTTAATATTTTTTTTAGCTCAAGAGTATTTGCAAGTCGTCTCAGCCTGAAGCTTTGAAGTAAAAATATATTTATAAAAATTTGTCTAAGATTTTGTTACTCACATTTCGTGTGTTTTTCTTCCTTATTAATTTTGTTGCAATTTTTTTTTGCCGTTTTGCTGGGCTTCTTTGTCGCATTTGCCCCAAGCCAACATCCAATCCAAGTGACGCCATTGTGGTGCTCCCCCTTATTGTTGTTGTTGTTGTTGGCTTTAGCTTATCGTAATTGATTTGGCGTTGCTTTCTTACATTTTGTTAGCAATAATATCTAGAAAGGCGTTCGGCATTAATTTCTATGTATATTGAATCCTTTAATGTATAATCACCAGACGGAGTCTTTACACATAAATGCTATATTAGAGTGCATTAACTGTATTTGTAAATATGTTGCGCCGTCTGCTACTTATAACAATGAATGGATTGTGTTGGGGCAGATTGTGGAGCTTGGCTGCATTGCGTGTTGACTTTGTTTGCGTTTCTATATATACATATATATGTAAGTACTTTCCGCTGTTGGGTTTCCTCTTAAATTGTCAGTTAAGCGAGACACGATAAAAACGAAAAAAAAGCAAACAAACTTTGTTTGGTTCACAGCAGCAGCAAAAAATGCATCTAACAAAAATGGTCAAAAGTAATAACATATTACAAATATTGAATCTTTTGTTTGCCTCAAGAAAATGTTAAGGAAGTTGACATTCAACAGCGTCAAAAAAAAAAAAAAACAACTGAAACCCAAAAAAAAATTAAATTAAATAAAGTAAGATAAATGATGAAAAGCACGGCACGGCACGGCATACAATGCTAATAATAAGAAAGATACAAAACAATACAAAGAGAAACAGACATTCACATCTCTCCAATCTCTTCCCTTCCCTTCCCCCAACTACAAACTATCAAAGAGATAACCTGTAATAAGAATGAAGCAGCCAAAGAAGTTTCAATTTTACTATTACTCTGCCATCATTCGGAAGTTGGCATTTTTACCAAGTATTACATACTACATACGACTATAATTGTTATTATTATTTAAGTTGCTGCTGCTGCGGCGGCTCTTAAACAAACAGAAAGTTGCACGCTCGGACTGTGAGCAGGGAAAAGCAGTTGGGGGGAAGTTGGGGCTGAGAAGCTACCTTTCTACGCAACCACATCCGGCAATTGTGTGTGAGTTTGAGCGCAAGATTTACGCTCCCACTCGTCAAAAAACATAAAAAATACTTAAAAATTACAACAACAAAAAAAACAAAACAAAACAAACTAAAAACAAAGAAAGCAAAATCCATGTTGACTCCAGCTAGAGCGCGAGAAAGTTCAGTAGTGGGTCAACTAAGGTGGCTAAGATTTTCGGCTTTTTAGTGCTCAGTCCTTGATGTTACTCTGTCAAAAAAAAAAAAATACAAGTTAGTTATTCGTTTGAAATTTTTTGAAAATATTATTAGACATATATCCTTAATAAACAACCATTAAAATTTATCATATTTTGTCTATACTAATTTACTATTATTTTTTCTTTCTTACTTTTTCTTAAATTTCGGCACTTCAGCAATAATTTTTTTTTTATAGAAGTTTGGCATAAAAAAATTGCATGTCGTCGAAATTGACAAACACCTGTCAAGTTTTTTTTTTTTGGAAATAACTATTTTTTTTTTTGTTGTTTTCGGCTTAAGTTGTATTAGTCGGAACTAAGAAAAAAATACGTTTTTATTCGTGTTGCTTGGTTTTTTTTTTTTTTTTTTGGCAATCGAGAGCTGGAGAGAGAGTCGTGCGCTGGCCGCGCACCGGAACAGGGTACAGGGTACATTGAGCACACACACACACGAACACACATACACACACACAGAGAGAGGGGTCTTAAGTCCATCAATCATCAGTCACATTTCGAGCAGCGCCAGTTCGGCTTCGTGCACTCAACGTAACATTCAAATCAATCAAAAAGAAGAGAAAAAAAACAAATGAAAAAATATTCTACCACCGACGACTTCTAGCTGTTAAAACGAATTGGCAGCGCCAACCAACCAATGGGACTGCCCCTTACCATATATGCAAAGCAAAAGTAGAAACAAAGGAACCAAAAAAAATGAAAAAAAAAAAAAAAACGGAAAAACGTATAAATAATATTTCATCGAATATGTGAAAATGGCGAATAGCGAATGAAGTTATTCAGGCTTAAACTCCTCCAATCTTTCTCTTTCCTCCTGTCTCTCTCTCTCTCTCTCTCTTACTCTATAATATGATGACTAATGTGCATGGTCTCGCTGTTGCTTCCATGATGGTTGGTTGGGTTGGGGGTGGGGTGGGGTTTGGTTGCAGCAGGGGGGTAATGTTCATATGGCGTGCTTCGCCAAACAGGCGCAACACACGGCCCATATGGCCTGGGACTTTCCATCAAATGATCAATAACATAATTTGGAATCTTACTTGAAATATGAATAATATTTAAGCAGAGATGCATTTTGTAACTGTCCGATTGACTCTGCAACAAAAAAGTATCAACAAGAAAACAAAAACCAATTTAAAATGGAATTTTCCTAAATTTCCCAATTCAAAAACTCTTTTATACAATTTTGAACATATATATTATTAAAATTTAAGGTCGCATATTGACAATTTATTGCCAGCCAAAAAACGATTTTTAAAGTATTTTTTTCTTTTTTTCATATGCAATAATTTATTCAAAATACGACGAAAAATATTCCTATAGTTTTGTAATTTCATATAAAAATATTTGAGATACTTTCGTAAGTTTTTGTGGAATGTGAAAAATCTATATTAATATAAATCAAATCTAACGTTTACAGGATGCCATTCATAAGCAATGTGATCAACAGAATAAACATAAGCTGTGCTACATCATCCTCATAATCATAATCATCATCATCGTGATGACCATTATCATGATGGAGCGCCGTGTGTGCGGCTCATATTTTTTTATATATTTTTTTTTGTGTTTAGTGTAAGCAATAAAATTTAGTTTTATTAAAGAAAAACGAAACAAATTCAAAAGAATTTTTCGCAAGTTGTTTCGGCGTCGGCGACAACGACAACATAAATTTAAAACCACCTACACATAAATATTTTTCTACTAGCTCGTATGGCAACAAAAACACAAATACACTAACAATAAATGAACTGCAATTATCACAACAACAGCAAGTGCAACTGTCAACTATTAAATGACATTTAACATGCCTACGAGGGGCCTCAACGGGTTGAATATGCCGAAAGGGTGGGATGGGAGGCGGGGTGGTGGCTGGCTGGCTGCTTGGCTGGAGGGAGAGTGTCTGTAGTTTCTTAAAATATCATTTCAAATATCAAATCAAGTCATCAACAGCAGCAGCAGCATGCGCCAGCCTAAGAACACCAAAAAACTAAATAAAATAAAAACCAGGGCAATCAGGAGAGAAGTAGGAGGTATGGGGGAACAACATCATTCTCTCTCACTCTCTGTCTAGTCTTTCTATCATTTGATGGGGGCTGATGACAACAGCAGCAGCAGATCTTTATATATATGTATATATCATTTGTTGTTATTGCTGCAGCTGAGATTGCTGTACACAAATAAATGAATAAATATGGGGATATTTCAATTATAATTTATATGCGATCATGTTCGTATTTTTAGACAAAATGAATTCGGTTGCGAGATCATCTAAGCTTTGTTGCTGCGACAACAGCGACTAAAAATTTAAATAAATAAAGAACGTCGTTAAATGTTTCTAATAATTTGCTAATCTTTTGTTAGTTATGATCACCAAATATTTCCTGATCCAAATAAAAAGAGAAATATATATACCATACATACATATCATCAAATCAACAAAATATTAACATTAAAAATTAGTTTTGCCTAGTAAATATTGAAAAACTTAAAATATTTATAAATTATTCTTTTTGTTTTAATAATTTTTTTTCTTTCGAATTTTTAATATTAACCTAATCAACATAAAAAATAAAAAAAAAAACTATCTCTTAATATAATTCATTTCTAAAAAGTTTAAATCTTAAATACCTAGCTTTTTATAGTTGAAAAATAGTTAAAGAAACATTTGTTATAGAACCTAAAGTTGTTTGTTTCTATGTTTTTTTGATCTGGCAAAGCCTTTTTATGCAAATGACTTTTCAAATTTTGGTAAACTTTTTCTTTTGAACACGATCTTTGACTTTTTGGCTTTTTCGGCTAAGACGCCGCTCTTCGGTCGGTAGAAAGTTTTTGTGTTTTTGAGTTTTTAAATTTGTTGTTTTTTGGCAAATCATAAACGCGGCGACTATCAAAAATGGCGCCAGCAACGCAGCCGCAACATGGTCATGGATCACAGCGCCAGAGTTCGGTTTACTTCTGGCTTCCAAAAATTTAAATATGCCAAACAAAGTCGTCGTCGTCGTCGTCGTACAGTTGCCTCGACGCTTATCCGTAAAGCGGACTTAGTCAGTCAGCCAAGCGCGTAGGGCACCTACCACCCTCCCCCCTTATGTATCCCGGTCACGCATTTAATGCGCACGAGTCTTGGTCGAGTCTTATCGAATATATGTGTGTGTGTGTGTGTGTGTGCTCTCTCGCTTAAGTGTCTGAATCATTCCCACCTGCTTCAGTGAGCGCCATTTTGGAATTTTCGTTTTCTGGACGAATGCCTCCTAATATGAATTAACAAAAATATTTTTGGAAATTTCAAATGTTATGCTCATTGTTATTAGTTTGGTTAGAGAAGCTAGTAGTAGTTTTTATTTTTTTTTATTTTCGGGTGGCTTTTGGCTTCTTTTTTTTTATGGGTATTTGTGCTATTTGGCTAATTAGCGTGGCTCATGGGAAATACGACGTGGGGAAATGGCCATAACCTGAATTTCTTTTGAAGCATTTATAATGCGACGTTGCCTATTCATATTATAAATTAATGTATTTTTTATTTATGTATTTTTTTTTTCGTTGAATAAACTTAAAATATTTGGCATATCATTGTGTTTCGTGTGTTTCGGACTTGAAGTCCAACCAAGAGTTTAAGGTGCTTTTAATTTAGCTAATTTGAGAAAAAATTGACACGAATTTTCATTAAGTTTTTGAATGAACTAAGTTGATTAAGTTAGTATTTTTTAGTTACCAAAAAACGCTGTTTTTTTAAAACTAGTTTTAGTATCAAAATTGTTTCGAATTTATTATGTTTAATAAAATAATTTTCATTTATTAAAATTTAATTTATGAAAATAAGAATCTTGAGATATTTGTCACTTAGTTAAAGAAAAGCTATCATGATTTAATTAAATGACGTTGATAAGGAATTAAAATCCTTTGAGAATCAAATTGATGGAATTTTTGTATTAAACAACAATTTTTATTTATTTATTTAATAAGTATTTAATAGTTTTTTTTCCTGGGATATGAAAGGAGTAAACCAAAAAAGATAAATATCCCAACTTACTGCAATTTAGTAACGTTACAATATGCCCCCAAAAAAGAAAACAAAAAACAGTGTAAATAATAAAGTTATTAAAGCGTAAAGTCGAGACTATTATGATTATGCAGACCTATGAATATATTAAGTATTTTTTTTTTTTAAGCTTAAAAATTAAATTAGTATAGTGTTATTGTTGTTCGCATTTAGTTTATTGTTTTGCCGGGCTTGTTTATTTTTTTTTAGTATTTTTTTTTTGTGGTATTTTTGCTGCCAGCTGGAGTTCAATGACTAATTTATGAAAGTTAGCTTGACTTGGCATTTTATAGGGGGCATGGACCGGAAATGCCGCATATACCCTGCGAAGGGCACACACTTGATGAGCCGCGCTTAGCCAAATAGTTAATATCAATTTACATTTCTCGAAAAAAAAATATTGTAACAACTAGTTGCACGGAATCAAAACTCAACAAAAAAAAAAAAACGCCAAAAGCCGACAAGGATATTTTCTGGGAAATGATGTTTGTTATCAGCGGTCGGCTGCCTTACAAAAAAAAAAGAAAACTAAAAAAATCCAATATTGACATGTGAAATTTCGCACTCACTTGTTGCACGTTGCACGTTGCACTGTTTGTTTGTTTTTGGCTAACCAAAAACGCTAATCAGCCGGAAAAAAAAAAAAACCAAAGACAAACAATGGTTTAGGGCGTGTGCCGACAAACAACGGCTGTCTAAGATGTATCAGGATATCCTGTGCATCTCTCAATGCTCTCTCTCTCTGTCTCTCTCTCTCGTTTTAACGCCTCTAATTGAGCCATTATCCCCAACCGTAAGAAATTCTCTATATATATTTGTATATATTTGTATCAGCATCTTCATTTGATGTGTTTTTGGCTTTGGGTTTTTGCCGACTCGCCGACTAAATCAATTTTTATGTCGCACTTTGCAGTTAATGCAGAGCGCCGGCCACTTGAGGCAACAACAACAACAACAACAACAACAACTGCACGTTGCGTCTTCTCCATTTACATTAAATATGCATCAAAAAATTGATGATGATGCATTTTTAACGATTCAACGAAGATTTTTATGTCAAGATTCGACATGTCTGACTTCATCTGATGTATTGCCTTCAGATGATGATGATCCATTTCAGTTATTATTGTTCTTAGTGTTGTTGGTGTTGTTATTTGTCATTTGCCTCAATTTCAATTTGATAGACGGCTGCTGATAAAAGTCTTCGATTGTTAAAAGTTCTTCTGCTTCTTTGTTTTTATAGTATGTTTACAATGATTACAACGCCCACTAAGTGTGTGTGTGTGTGTGTTTGTGTGTGTGTGTTTAGTATGTGTCAACGGCAGTAGATGGCGCTCGATGTGGCTGGCTCACACGGTGCGCGTCCGCATGGACAGGTCGTAATTATTTTTGTGTGGTTCCAAATTGAATTGAATTAAATTGTGAATGTGAAGCAAAAGTCGAAGAAGTAGTTTTTTAGTAGTTTTGGTTGTAGATGAAGCCAAAGCAGCGCACAAATGAACAACGAACTTCGTTGTGCCACAGTTGAGCGATTCTTGGGTGTCGTTGTCATTGCTGTTGTTGTTGTTCTCGTTGTTGTTGTTGTTACTGTTTTGTACTCATCGTCACTAGCCAGTGACGCCAGCGGCTCACTTGCACCTGCACAACGAAAACGACGACGACGATGACGATGATGACGACGCTCCACGACATCGCCGTCTCCTAAGTATCTTTCCCCGTTGTTGTTGTTGTTGTTTGTGTTGTTGTTGTTTGTGTTGCCATGCCCAACTACACACTGCCATTCCAGTGTGGCAAGACACACCACCAGAGCGCCATCAGCATTCGTGGCCACTGTCACTGTCAAGCGTAATCATAATTTATTGTAATTATTTTGTATTATTTTTCAAAATTGTTTTAATGAGTCGACTTCAACATCGTCGTCGCCTTCGTTGTTGTTGTTGTTGTTGTCGCTTCTTCTATATACAACAACTTCTTCTTCTTCTTTTGCGATCGTTTTGGATTTTTACCTGATTTTCCAACAGCATGAACAACAACAACAACAACAATGTTCAGTTAATTTTACCGCAGTCACCTCGATCTGCCAGTAATTACATTATAGATACGTGTACATATTTCCATGCTATGATTACCGTTGTTTAGCCAAACACCAACAATAGCAACAACAATAAAAGCTGGTAACGACACTTTTCAGTCATTTTGTCAAAACGAAACGAAACGAAATTTCATAATCGGAAGTGTTAGCTGAGTTGTGTCGTCTTTGTTTATATACTTACTTAAATATGATTTTTTTTCTTACATTATTTGAAGTTGTATTTTGTAATGAGTCTCAATTATTGAAATTTCTCAAATGCAACAGTGCCGTAAGAAAAATAATACTTGTACTTCCCCTTACAAGCTTTTATACAATTGTTTCTTGCATGCTATAATCTTTTTTTTTTTTGTGTTTATAAGAGTTAAATATCCGTTGGAGTTATAATATGGAATATCGGCAAGCGAAGAGTTTAAAAAAATTAATAACAAAATCGACTTATTAAACCAACTCAATTTTTATTTAAATCTTCAAATAAACCCTTTTACTTATGAGCTAATGCAATTAACTACATAAATCAGAAGAAACATAATAGAATTTTTGATACCACTCGATAAAATATATAAAAAATAAGAAAATACACTCAAGTACTTACTAAGTGTAATCGAAATTGAGACGAAAAAAGCTAGCTTCAATATTAAATTTTGTAATAAATCTTTTACTTTTTTAAAAGAAGTTTGATGAAAAGTTTTTGCGGCAAATGTAGCCTAGATTTAAGTTTAATAGCTTATATTTGATTTAATCTATGTTTTTTAGATTATTCCCAGAATTCCCGTATAAATTTAGGCGAGTCCTACTGCAAGTACGAACCTCAAGGATAAATGAATATTGCCTAAAACACCAATTAACAAGGACAAGTAAAACTTGATATTATTAAAAATAAATTTCCAATATAATCCAACGTTGCTCAAATCTAAACCGATTTATTTCGTTCATTTTAAGAAGAAGAAGAATGACATAAGAGTTGCCAGACTCAAATCGAAACCGATAGATGGCCCACCCAATATTATGTTATTTATGGTTTTGGGCAGAAGCCATTTGCATATACTAAGTAGAACGGTATGAAAAAACTATGACACATATGAGTAAAATCAACTGAACAAATTTCGTTAGATTGAATGACGAATGTTGGATACCCTTGTATAATTGCTATTTGTGGATATGTAGTTTAAGAAAATATTTGCAATAATTGCATTTTTTCATTAGCATAAATTTGGAGTATTACGTCAATTATAAATGATTGATTAAACTACATATCCACAGTAGCACATATTTTTTAATAGGGTGTCCAACATTCGTCAGTTCATTCTCTTATTAAAGAAGTCCGTTATGTTAGTCCGAAAAAGAGTAAACTCGAGTCGTGCGTCGATTTAACAAACATTCATTTTTCATTTATAACTTTCCTAAGCTTTCAAAGTGTATTATATAGCAGGGTTGCATTTGGTATCATACAAATTTCATAGTGCTTACAGCAAGTTCGTAATCTATATACATACATATATATTTTTTTTTATAACAACATTAGATATTATCTTAAAATACGCATTGAGCAAGTTTTTTGTTGTTGTTGTTAGTTTTGATGCTGTCGCTTTGGTCGTTGACGCATTGCCAGAAATAGTAGTATTAAGTAGTACTTGGGGCACTTGGTGCACGTTGGTTGGTTGGGCACCTGTTGATCTTATGCAAATATGAAATAGTTCTACGCCGAACAACAAAGTCTCTTACCTTAAATACAAAAGCACACAAAAAAAGTACATTTGTTTGTATTTTGTTTTTTTTTTGTATTTTTCAAATCTTTTGTTTGAACTTTATCAGGCCTGGGATGGCGTGCTTAGTGTGTGTGCTATTAAAGATTTCTGGCTTTGATGTGGAGGCAATAACGATAAGATAAGTTGTGTTGTTGTTAGGGGCGGCAATTGTTACGACTCTCAGTGTCAGGGCTACATACAAACACATACATAGACATAGACATAGCCAAAGATAGATATAAAAGTAGTTGCATTGCATGCCAAGGCAATGACGCCGATTTCCAAGAATACTATAATGTGATATCGTTCAAATAGTTGCTTATTCGTTATACCAACTATATGTTTAACAACTAAACTTTATTTACATACTGATAGCAATGATAGTTAAATAACTGAAATGGGCAACTAGATTTGTGTGTGATGTGTGGCATGCCACTGCAAAGTCAATAAGATTACTTACAACATAATCGCAGCATCAAACTGAAAGTAGCCAAAAGCTGTATCTACATATATCTTTATCTCTATACCAGTATATCTTTGTATGCAAATAAAACCTAGATCATTATCTTTATTTAGAAACGTTTGAAAACCGCTTTGAGCTTCACATTTCATTTAAAACCAAAAAAACCAAAAAAAAAGAACATCTTCATATTTGTTTTTTGTTTTTAGTTCTAGTTTTTTGTTTACTAATGATTGTCGCCATCATCGTCGTGCTGGGCTCATTATTTTTATGACTCTTTGTGCTTAGCGCTTCTACCAACAACAAAAAAAAGTGATCTAAATCTATTGAATGAGCTCCCAGAGCGACGAGATCCACACCCCCCCCCCACCCATCTACCTGAGAACTTGGCTATAATTTTTATGGCGCTTTTTGCTGCCGCATTTCGGGCTAACTATTTATGCCAGCAAGGCAAACAACAGCAACATTCACTTATATTTTTATTGTTATTCATGCATAATACCAAAATGATAAATAACAAATAAATTTTCTTTACTACGAACTGAAGTTTGTACTGAAGTACACTAAGCCACTCTACACTCTGAAGAGTAGCCTAAGCTCTTCTCTGCGCTCTTCTCTGCTCTAACTTAGTGGCTGTGTGGTAATTATTAATAAATGCTGTTGCCTTCCTCCGGCTTTTGCTCAACCCCTCAATAATATTAACGCTTCGCTAAACATTGAAGAAAACTTAAAGACTCTGGCGTCTCTGGCTCTAACTCAAACTCAAACTGGAACTAGAACTAAAACTCTGTGAATAGACCTCAACTAACTGAGCCTAGGCGAAAATGGCCCTTAACGTTGCGACCGACAAGCCAACAAGCCAACAAGCCAACAAGCGACGACCAATTGTCTTTTGGCACATTTTCAAGTTGAACGCTCGGCAATTTTGTTGTTGTTTTTCTTCTTCTTCTTTTGTTGCTGCTTCCTTCTACCATTTCTAAAGATTTTCTGGTGCGATTAAGCGAAAAACGAAACAGTCTCATAAAAAATATCGCTGTGGCTCACCCGCTCCCCCCCCTGCCTCTTACACATATGTTTGGATAACAATCAAAGCTCAGCAAATACATAAACATACAGCCATATATATATCTATATATATATATATATATATATAGTAGAAAATTTTTAGAGAAAATGGTGGCTGTTATTGCGCTGTCGTTAGTCTTTTGGGCCACAGATCTCTCAGAGCAAATTAAAGTTACGACTAATGGCAAATTATGCTGTGTGGATTGCATGTGGATCGTATTGCATGATTAGCGCGTTTGATTCAATTTTAAAGATACATTCCCTCAAAGTACATATGAACTTAAATCGACATATCCATCATTTGAGATATTATCCCTATCCAATGCCTAGAGTAAAACATATATACAGTACGACCTCGTTTAACGCAACCTATTCGAATTTGGCATGTATTCATTTTTCATTGATAAAATTGTGCATTTTCGGGAAATTATTCAAACTATTTTTGAGTGTTTAAACTGTGGATGATAGCCTTTTTCTCACATTAAAAGTTCATCATTTAAAATAGAGATATATATATATATAGAATATTCCGAGCAAGATATAATACCCTTGAACTTCCATAGAGCTTATCTCAAGCTGACAAAAAGAAACTTCGTTAAAGAGAAGTTGTACAAAAAAAAGCATTCAATTAATATATATTTTAAAGTAAAACAATAGAAATTTGAGACAAATTTCATCAAAAAGATTTCTATAGCACAGACAAAGTAAATTGTACTAAAAAAAAAACAAATAATTAAATATATAAGAAATCCAAATTTATATCAATCACAAGTTGTTTGATATTATCGATTCAATCTAATAATCTCTGAAAAATGTCTATTTAGAAAAAAAAGGAAGACTTGGAAGCATTTAATAAAAATATTGAGCAATTTCTATTGAAATTTTGCAGGAACTTCTCTTTGGCAATAACAAATCAAAATCCTGGCTGTCAGCTGCCAAACGTAAGCGACGCTTCAATAACTCATCTAAAACCAGCTCACCCCTTTATTTTTTCATATGTGTGCGTGTGCGTGTGTGTGTGTGTTTTTTGCTTTCTTTCTGCTTGTTCTTGTGCGTTCCACATATCAAATGCAAATGTACTGGCCAAGCCAGGCTCGCTCTCTCTCTCTCGCGCTCTCTCTCGTTCTGGCTTTATAACTGCTTTGCATATTGACATCATCATTTTGGCGAGACGACAAACTGTCAAACAAAACAATCGCTGTCAAATTTACTACAATGAGCCCCGAAAAAAGGAAGTAAGATGAACAAAACACAACAAAAAAAAATAAATGGCACAATATAAAATGCAAAAAAAATTACAAAAAAAAAAAAAAAATTGAGCTGTCAGTGTACTACTTATTGGGGGAGCAGAGCAGAGCAGAGCACAGGCCCAAGAAGCAATTTCAACATATCAATAAATTTTTGACAATTTCACTATATGTTGACACACACACACACAGACAGTAACTGAACGAAACGAAACGAAACGAAGAAAGAACACCTTTTCAATAAATTTGCTACAACTGTCAGGCGAAACAATGTCATTGTCACGGCGGCGCTGCTGACTTGCCGGCAAAAGAAAAAACACAACAACAACAAAAAAACTGAGCGACCTATAAACCTGTCACACTGGCTGCGGCCCGCACTGCAAATTGAAGGCATGCGACCTGGCCTGGCTCGACCTTATCGTTGTTGTTGTTGTTGTTGGAAACCAGAAGCAGCAGCGATGACAACAACAACAACAACAACAACAACGACGACAACATTATTGTCGCTAAACAAACGATCAAATGGCAATTTAAAAGTTTTTATTTAACACTAAATCACCCCAACCCCAAACCCCAAACCCCAAGCCCATTCGAAGCCGAAGCCGAAGCCGAACCCAACACACAAATGAGACGCCATCAACCGCTGAAATACCTCCCCCCCCATTCGTTTTCACCCTTTTTGAGTGGGTGGCCACCACCTGACGCGCCATGGCATTCTTTTTTCAATTTCAAACCCTTTGCGCGCGCTCTGGCAACCCTTGCGCGATTTTCAATAACTTGTAGTGAAAGCAGCTGAACAAAAGGCGCAAAAGTTTACCGAGTTAAATTATAAGGTTGTTTCTGTTTTTTTTTCTTTCTTTCTTTATTATTATTATTCTTCTTCATTTTTTTGGTTTTTTTTTTGTTCATGTTGCGTTCTTGTTTTTTTTTTGTTAAGCCATCGACTGGCTGACTTTTGACTCCCCATGGAATTTAACGCTGTTGTTTTGTTGCATGCATGACAAAATTGTTTGCCACAAGCAGCGGTTGGGTGGCGCTACGTACGAAACTGGATGGAGAGCAGTACGAAAAGGAATATTGGTATATTGACATTATTGCAGAGCTTTAAGTTGAAAAACATTTTCTTAATTTAAATTAATCAAGTGATTTTAAAATTGGTGAAATTGTCTGTTTTGTTTCCGGATAATGTTCTAAATTGTTGATTAAAATATATATAATATATTTTTAAGTATTTAATACTAAGTCAAAAAAAGCAAAATATTTGATAAAGTTATAAGTTAAAATAAAACTAGTAAAGAAATAATAAAAACAAACCAGGAATATTTGTTCCTATTTTTTGGGTTTTTAATATTTTTTCCTCTGTATGAAAAGTTCCAATTCCTGGCAATGCCCATAAATATCAAAGCAGTTTTGTTAGTAAATATTGAATCATTTTGATATCAGTTAGTTATTTTTTTCTAAAGATGTTTTTTTTTTTGGATCATACGATACCGAACTAAGATTCAACAGCTGCTATTTTTGAAAGAACTTTCAACAACCAATCCGAACCAGATCCGATCTAAAAGCTAAACATGTTATTCCTGCGGTTTGAGACTTGAATTTTATCTGCAATATTTTACCAATGACTCAAAAAATTACAAACATATTGTACCATATATAATATATATATTTTTCGTTTACACACACACACATCCATCTAATGATCAGAAAAATTGGCCAATCGACCAGTCAAAGGTTCTATTATTGTTAGAATAATTGTTGTTCTGTTCTCTTCTGTTCTGCATTACCATATATGTATGTATGTAGTTAGTTATGTATACATACATATACGTATAAGTATATATTGCTACTCATCCTGGCTTGGTGTTGTTGGTGTTGCTACTGCAACAATTGCGGTCACGCTTTGTTGAACAACGGACAGCAGCAGCAGCAGCAACAACTGTGAGGATGATGATGATGATGATGACGATGTTGTTGTTGTTGTTGTATAGGGCTGATTGAAAGATTATTTTGCACTGATAACGCTAAAAACGTATGGTTGGATGGTTGACCACAAACCACCACCACCACCACCAGCAACAACAACAACAACAACATCAAAAGTCAAATAGAGCGTTGCAGGCGCTACACAAAAATTGCAGTTCGAAAATTGTTGCGCTTTCGGTTTGCGTGTTTACATTTTGCATTTAGCATTTCATACATATAGTATTCATTGCGTTGTTGTTGTTGTTGTCCATAGATAGGTCGGTGTTTGTCTGCATCGGGCCTTTGGGGTCGCCGTCGCCGTCATCAATTCGCAATGCATTTCCCACATTTCCCATTTCAGCGGCTTGGCTTGGCTTGGGCCAAGCGACGACCATCATCATTAATAATATTGAAAAGCCCTAATTACAGTTAAGTGGCCCAAACTCAGACTCTTTCTATCTCACTCTCTAGCTGTTTCTGTTGTTCCAGAGAAATTGGCATAGGTTGTTGCTCTCTGCCTCACAGTTCGACTTCTGTATGGGCTAAATAATAAAAAAAGGGTGCCACTTCCACTTTCGACTTGAAGGAACATTGCGTAAATCATATTTCCCACCCCTTAAGACGGGAAGAATTGTGTGTTTGTGTGTGTGTGTGTGTGTGTGTAATCACCTGTCCAAGGTGCTGCAGGCTGCGCAGGTGCATTAACAAGTGCAACAACAACAATAACAACAGAGAGACCCCTGACCTAGACTCTCAAACACACACAAAATGCTGATGACCCTCACATTTGCTAGTCGTAATGAAATCATTTATAACTTCTTATGTTTCGTTTCTTCGTTGTTGTCTTTTGGCCTCGTTTGTAAGTAGGTTTTCGCTGTTTCTCCCTATTTTAGTCCTTCGGTTATTCGGTTGGTTATGATCAACGGTTCATTGCCTGCGCTCATTGATAAGCGAACCGAACCGAACCCAAAGCCGCACGTGGCTTCTGCGCAGCTGCAACAGTTAAAGCAGCTGATCTAAAAGAAGCAAGAATGACTTTAAACATCAATAGCTTAGATGTAACTTATCGCTTAGGTATTGTTCATCAATGTTCCTTACCCCACGTAATGCATTACCTTTAAGGAAAAACGCTGCAACGGCAGATTTAGAACCGAATATTGATTTAATTTCAACTGTCAAGTGTCCTTACAACAACAATTTTAGCAATCAAAGCAGGCGACCCGTTCGTATTTCAACATGTACCCAAGTTATAACATGTACGGGGCATCGAAATTATAGTCATATTGCTTTTAGCACATTACACAAAATATAATAAAGTTAAAAAATTTTTAAATCGTGTACCATAAGCAAAATTTTATTTCATTTATTTTTTGAGTTACAAACAAATTTGGTTAAATTGAAAGCAAAAATTTTTTATTCCTGCGAAAATGAACAACAATATTTGGAATTCCAAGCAAATGGGTGGCACTGGCGGTGCCCTCAAAGCTTTGGCCAAGAACCTATCCAATCAACTGGATCTGAGTGCAACCGAACTGAAGCGGGTGGTGGCGCAGGTAATATCGGATTGCCATTATCAGGGACAAATTGGTGACTATAATGGGCATATGTTCTACTTGAATCACGATCGCATTGATATGGCCAAGCAGATCACCGACTCCAAGGAGGCGTTCGATGCGATGGTCGAGCAGAAAGAGAAGCGCAACAAAAAGCTGTTGCAGCAATCTCTGCCTCGCTCCCGATCCCGAGCCCGAGCGCTCAAATGCCGGCTGTCGGTCAACGGTTTGGCAAAAGCCAGCCTTACGGGCGTCACGATTGACCAGCATCATCTGGAACAACATCCCGAAACCGATGTTGTTGTTACGGTTAAAAGCAAGCCGCTCATAAAACGCAAGCCGAGCAAAGCGCCTATCAAAGCCAACAAAAACAGCAACAGCAACAGCAACAGTAAAAACAAAACTACAACACAGCCCAAATCAAAGGTCAAGTCCAAACCTTTGGCCAAAAAGCAGAGCGTTGTCAAATCACCGAAGCCACTCGACAAGCAGAAGTCCGTTGCCCAAGTGGAGGTTGTGCAGCCCAAGCCATCGACAATCGAGCGACCAACCGGCAAAGCAGTGCATCCAACGAAGTCCGTGGCTGTCATGAAGACCAAGCCAAAGCCCAAAAGTCAAGTAATTAGCCGCACAAAGGCGCCAAAGCCCAGCACAGCTGCTCCAAAAACAGGCAGCAGCATCATCAAGAGCCAAAAGAAGAAGCAAAGCGTTCGTACACTGCCCAAAATGAAGAGTCAGATCAAAGGCCGTGAGCTGAGCAAACCAAAAGTTTTGAACAAAACCAAATCGAAGCGTCTCAGTGCTGGCTCAATGCTTGCCAAGGTCTGGTGTAATCCTTATCAATTTCAAGGCGGTGCTGGCGCCACCTATCAACCAAATCCAGCCAAGCCCCAGTCGAAGCCCCAGCCGAAGCCCAAGCCCAAAAGCAACACCAAAGTCCAGCCCAAGTCAATGAGCCGCAACAACAGCAACAACAAGAGGCGCATGCAAAAGGAACGCTCGCAGAAACGCCTGGCCAAGGATCTGGAACGGGACGAGGCCATCGATGATCTGGATCGTTTGGATGCGAGCAGCATGCGTCACTTCCGAACCAACAAAACCACAACAACCAAACCAAAACCACAGGGCAACAAACGCAGCTATAAGATCAGCGATCGTCTCAAGCAGCTGGCTATGCCGGCCAAACGTCATCGTCTCATCTCGGAGCCGTCGACAATTGGCGGTTCGGAGTCCATCTTGCCGTTCTACCGGCCAACTAAGAAGGCCAAGCACCGTGTCCTGATGGACAGTAGCTTGGGCAGCATTGGCCACATGAAGGCTCCCTTGCGTATGGACAGTTTGTCGCCGGCCAAACGCAATTTGGCTTTGGCTTTTATGACCAATGAGGGTTCACGCAGTCCACGCCACAAGCGCAGTGTCCTCTGGAGGTAAAGGATCGAATATTCGCAGGCGCCGTTACTATAAAGCTCGTGTTAAATATGTTAACTTGTTCATTATTGAGCCAGTATTTCCAAATATTTTGGTATTACTGATTTAAATGCATAAACACAGCATCTTGAAATGAATCGTTATCGTTATTAAGTTACTATCTAGTGTTGGCTTGAAAATGGCTAAAACGAAAGAAACCGACAGAAAGAAAGAAACAAAAAAAAAAAAAGGTCAGCTGGAAATCATTTAAGCATTGCGGTGTGAAATTTCACACCGATTGCAATAAAAAATGTTCCAAGCAGCGGCCAACAATAAAACGCTTGCAATGCAAGGCAAGAGAAAGGCGCGCGCTGCGGAATCAATCAAACTGAGGAGCTGAGGCGCTGAGGCGCTGAGGCACAGGGAGCAACCTAACCAGACAGGGAACCCAACGCCAGCGTCGTTGTCGACATCTGCGCAAGCGTACGCCGGATGTGAATGTGTTTGTTAGTTGGTAGTTGTTGCTTTTTTGGTAAGGGGCAAACTGATCCGGGCCACAATTTGAAGTGGCGTTAATGGTGTCACTAAGTACGCCGCAAAACAGACAATCGACTGGCAAACCGGACGCGCAGTGGTCGGCTCGCCGAGTTGAGTTGAGTGTTGGCTCAGTCTGATCATCGAATGGAACCAATAAAACTTGCCTTCATTGTCTTTTATTTGCGCGGGTCGTGCGTCTGTCTGTCTGTCTGTCTGTCCGTGCGCACTGCTCAGCCTGCATTCAATGTGGTACTCGTACTCGCACTCGCACTCGCACTCATTTCCATTAGCATTTCATTCAATTTGCATTCGGTTGGCCGCGGGTCGGCGGACATTGTACGGTTGAATGGTCTTGCGGGTGTTGTTTGCGGGTGCTGTCTCGCTAGATGCAACCAAAACAATTCAATTGTTCAGCTGGTTGGGTTCTGTTTGTGTTTTTTTGTTGTTGTTGTTGTTTTTTTTGGTGTTAGTTTTCTTGTATTGTTTCTGTTTTTTTGTTTTTTTGTTAGCTGTCCGTTGCGGTACATTGAATATCACACATTAGCAAATGTGACGAATTCGTTGACAATAACAATGCCAATCACAAGTTTATTGAAATGAGGCTGTTACCCAACAGCTTTCAACATTCCCTAACTGACAATCGTATGTCGAGGGAAATATTCCAGAACGCAATCTTTTCAATCAAATACTACAAAGAGCAAAGAAACTAGAATGAAATGCCTAAAGTCAAGGTAGTCCATCTTAATTCAAGTCAAATTTCAAATACTTTAACATGAGCTTAGTTTGATTTAAGAATGTTTTCAGTTATGTTGTAACTTATTTTAAAGAAAATTGCACTTGAATCAATAATGAATATTGAGTACAAACTAGAACCAGTCAAGTTTATCGCAAGTGAGACGGACTCAAATTCAAAACAATCGATGATCGATAACAATATTGCATCGGATCATCCGTTCTGCCCTTTTTATGAAAGTTGCACTTGAATCAATAATGAATATTGAGTACAAACAAGAACCAATCCAGCTTATCGTAAGTGAGACGGACTCAAGTTCAAAACAATCGATGATCGATAACAATATTGCATTGTGAATTGTATTCTTTATGTTTATTAACCGAATGTAGTTCAAAGTCGTAGTACCTTTGGACACTCTCGGATCATCCGTCCTGCCCTTTTTATGAAAGTTACACTTGAATCAATAATGAATATCGTAAGTGAGACGGACTCAAATTCAAAGCAATCGATGATCGATAACGATAGTTTTGTGAATTGTGTTCTTTATGTTTATTAACCGAATGTAGTTCAAAGTAGTAGTACCTTTGCCCCTCGCAATTAAGACACTCTCGGATCATCCCTCCCTCCATTTTTCTCTCTTTATTTTTTTAATGCCATGCGAGTGCCCGCATATCGCAATATTTGAAGTCCCACTCGAAAAGCGGCAAGTAAAATGTTAATTGTGTCTGCAATATTTTTTTTTCCAATGAAACATTTTTATGTTAATTCGAAAAATTGTTTTACAACCAATTAACTTAGCCAATGCACCAAAAAGATCAACGAACAAGATCGCAGCGAGCGAGCGAGCGAGGCAACAGGGTACAGGGGGGAACTGTTGTTTGTTGACTGTTAAATAGGGAAATAGGGAACTACTACTACTACTACTAGTAGCAATGTGAGGGCGAGGGTCATGGCCATGCCGAAGGGTGAGACAGCAGCAGCAGCAGCAGCAACAGTCCACTGTGTGGATCGTATTCCGTTGCATGCCGCACGCCGTTTGGAATTTCATTACGCGACTGTCAGTCAGCGGGCAGGCAGGCAGGCAGGCAGGCAGGTGTACACTGTACAGGCTGCACCACACTCTCTGGTGGTTGTTAGGGGCGCATTTGTTGCTACTGCGGGTCTTCAGCGCCTCGATCTAAATCAATCAAGCGCGACAAACTCCAAAAAAAAACAAAAAACAACAACAACAACCAAACAAAAACAATTTCAATTAAAATGCCAGCGTAGCCGCCATGAAACGATGAAAAACCCAACTCCCCCTCCAGCATTGGCTCGGGGAAATGGCGCGCGCGCGCGCTCTTGTTCCTTCGTTCCTCAGCTACAGGTGCGATTGTTGCTGACCTGCGCGATTGCGGTCGTGTCATGTAATTAGGAAGTTATGTGTAGCAGGAAGGGAAGCAAGGGAAGCAAGGGAAGCAAGGGAAGCAAGGGTCAGCGATGCATCAATCGATCGAATGTTGATCGCGGTCTAGCGAATAAAGTCATAGCAACAAGCAGCTGCTACTACTTACTTACTTACTTGCATTCAGTTCAAGTGGTCATTCATGATGTGTCAGAAAAAGTTTCCCATGGGCTGAAACACACAGGGAGAGACATAGAGAGAGAGAGAGAGAGAGTGAAAGATCTTCATTAGTTGGCTGTTGCGGATTATCGAGCCAACAGATCTGATACAACTGCTCGACATCCTTAGAGAATTATGATTTTATTCGCCATCTTTGTGGGACAGCTCCTCAACAAACCCCCCCCCCCCCCCCAAAAAAAAAACAAACCACAACCCAAGCCAAACCAAACCTTTCCAGATGATATACGAGTCTCTCGCACTCGCAATGCTTTTGAGCTAATCTTGCATTAAGCATCGCAGTCACGTTGTTCTCAGCGTTGATGTTCTGTGTGTGTGTGTGTGTGTGCGATTTTTTGAGGCGGTGCGTCCACAACGACCACGCACTGAAACAATGTTGGCCGGAGGCTTCTATGGAATCTATGAAAACTAGGCAAGCTACTACTAATTGCGTCGCGTCAACGTATAGGTGAATTATTATATAGAAGCCATAAAAAAATTATTATAGCCTGACTGACGGCTCTGCCCCACTCGCTGATCGCAATGGCGATAAACGTGGCAACAACAACAGTAACAGCAACAGCAACACGAAATCAGAGCTCGTTAAAAATATATATATATACTATATACATATATAGTATAAAAAGACGCTCAAGTTGAGCCAATCAAAAGACGCGCCGTCGACGTTGTCATAAAACAGCAACAGCAGCAGCGGCAACAATAAGAAATTATTAACAAAAAACCAAAAACGAAGAAGAAGACAATACACACACACACACAAGCTAGGGTATCATTTGGGAATTGGGCTCACAAAATGGAAATATGTATATCAAAAAATTGGGTAACAAAACTTACTTTTGAACTACAAACAGAAAATATGCTGGAAATGTGCAAAACACAAAACACAAAACACTGGCGACGGCTTTTATGGTTTGTTTGATTCTTTTTTTTGGGCTTATGGGAACGGTTTGCAACTCGTATTGAAAGTTCATTGTACGACAGAAGAAACGACAGAAGAAACGATAAAAAACTTGATCTATGACCCATTGTTCTGGGCCGTGTTTCGGAAGTTACTTTCCATTGGCTGTCACTTGGTCGCATTTCGTTATATTATTTATATTTTCGAAACATACAGAGAGAGAGAGAGAAAGAGAGAGGGAGACACTGAGTTAAAGAACGCCTGGATTTTTAGTGGAAAAACATCAAAGAACAGGTGGAAATGGGAGGAAGTTACTTTTTTTTTAAACATTTTTAAGCATTTTACAAATTAAGTTTCGATTAAAAAAAAAACCCCAAAACTAACTCAGAAATATAAAAATATTATATAGTATAGTATTTACCTATAATTTATCTATACTTTACCTACTTTTTCAATTTGCCAAATCCATTTTATGATAATTGAATCTCATGATATTTAAGTAAAGAATTTAATATGGGAATTCTTTGTTTCATTAGTTAAAATTAATAAAAATGCGATTTATCTTTAAAGTAATTTTTTCTCAAACAAAATACATTTTTTTTTATTTAAAATTATAGTTAAATTAACCATAGAAATATTTCAGCCTTTGTACCAAAATTGCAAACATCAAAAATTACTAAAATTCAAGCTAAAAACTTTTAAAATAATTCTAACATTTGAAAAAAAAAAAAACATCTCAGTACTGTTATAATCCAACAACTTGTTAAGGCCAAATTTTGATAAAATTTAATTAATTTTATCTTCGATCCAGTTCAAGAAACCAAACGAACTAAAGAATCAAGTATTTCGCTATTGTAAAAGCTATTCGAATGAATATTTTATGTGTATACGTTTTTTTCTTCTCCCTTCTTATTATTGTTATCAATTATTGGTTATACATATATTACGTTCAGTTTGTTGCTGGGCCCTCCTCCATGAATATGCATGATTTAAAAGACGGCGCAGGTAAAAATTTGCTGCCCATATTTTACACGTTCATAATTTTAACATTGTTCTATCACGCGAATCGCCGTTCGCGCCTACGGGGCTTCCTCAATGTGGTAGTACCACCAATATCTATCTGTTTTTTTTTTTTTTTGCCCTGGCTTCGAATCGCCGCCGCTGCCGCCACCATTATTACATTTGGCATTCTTCATATCGCTAGTCTCGATTCCCCATTTGCCATGGACTTGGGTATGCAATGCATACTCCATTGCTTCCAGTCATTATGCCTTCGGGCATAAATCAGTGGCAAAAAATGATGACGGCCAGAGAACGAACAGAACAGTAGAAGCCCCAGTCGCGCTGCAAATACTTATTCTCTTTAACTCTTTAACTCACCCCACCCTCCCTTAACCTTAGTTAGTTAAATATTTCCATCTCTTTCGTTCTCGCATGTCGCATGTTTTAGAATTTGAATTATTAGTTTTTGTTTTAGTTATTTCATGTTGCTAGTTTGGGTTGTTTTTTCTTTTCTTTCTTGATTGCCACCTCTTGAGGTACGCGCCGTAGTATATACATATATATGTATGTCTGTGTCGTTTTTAGCTATATACTTAGATTGGTGTAATATGTGTGGTAAATAGCGACAATTGGCACAGCTCATAAAATAGGTCTGGGATCCAAGGGATTGGAACATTGACGTACTGAACAAGGTCTAGGAAGTCATTTAAAGCCGTTAGTTAATATTTGAATTATGGTGTAATGACTTGGAAACTTTGAATGTAAGGCTATAATTTATATATGTAAATATCAAGTTGTATCGTATATTTCAGCATAGTTTTAATCAAAAGATTCACTAATAAAAGCGAATGAGCTATATATATTTTTGAATATGGTTTATTTGAGTTAGTCCATTAAGGTCTTTGAAACGAACTAACTGAACAACGAAAAGAACTAAATTAATGAACGATTTTGGCTCTGTTCAATGACGAATTGAAGATTCCATAAAGGATATGATCGGAGAAAAACTTTTGAACTTCTAAAACAATTTTTTTTAATAACGATAAATCTATGTTAAAAATGAATAAATATTTAATTATTAAAAAAGAGCATCAAATTATTTAAAAACTTAATTAGTATTAAAAAATTTATATAAAAAAAAATTACATCTTAAAAACATTTACAAATGATTAAAATAATAAAAAAAAAAAATAGTTTTTCTCTACAAAATTTGATTCAATTTGTTTGCTGGCATTTCTCCAGTTAACCATAGATTAGACACACACACACACACACATATATATGTACATATGTACAAATATGCAGATGAGGCTAGTCAAGTAGACCATTAATTAAAGCCACTAATATTACCAACTAACTGAAGTGGAATTTAATGCGCTGCAAAAGTTCAAACAAAAGCCAACGGCTTTACCCAGTTAGTTTTGAGGGATGGATGGGGTGGGGAGGTGCTGCAGGTGGGTGCGCGGTTACGTTTGGAATCTATCTCTCTCTCTCTCTATGCCTCTCTCTGTCTCTGTCTCTCTCAATGCGCAATCAGCGCTTTGGCCGCAATCTTTGGTATTACTATATACATATTTATTTTGTTGTTGTTTATTTTTCAGTTTTGTAGTAGTTTTCTGTTTTGTTTTGTTTTTTTTGTTTTTGTTTTTGCATAATAAAACACTTAATTTTCATGCGCATTTCCAAAACTGCTAAAGCTCAACTGAAAAGCGTCTGCGCTGCCCTGGGTTACTTCAGTTTCTCAGTTACGTCTCGCATGTAGGTAATTTCAAATGGAAAATTTATACAGTGAATTGTAGTAAATCATTAAACAAATCGCACTTTAATAGGCAACAACAACAGCTCCAAAAGAAATTTACGACCTGCTCTCGCGCATTGGTTTCAAAAAAATTAAACCAAAAAAAAGAAACAAAACCGAAAAAAAAACAAACCCCCAAAGCAAACCAAGTTGAACTGAACTGATTTTGAGTCTCTGAGCTAAGCGCAAAGAAGAAGCATCCAAGCGATGCAAAATTCAAGTGAAGTGAAGTGCAAAAGACAAACAACAAAATAATACCAACAACAATGACTTGACTTTTAAGTTCAAAAACGAGACGAGCTCCCAAACACCTGCCAGCAGCATTCAAGACGAAGAAGAAGCAGCAGCAGCAGCAGCAGCGACAATCTGCCAGCCAAAAAATAAAAAGCGCAGCTGAAGCAGCATTCGCATAGCTCTCTCGCGTTAAACAGAGATGGCATGAGCTGTTTGCTGCTACGACTGCGCAGTGCGCGCTACGCAATGCGCCAGAAAGATACACACACACACACACACATATAAACTGTGCTCCGATTTAAACTTAAAGAAGAAGCGTAGTTCATTACGTTTGAGCGCGCCAACCAACCAAGCAGCAAGCAGCTATACACCCCTCCCCGCCCCCTCAACCACCTACCAACCAACCAACCACCCCCAACTCCAACTCATACTCGAACCTAAACCTCAACAGCTCAACTCAACTTGCAGAGGCACATTCGATATGTATGCGATTTTTATGTGTGAACATAGACAAGTTTTAGGTTGTTAAATAGATGCACACACACACACACACACTAGCACGTTCAAAACTGCACGTTCAGCTAACGAACTATAGGGAGAGAGAGAGAGCGAGAGAGTGGGAGATATAACAATAATAAAATTAAAAAAACAACAAGCCAAAGAAAAACCCCAAAGTTAACCAACATTAACATTTAATCGAACCTCATGTTCAGTAGAGCATGTCTCCTGTTACATACATACATACATACATATACATATATATATGTATATACAAGAGCTACCTGTCAGACAGGGATAGCACATACATATATAGAGTGAGAGTGAGAGGTTTATAGGGGTTAGGTAGGTCCCACACAATAGACAACATCAAATGAGGGAACTACTGAAGCTCTGCAAAAAGACCTTACCACACTTGACTCCACAACACACATACACACACACACACACACACACACACACACTCTATTAAGTATATACGTATATATGGTTACCTGTATAATATTTACGTTGTTGATGATCGCTCAACGTAACAAACTCGCGACCGTCTTTTGTTTTCGCATGCGACGGTTTCCTTCTTTCCATCTTTCCATCAGCGTCAACCTGCCTGTTAACATTTTCACTCCCACTACCATTCGCATTCGCATTTGCAGTCGCACTTCCATTTTCATTTTCATTTCCCATTTCCCATTCCAATTTTAATTTAATTTTCATTCGCGTTTTGTTTGACTCTACTCTATTTTCGCTATTGTTGCACTTTGGCTTAGTTGGTTGGTTGGGGTGGTGCCCAACGAACGATCATCAGCCCCGACGCCAATCGCAATCGCAATTGCAATCGCAATCGCGCAACTCCAACAAGTTTTGTGTAAAAAATCACATAAGACTTACCCTCAATGGCGCCTCTGAAATGCCGAAAGATCGCCGATTATGGCTTGATTTATATATATGTGTATATGCCAGGGAAATGTTAAGTGATTTTCACATAGGGGGAAATCGTTAAGACACACACAATTTGGATATACCTTAGAGAATACTGGTTTGGTATTCCATTTGTCGGTTTTCGAATTGTTATTCCTTTAATGGCATATTCTATCGGTAGTTCCATACAACCTGATCCATTATATGATGACATAACCTTAAGAAGAAAAGAAAAACCGATAATAATGAAGAAACTGTCCACTATCTGGATCGGCTGAAGGATGATGAACCTAGGATTCGAATTTAACATATACATTACTTCGAAAGATATTAATTTTCTATCGAATTTTTACACCCCTTTTTTAAACACATATTGTTGGTATCAAGTTGGCTTTGAAATTACATTAGTACTTTAACATTATTATAATATAGTCATTAACAAAACGTGTTTCCTTTGAAACACATTCAAAAAATTTCAGATATATTTAAAGCTGCCTTTAAAATTTCTCTAGGAATTTTAAAATATAATTTATTATAAGAGAACACAAATATTAATACTTTACAAAAAGCGAGTTATCCACTGTTAAAAAGCGAAAGTATGGAAAACAATAAGAAAAGTGGCAACGTGGCCAAGTCAAAACCAACAAAGAATCCGGTTAAGTCCGAGGGCGCTAAAAATAATCCTTTGGATTTGGCAGAAAACCGTCAAGTTAATGAGTAAGTATTTCCTTCTAGTGAATTCGCTTAAGAACTAAACTATGATAAACAGCAATGGAACTGACGACGATGCACGTCCATCGGGAAGTTCGGGTGTGATCAACAACATTGGATCTGGCAACGTTGCCGGATCAAGTTCAACAAATAAACCATATCTTATCATAAGCAATAAAGTTATCAAATTTGCCAATGACATAGAAAATCCGGCTCTTATCGACGGCGGTACGAATAATCCTTTGGATTTGGTAGAAGACCGTCAAGTTAATGAGTAAGTATTTCCTTCTAGTGAATTCGCTTAAGAACCTAACTATGATAAACAGCAATGGAACTGGCGACGATGCACGTCCATCGGTTAGTTCGTTCTGGATCAACCACACCGTTAGCGGTTGTAATTCAAATGATGATTCATTTACTTTAAACCAACTATGGAACACGTAAGTATTGTATTTTGAGTAACTTCTCTAAAACTAAATGATGGAAAACAGGGAAGAAAATACCAACTTTACCAAGTGGACTGAAACAAAAGATCCAATTCCAATCGTTGATGATATAATGTCACAATTGAAATTCGTTGTAAAGCGTCTACATGAGAGAGGAGTGATCAAAGATATTAAGGATAAGGTAATGAAATTAATCCAGGAACGCGGAGTGGATAACATAAATAAGGACCACCTTGCAGCAGAGATCCTACCGATCGCTCTTGCCTTGATACCCGAAAGTACGCGAGGAAATGTTTAAGCGCATTCGTGACGCCTCCAAGAAACCGGCAGCCAAATAATCATCAGCAATCGTTATTTATATATTTTTTATGTTTGTACATCAATTTTCGATGCTTAATAAATTTAATTGAAGTTAACTGTAATAGAAATATTATTATTATAGTCTCAATGGCGCCTCTGAAATGCCGAAAGATCGCCGATAATGGCTTGATTTATATATCTGTATGTTTGTGTATATGTGTATATGCCAGGGAAATGTTAAGTGGTTTTCACATAGGGGGAAATCGTTAAGACACACACAATTTGGATATACCTTAGAGAATACTGATTTGGTATTCCATTTGTCGGTTTTCGAATTGTTATTCCTGTAATGGAATATTCTATCGGTAGTTCCATACAACCTTATCCATTATATGATGACATACCCTTAAGAAGAAAAGAAAAACCGATAATAATGAAGACACTGTCCACTATCTGGATCGGCTGAAGGATGATGAACCCCTAGGATTCGAATTTAACATATACATTACTTCGAAAGATATTAATTTTCTATCGAACTTTTACACCCCTTTTTTAAACACATATTGTTGGTATCAAGTTGGCTTTGAAATTACTTTTGACTACTTTAACATTATTATAATATATTCATTAACAAAACGTGTTTCCTTTGAAACACATTCAAAAAATTTCAGATATATTTAAAGCTGCTTTGAAATTTCTATAGGAATTTTAAAATATAATTTATTATACGAGAACACAAAAGCGAGTTATCCACTGTTAAAAAGCGAAAGTATGGAAAACAATAAGAAAAGTGGCAACGTGGCCAAGTCAAAGCCAACAAAGAATCCGGTTAAATCCGAGGGCGTTAAAAATAATCCTTTGGATTTGGTAGAAAACCGTCAAGTTAATGAGTAAGTATTTCCTTCTAGTGAATTCGCTTAAGAACCTAATTATGATAAACAGCAATGGAACTGGCGACGATGCACGTCCATCGGGAAGTTCGGGTGTGATCAACAACATTGGATCTGGCAACGTTGCCGGATCAAGTTCAACAAATAAACCATATCTTATCCTTAGTAATAAAGTTATAAAATTTGCCAATGACATAGAAAATCCGGCTCTTATCGACGGCGGTACGAATAATCCTTTGGATTTGGTAGAAGACCGTCAAGTTAACGAGTAAGTATTTCCTTCTAGTAAATTCGCTTAAGAACCTAACTATGATAAACAGCAATGGAACTGGCGACGATGCACGTCCATCGGGAAGTTCGGGTGTGATCAACAACATTGGATCTGGCAACGTTGCCGGATCAAGTTCAACAAATAAACCATATCTTATAATTAGCAATAAAGTTATAAAATTTGCCAATGACATAGAAAATCCGGCTCTTATCGACGGCGGTACGAGTAATCCTTTGGATTTGGTAGAAGATCGTCAAGTTAACGAGTAAGTATTTCCTTCTAGTGAATTCGCTTAAGAACCTAACTATGATAAACAGCAATGAAACTGGCGACGATGCACGTCCATCGGTTAGTTCGTTCTGGATCAACCACACCGTTACCGGTTGTAATTCAAATGATGATTCATTTACTTTAAACCAACTATGGAACACGTAAGTATTGTATTTTGAGTAACTTCTCTAAAACTAAATGATCGAAAACAGGGAAGAAAATACCAACTTTACCAAGTGGACTGAAACAAAAGATCCAATTCCAATCGTTGATGATATAATGTCACAATTGAAATTCGTTGTAAAGCGTCTACATGAGAGAGGAGTGATCAAAGATATTAAGGATAAAGTAATGAAATTAATCCAGGAACGCGGAGTGGATAACATTAATAAGGACCAGCTTGCAGCAGAGATCCTACCGATCGCTCTTGCCTTGATACCCGATGAAGTACGCGAGGAAATGTTTAAGCGCATTCGTGACGCCTCCAAGAAACCGGCAGCCAAATAATCATCAGCAATCGTTATTTATATATTTTTTATGTTTGTACATCAATTTTCGATGCTTAATAAATTTAATTGAAGTTAATTGTAATAGAAATACTATTATTATAGTTACTTAAATCTAGACTAAAACTTTAGGCATTAACAAATAATTTTAAGCTTAGGTTCAGAGCTTAAACTTACCGGAGCAACTGGTAAGAACTTACAACTTTTCACCTTTTTTTACCATAAAAACAGCTCGCAAATGGACCAACTAACAAATTGAGTTTAAGCAAAAGTGGAACGATCTTTGAACTGGCGAACCAACAAACAGCTAACAGTCAACACCTAACATTCAAAACATTAAACATCAAATGATCAAGACCCCAAGACCGGTAGCGATCATTATAATATAGCTGGCGCCAAGTTCCGAGAAAGCAAAAAAAAAAAAGATGATAATAAAAGAGAACAAAATGAAATAAAAAATAATAATAACAAACATAGTAGTACTAGTAATAAATGTAAGTGAATAAAATCTACAATGAAGAAAAAAAAAAAAAAGTGCTTTGCCACAGAATCACGATAATCTGCGGTTTCCCAGCGGCTACCGAAATGAGGCAGATGTCCAGCAAAGACCGTAAGCCCCACCTTAGAGCCCCATGCATTAAACGCGAACGTGGCACAATTATGCGTCGTCGTCGTCGTCGTCGTCGTCGTCGTCGTCTTCTTCGCAAATTGCTCAATTGTCTGAGCCAACATTTATGCAGTTCTGACTGATTGTTGGACGTGTAGTTGGACAGAGACCCACCACCGGAGATGATACCAGTGCACAAATACATCATCATCATTGTATTTGCATGTTGTGCAAGTAGATGACGCTTATACAATTTATTTGCAATTTTCAATCAAAAACGCGAGCAAAATGCCGCAAAACGCTTGCGAAATGCTGGCGAAAAGTCGTGGCCATAACAAAAAATTGATTATCTTTGTTTGTTTTGCATTTTGCATTTTGCATTTAAAGGTTCTCGCTCGGGTGGGCCAACAATAACAGCAATAACAATTCGAACACGTTTCAATATTTTGAGGTTTTTACATTTTGCAGCCCATAATTTATAGTGAAATTATATTTGCTCAATTTGCATTCGGCCAATCGGCCAAGTTGGGTGGCCCACTTTCAATCCAAATTATCAAAGTCGAAGCATTTTCTTACGATCCCCCGCCTTTCTCACTACCTATCTGTCTCATTCTATCTATCTCTGGTTTTTGGTTTTATCATTAGATTTTCACGCATCAACAAAATTAGCCCATGGACGCAGGAAGCGTTGCGCGCATTTCATAGATCTTTACCACAGTTTTTTCTTCGTTTTTTTTTTTTTACAAATCTTTACGATATGTCATTAAAAAAATTCAAAAAAAACACCGAAAAAGAAATATCGAAAGATACATAAGTACAAACAACAGCCGTCGACATCGTTTATCGCTGTCGGCAAATCGGAAGTTTAATGGGTTAATGATGGGCTCTCTCACTCATTCGTACAAACACACACACACACACACACAACACTCTCTCGCACTAGTTGCTCAATCAGTTGGTAAAGAACAACGAGTGAGCAACAAATAAACATATAAAAATGAACAAAAATCATAAAAATTGCAGCCGACACGAGACCACAATGCAGCCGGGGCCCAGCTTGGACCACCTTGATAGTAGGTAGCACCAGTACATACCATACCATACCATACCATAGCATACCATAAAAATTACTACTACTATCTGGCGCATTTGATCTGACCCGATATCTATTTGGGTACTATTTTTGGTACAGCGCCAGGCTGCGGACCCACCCTCTCTCTTTCTAAAAAACATCCATATGTGCAACTAAAAAATAGTTGGCTTTTAATTAAAATTGCTTAACATTTTTATTTTTATCATAAATTGGATAAATGGGATAGAAGAAATTACAACAAAAAAAAAGAATAACCATATAAACTTAGATAAAGTTTACTTTCCTTATATATGCTATAAATTTTGATAAATTAACGAAAAAACTTATTTTTAATAGTAAAGTGTTGTAAATTTTGATTGTTTTGGATAGCAAGGAGATTGTTTGTTTATTGAGAACTTATCGATTTAATGAACATATGATATATTCATATATGGATTAATACTTAATTACTTCCTATAACACCCGCATAGAAGCTCATCCGTTTAATATAAATGATCGACAGATAATTCAAAATGTTTAACATGCAGCTAAAAACTGTATGAAACCGAACATGTATGGGGATGTACAATGTACATACATACATACATAAAAAGCCAGCACATTCAATTAACTTAAATACTGTTGTCTCTGCAATTGAAAAAAAAAAAAAAACACTCACATAATCACTCACATACCATATTCATATTCACACGCTCTTTTGCCATGCGATCAGCGACGCGTCGCTCATTGACAGCGACAAAATACAAAAATAAAATTTAAAAAAAAAAAAAGATGTATGTATAAAACCATAACCATAATTGAAAACGAACCGAAGAAAAGTTAAGATGCTGATGAGCTGCCGTTGATCATATTAAAACACGAAAAGCGAACTGAAGTTGGGAGTTGGGGAGAAGTGGGATGAAGTTGCTGCAGAGCTGCAGCAACGGTCATTATAATGATCATCGGTTGGCCAAGAGATCAAGAAAGGACAGGAGAGGAGACAGACAGACTGACAGACAGACAGACAGTCGGCAGTCGGGGCTTATCAATTTATTGAAATGTCACATTCAATTAAAACTAACTGCTGAGCAAACATCACACACACAGACACACACACACGCCGTCGATCAGTTGCTCCATTCCGCTAACGCCTTCATTCCTCCCTGAACCTAAACGACGACTAGAGCAACGATCTTTGCATTAATTGATCATATCAAAATGAAGCGTCCGCATTGGCACATTATTATATTGCCGTCGAACTCATGAAGTTAACCCTCGCCGAAGACAATGTGCATCTCTTTGGCTCTTGGAGCTCATTAAGCAAGTGTCGCGAGCCGGAGCATCGTAGGCAGGGAGAAACGGAGGGAACGGAGGGAACGGAGGAACGGTGGCCTCCTGATATTGACTTATGGCATTTTTATTATGCGACACCACAAAGGAATGGAAGGAGGTTGGAAATGGAGATGGACAGAAAGAGAAAGAGAAAGAGAGGCAGGCGTGTGGCACATGGCATTGTGTTTTTGCAAACTTGCAAGCATTGCATTCCGGGAATTTTCTGAATTTAATATTAATAATTTTTTTGTACACGCGAATATCATTGGTGTTGTTTGTGCAGTGGCGTGGCGTGGTGTGGTGTGGTCAGAAGCCTTGTGGCCACAAGGACATCATTATCATCATCAATAAAGCATAATTCTTTGCAAACAATTCTATTGAACAACAACAACGACAATAGCCATCTTTAAACCCTTCTACTTAAACCAAAAGCCAACAAAGTCGCCGTCGTGCTTGGGGCCCACCACAATGTCATTATAGGAGTGTTTTCTCTTGTGCCTTGTTGTTTGGCTCGTGTTACACAACACGCGGCCCAGGGTCCAGTCTCAGTCTCACTGCTCACAGTCGGAGCCTGCTCTATGATCACTGATCAGTGGCAGTGGCAGTGGCAGAGTGGCAGAGTGGCACAGCCGCGAGGCATACACAATAGGGGTCACAATGATTCGCAATTTTTTCAAACTGTCAAAAATGTATTATAGAGAGAGAGAGAGAGAGAGAGAGAGCGAGCAACGTCTAGTTGCTGCAACCAGGAGCGGAATGCAACAGCGCAGATAAAAAAACCAAAGGAAAAAAATTCTAGAATAAAAACCTTAAAGTAGAATTTTCAAGAATATTTCAACTAACGATTCCAGGAAATGAGGAAATGAACATGTACATATAGTAATCAAAACATAATAAAACCTGAGAGTTTAGTACTTGAATTACTATTAAGGAGCGTTAATCCTTCACTGCGGTCATTTAAGCGCCCCAAACTTGAGCGCCTCAAACCGCTTGCAGCCGTCCATCAAGTTACTCGATCGGAGTGTAAGCATCGGTAGTCGGCGCTGCTATCGCCCACCTACTGAGGGCGTTTCTTGCATCGCACCGCACCGTACGGTACGGTAAGGTACGGTACGGTACGGTACGGGACCCGATGTAACACCCGATGGCTGGTTGGTTGGCTGGTTGGTTGGTTGGTTGGTTGGTCTGTGGATATTGCAATAGACAAATAGTCGTATAACCAAGCGAAAAAAGATTCATCGTAATGTTTGCCGTTGTTGTTGTTGTTATTGTTATTGTTATTGTTATTGTTGTGTTTTTGTGGTCATTCTTTGGTCGATTTATAAAGGTGGCTTATTATTGCAATTTAGCCACTGGTTTTGATTTTACCGGGCATGAAAAACACAGCAAGAGGTCGTCAAGTGTACGAGTGTGCGAGTGTGCGAGCGTCGAGACAAATGTCATTTGGCAGCATTCGAGCGACTATATAGGCTGTCATGATTATTATCACAATTCACTATAGTATTCCAACTAAGCCACATATTACTGCGTATTATGAAACGGCACGCACATGCTCATGCCGCTGTGGTTGGTCTGCCTTTAGGCTACTACCTGTCGCTAAGCGATCGCAAAAAAAGGAGCAAAAGAAGTAGCGAGAGAGAACCTTCACAGAGTGTAATATGTTCCTAGTAAGAAGCAACTTAGCCTTTTTTCTTCGGAGGGATCTGTTCAATTTTCATACAAAAATCGATGCGATTGTTAGGGAATTTTTTGATGTAGAATCGAACTGATCTGAAATGTAGGAGAAGTAGGAGAGTGGGCCAATGTCCTGCAGCAATCGAACTGGCATCGAACTTTGTCTCGAATCTTGCAACGACGAACGTTGCCCCATATCTCACTCAGGCACGATCGTCTTCGTCTTCGTCTTCGTCTTTGTCGTCGCGTTCATCCACTCATTCGTAATTTATACTTTCAAGCAATGCAGTCAATAAATGTCATGTTTGGTTGTTGATTGTCTACACTACAGGCCAACAACAACAACAACAACAACATCTACAGTGTGCTCCAGTATTCGAAATCGCAGGCATTCCTCTTGAAGCGCATTATGCACGACGCGATCCGTTCGTCCCTGTCTCTGCGTCTCTGTCTCTACCCCGCCGTTGTTGTCGTCTTCCCTGTGCGATTTGCGTACGCAAGATCAATTGCAGGTGATTTGTTTAGCTGTCGAAATCGTCGTCTTATCGTAACTCATTACGAGATTTATTTTGTTCAACAAATGCAGGAGGTGTGATTTGTCTTTGTACCGATCACAGTGCAACTTCGCCCCTCGTCACCCTACCTTTCTATATATGTATATATGTCGCTCTCTCACTCACTTCGTTCGACCGCATTGCATTTATATTTTATTGAGTGAATCAGCATTGAATCAGTTGGACCTGTGACTCTCGCCTCGCCTCGCCTCTTCTGTGGACTTTTAGGCAATGGTTCAATAAATTCTGGCCAAGCTACTCCAGCATCAGCATCATTAACCCAAGCACACACACACACACCACAGTGTCGGCCGCCCACAAAGGCCGCCCCATTCTCATCCTCATCCTCTGCGAATGCATACATTGCAGCCATGGTTGGTATCCTCGATTCCGTCCCTGGCTTCTTAATGCCTGCGTGTGTTTTGGGGCCACAAGCCGAAGCGATAATGTGATTTATGCTGTCCATTAATCTGGTAATTCATTTAAGCGCACGAAACTGAGCCCAGCTCTACACACACTCTTTCCATCTCTTTCCCTCGGAGTTATGTAAAAAAAAAACGAAACGAAACGAAAAGAAAAGAAAAGTCTGGCCACATATTTTATGGGCTTTGTGCATATGAATCTTGCCCAGAGACCGGTAGATGTTGCTGCTGTTGCTGCCTGCATCGATTGCAATTCGACTGCTGTTCATCTTCGGTACGCGAATGTCGTTACCTGAGCTTCAACTTCACTCCTGCTGTGTGTCTGCCTCGCTCGCTCCTTAAACCCAATCCTTATACCAATCCGAATCCCTTTACCCATTACAGCGATCGCTTGTCGCTTGTATTAATAAAACATTAATTACACACTTGATACCCGGACCGCAGCTGAAGCTGAAGCTGAACTTGCTGTTGCTGCTCTGGTCAGTTCCTCTAGTTCCTCCCTCTCTCTCTCTCTGGGGGGGCAGACGTTGTCTATGAGGTGTCGTTGTAGGTGTTGCTTGGTGAGGCTTGGCTGGTGGTCCACACGTTAGATGACTATGCGCAAAATTGATGTGCGACCAGCCACCGAATGTTGCCAAGTTCGATGTTGTTAGTTTGGCTTTGAGATTTGAGCGTGGTGTGGCAAAGTGGCAAAGAGGCAAAGAGGCATTGAATATGGAAATGAATGAATGGTTCAACTGCATTAAACTGACAGCAGATGTTTGTTTCTGATATCGAGTTGAACGCTGAAGTACTTCATAGATATTTGTTGTTTAACTGACACTTTTGATTCAATAAAGTATATTTTGGAATTTTCTATAAGGAACTTTATTATTTTTGTCGAAAGCTTTTCTATCCAAACACAAAATATATTCTAAATAATTATTAAAAAAAAAAAAAATAAATGAATAATCTTTATGCCAAGAATTTCTCATGTTTTTTGCTTATTTCGGTATTCTGGTGTTGCCACCTTGTCTGTTCATTACCTGTAGGCCTCCCCCTCCTCCATTCCCAACCTATTACCTAACCAAACAAATTGATGAGCTTGTCGTCATGCTAATTGTACGTGTGATTATTTTGACAGCAGCAGGCAGAGCAACATGAACGGAAGTTCCAATAGCCCAATGGCCCCCCACACACGGCAGGAGGGCAGCTAATAAGCAAGGAGAAGGGGGTGGGGGTGGGGGGGGGGTTCAATGTGCGTGCTACTGTGTGTGTGTGTGTGTAGTTGTCAAATTGAAAATGCAATCATGCGTTCAAACGTCAAATTAAACAGCTCGGAACTTATTTAACATCAGGCAACAAACTGTGGAGGAGGATGCCGATGCTGTGAAAAGAAAATCGTCGAAACGAACGAACACCCACTTAACTAATCGCATGATTAATGATGTCAAACTGACACGACACTTGAGGCACAACTGGCAACGGCGGCAACGGCGGCAACGGCGGCAACGGCGGCAACAAGACGCCTCAATGGCTGCCCCGTCCAGTATTGGTTGGGTTCCCTTGCTTCGTTCGTCGATCGAAGAACGAAATGAGATGAACGATGAACGATGAACGCAAAACGCAACCGTGTCGGTACCAAGTAGTACCAGCATCGATATGGCTACACATAGCAAAAAAGTTTCCAAATAGGATTTCAAAACTATATTGAACTAAATAAAAATCAAACTAAAGTAAAACATGATTTTCGATTTAATAAAATTTATTGTCGATGTTTTTTAAAGTTATAAACTTAAAAAACAAAAAAAAAGCCCCAAAAAATACTAAACTTGTTTTTATGAGCAATTTAATAGATTTATTCCAAGTCCTGAGATGAATCTAAGTATTTTAGTTGGCTTAGCAAAAATTCAATTAAGTTTACAATTTGGAACCAGAATTTGCCTTAAACCTTAAACTTGTTTGTAAAGTTCTTTTCGAAATAAAAGTTCATATATTATTGTTTTTAGTGTACAAGTGCCAGACCTGGTGGCAGCCTTATGTGGCCCTCCTGTTGTTGTTGTTGTTGCTGGTTGCATGTAGCATGTAGCATGTTCGCCTGCGTTCATCTGCCAATCGCAACTGCGACGCTTGAATGACAGGTGCTGACAGGTGATAGATTATTGCTGATGTTTGCCGCTGCCGCTGCCTGTGCTTCGTTTTTTTCTCGAAATTATATATGTACATATACATATATATATTGCTGACGATGCCGATGTCGATGCCTTACTGATTATGCGCTCCAATGGCAACGGCAATTGCAACAACATCATCAAGGCACAGGCAGTGGCTGTGGCAGTGGCAGTGCGGCTGGGGCAAGACACCAGACGATAATTGATCTGTTCAATGCGCCGATCACCGACACGCCAGACTGGGACTCCCCCCAAATACACATTGACTGACTGTAAAAATCTGTGTAGCTCGTTTTTGGGCCTCTTTGGTTTTTGGCTTTGGCTTTGGCTGTTTGCTTTTTGCCTGGCTGACTGTCTATTTTTGGGGTGGCAAAACGCTTTGAGCATTATTAATGATGGCAACGCGTCGTATTTTGGGCCCAATGGCTTATTAGCCGATAGCTCAATTAATTTTCGACAAATTGTGCCACAGCAACAACAACAAAAAAAGGCTTACAAATGCTGGCACTTTCGAATTCCAATTTGAAGTCAAATTTTTACGGTTGTGGCCTTTTAAACCGGAACAGGATTCGGAGTACTTAAATCGGTTTTTTTTTTTTTTGTTTTCTAATTGTTTAATACTTTTTTGTTTTTGTTTGAATTTCTATTGTGAACTTTTCTTTTGTACTAAATTGAAAATTTATATCTTTAATTGTATTTTTGTTTATTTTTTTTGTGGAAAAAATTTTGTTAATTTAGAATCTGGCATGTCTTCAACTTTTTTGAGAATAATTACAAAAGGAATTGAATTCGATTTTATCATTAAAATATTTAATGTTTAAGTATAAACAATTTGTTAAAATGTTTCTAAAAAAAATAAAACGTATTTATTATTATTTATAAAAACAAATAAGATTTTTTTTTTTAATAGTGGAACCTCCAATTAACGACTCTCAAAATTACTCGAATTATTTATAGAATAGGTTTTTGATTAAACCAATTTGCAGCGCGATATGTAGACGAAAGTTTGTTATATGGAAGTTTGACTGTAAGTTTATATAAAACTGTTAAAATAAATGCCATGGGAAAAATCTTTGATTGAAAGTTCAAGTAAACTCTGTGCTTTTTTCCCTTGCCACAGAATTGTGGCACGAAGCGTGCAACTGTAAACTGTATAGAACGAATAAGCAGGACAATTACAAGTTGTGTGATTGAATGCGCCTAAACACAAACTTAAAACGGCAAAAAAAAAGCAACAACAAAAACCTGAGGACTGACCAGATCAAATTTTATTTGCAAATGACAGGCTGTCAGTCGAGTCGAAGCGGTTCCAAAAGGGAATATATATGTATGTAGAATGTTTGGTGAGGCCATGGGGCCTACAATAAACAATTTGTAGCGCCTGAATGCACAAATCTTGCGTCGTTAAAAATTAACTGCAGAGCGGGCCAGACCTAAAAACTTTAGAGAGACAACGAACGGACTGAGGATCGACTTTCGACCAAAGTCAGAGTTGGAGTTGGAGTCAAAGTAAGAGCCAGAACGTTGTGGCGTTGCATAATTTGCATTTCGATTCGATTGGAACGTTCGTTGTTGGCCTTTTTTGAGAGAGGCGCGTGTCCGCCGACACTTTTTCGTGATTTACCTGATTTTACTGGACGGCCGGCCGAAAAAGCAAAAAACAAAAAAAACAAAACCAGCGTTGAACTCAACTAAGCCCAAGTTGAAGCTTAACGTTCGGTTCTAGGAAATCACAATAAAAATTAACGAAATTCGTTCTAGTAAACGTTCGTCATCCATCGTCCCGATGTCTCTCGATGCGATGTCGATGACGATGACGATGACGACGATCCTCAACGGCACCTTGCCAAAGCCAAAGCCAAAGTTAAAGTTAAAGCAACCCAATTCAACGTACGTGACACGATCGCAAAAGATTTCTGTTTGCTTTTCAGTTTGGCTTTGACTTTGACTTTGGCTTTGGCTTTGGCGTTGCGATTTGATTTGCCTCGGGCTTAATGCGCTGGGCAAGACCGTTGAAATGGCTAAAAAAAAAAAAAAAACCAGAGAGAGAAGAGCAAAACGCATTTGCATTGTGGCCTTTTCATTGATTTGACTATGGCAAATCTCTCTGACCAGTTCAATGGGCCACTTCAAATCCAAATTCATGTGACAAATCAATTGTAAGCGGCCCGCACAGAGTTCACATCGGAATGTGGATCACAATATTATTGTATAATAATAATATATGTATATATACATACCGAACTAAATACAAACTTACACACAAACTTAAACTGGCTTATTATTAAGTATTTTGTTTTGTATTTTATTTAATTGAATTATTTTTGCAACAAGGCCAAACAAATCTGTCAAGTCAATCAGCCAAGCACCTTATTTTTCCCCCACTCTGCCCAAGGTGTTTGAGCTTGGTTTATGCTTTGTTTCTTGTTCTTCGCCTTCTTCTCTTCTCTTCTCTTCTCTTTAGTTTTCATCATTTTGATTCTTTGTCTTCCTCTTCGTGTTGGCTTTATTTATGCATGCAAAACACGCTCGGCTGCAGTTGATGTTGTTGTTGTTTTTATTGTGTCGGCTCGTGTTGGGCAACGCGCGCGTCAGCATCATAAAAATGTCATTCAATGCTAGGGCCGCCTGGCAAAGGATGGAAAGGGACGCACTGTGGGCGGCGACAATGCAAACGCTTCTCGCACTCACCTTTGCTCCACTGTGCACACACACTCGTCATTGGCGACGCAGCGGCAGCGGCAGCGGCAGCGGCAGAATGAACGATTTGTGTGTTTTAGATTGAAATCAAAATAAAGCTCAAAGCAGCCGACAACGACGTGCACTGCGCGCACAGGTACCCATACCTGCTGCTACCCCCCCCTCCCCCCCCCCCTCAGCCGATCAGCGGTGTACAATCGGCTCTACAATAGCGGCATCTCTGTCACTCGACATGTGCTGCTGCTGTGTGTGTGTGTGTGTGATTTGTCAAAACTGTTTCGATTGCCAAATCGCAGATAAGCAACGGCTCCAAAAAAAAAAAGGTTCAAACCTGCCTTTATAATGATACCTTGTTCATTTATTTATTATTAGCAACAAAATAAAATTCAAACTTTATGAAAGAGCAAAACTTGACGTTTTTTTTTTTAAACTTAATAGAGCAGCAAGACAAAGTTCTTGTTGCTCCATAAACTGTTATTCGCCAACACTCAAAAGCTAACTGATATGGATCGGTGGCCTGCTCACACTCAAGTTTGTTGCTCGATCGTTGTTGTTCCTTTGCCAATTACTTCGTCGTCGTATTTGACTCGTGTGTCAATAATGTCAAACAGTATGTCAACAGGCGCGTCGCCGCCACGCGTCAGGCACATTGCTCTATTCACCACCCGCTCCCCGCTCCACACAATTCCCCATAGCCCAACCATGATGATGAGCAATGATCGAGAGCGAGAGCGAAAGAGAGCAAATTGACTCGGATCCCCAGATGAGCGGTTCGGATTCAGTTGTTCAGGCTGTTCAGTTTGTTTGTTGTTGGGTCGTTCGCTCTTGGGCTCTTCTCATTAACATAACAAGGAAAGTCAACAATGAAAATTGTTGTCTAAACAAGAGGCGCGCGCAACATTTCAATGAACGCCGCGCCGAATGCAGCGCTGCAGAATTTATTGAGGCTGTGGTAAATATTCGGGTCCCGCTCAAAAGAAATCAAACAACTACAACTACAGCTACAACAACAATAACATAAAGAACGCGGCAAGTAATTTGTTTATTTGGCCCAAGGCAATAAAATGAGAAAGCCCCAACCAACCAACCAACAATAATCCGAACACCGATCCCACAATATCGACGAAAAATAAATAACGACCAGAAAAGATCTGGCGCCAAAGTATTAAATTCAGCGGGAATCATGTTATCTTTTCCCAGATCTAAATTAAAGTATCTGATTGTTTAATTGTTTCTAATAAGATGGCAGAGTGTATGCAACATGATCTTTAGATTAAACAATTATTTCCTTATCATTATCATAATTAAACAAAAGTTGTATATTTAATACTTCGATAGATCGGTTCATTTTCCTTCAATATAATTTCAAGTTCAGAGGATTTGAGAAGAGCTTTAAGCAAATTACAAAATCAGCAATAAGTTCTAAGAAGTTGAAAAACAATTTTTGTTTAAGTCTAAGTAAACAATAATTGTTCATCCGAAAGTTTTTTTGTTTTTCGAAATCCTTGGAAAGGCTTTATAATAAATGATATTTATCATAAACAGCTTATAACTATTAAAATTTATATTACAATTATATTGATTTTTTATGAACGAGAAGATAGAATACGGATTGATTTTTTGCTATATAAAGCATTATTCGAATCCATACAAAAACTTAATTTTTAATGTCTGATTACAAAATATTTTTAAAACTTAAAGCAAATATATAAAGTGTTTAATTCTCATAAAATTTTAAACAAGTTCATTGTAAAGTTTTTGTAATATACAATTTATAATAAGAAGTTTTTATAATATAAAAAAATTTATAATAAAAAGTTTTCATATAATAAAAATTTTTGGTTAAACTTAAACCAAATATATGAACATTGTACAATATTGTATATGAACTAGTTACTAGACTACCTATTATATTTTTGAAAACATATCATAATAAATGATTTATTCAATGGCACTCGACTTGAGTTCATAAGGGCAAAGTGGAATCAAGTAAGAAAATAATCTTACAGGGAGAAATGGCAAAGTGTGAAAAGAAATAAAAAGTTCGAACTGAAAATTGTAAGAATTATTGATTCAATAATTACACTTTCATAGAATTCCTACTATTAAGAAAATACCATAAAGAATATCGATAGATAGTAGATAGATAAATATTTGGGCTAGTCCATGTTTGACCATGGGCCATGTCCAATGCTGACAAATCGCTGGCAATAAGTCAAATTAGTAAGAAAAATCCCAAAAGAAGAACAAGTAGAAGAGGAGGAGAAGGAGCGCCTAAATGTATGTGTTTAGGGTACATTTTGGGTTGCTCGTATTTGTCAAACAACTGTAAACGCCAAAGAACAAGAAGTAGAAGAAGCAAATGCGGCACTTTCACTTTTCACTTTTCTCTTTTCACTTGCCTAATGAGAGCGAGAGATCTTTTACCTGTTTGAACCTCAACAACAATGGACCTTAAAAACAAATTAGTTGGAAATCTTGAAGCCAAAATCGATTTGATATCGATGGGAGAGAGTGAGAGAGAGAGGGGCACAAACAACAACAACATGTTGCAAGTAGCTGCCAAGAGTCGAGCGTGGCGGCACATGAGTTACGAGCTCAACAACTTTAACGGCCTCATCAAATTACAATAAATGCAAGATTTGTTCGAACCAGGTTCAGTTTTGTTGCAGGTTCAGGTTCACAGCGTTCGAGGCGTTTAACACAGCAGTCAAAATGCGCAGCAGGTTGCATGCCCCAGGTCCTAGTTACAGGTTACCCTCTGCCACTGCCACAGCCACTGCCACATTTGTCTGTCTGCTGTTTATGCGTTTTGTTGTTTTTGTTGTGGTTTTTCTTCTGTTTCTTTTGTGTTGCTGTTGTTGTTGTTGTTGTTGTTTATCTGACGCTGGTGGTCCCATCCGCATTGCAACCAAATTTTTGATTTATTTAGTTGAATGCACCTTTTGCTGCCGCTGCCGCTGCCGCTGCCGCTGCCGCCGCTGCCGCTGTTGCTGCTGTTGCACGTCTTCTCTTCTTTCTGCCTAAATTTAGCAGCCGCCGTTGTTCACACCTCGCTGGCCGCATCTAAACATCGCGACAGACAGCGACAAATTCGTTACATGCCCTACTCTTCCTTGCCACCGAACGTTGCAAGCCTCTCTCTCTGTGTGTCTGTCTCTGCCACGCAACAAGTTTGCATTGTTTAACAGCAAAATGCAATAATTGTACGCAAATGTCCCTTCTCTTCCAGCATCCTTCTGGACATCCTGAACATTCTCACAGTTAACCAGACGAAGATCGCATCGTGTGTTTAGCGCCGCCTTTGCCACTCTCTGCCTCTCTCTCTCCCTCGGTGTTGTTGCATATTGACAACAATCTCAAGTGTTTAGATTTTGCATTTTCATGTCCATTTGCCAGCGTTGGTTTTGTCTTTGGGTTTTCAGACATTTTTGCATTTTGTAAGCATTAATTTTGTGAAAAAAAATTATCCTCAATGTTTGGGTTTCTGTGTTTTTGTACCATTCTGGCGTACGTGTTGCATGTTGCATGTTGGTAATGGAAATGGCAATTGCGTGGGTCTTGTGCCTTACAATTTGGTGGCAATTATATTGTTTTTCTTCTGAATCTAAGATTGTTATTTCGAATATAAATTGGCAATTGTTTGGTTTATTTCGAAGAGGTTTTCCAGTTGTTTTTGTTTTTAGCCTGAAAAAATGTTTTCGGTTAGTTGAATTTTTTACATCGATTCTTGTACTTACATTTCATAATTTTAACCTTCAATATGATTTCATAGTTTTCTGGAAAATAAAAAACTTTTATCAGTAAGGTTCCAATGAACTTAACTAAGTAAATACAAACATAAATAAATAAATTTAGATAAAGTTGAGTTAAGGCATAAATTTAAAGAATCTTAAGACTTATTTAAACTTGACTCGAAATCAATAAAGTTGTTTGCTTATTATTATTTAGAAATTCCCAAGATTTTTGCTTTGGAAAAGTTGACATTTTATATAAATTGACCAACTTAATAAATATTAATATCGAAAAAAAATCTTTTGAACTTTTGTTTGGTGGTCAATTTGCTTTGAAATAAAGTTTCAGTTGTTAAGCCTTGCGGTTACTTTAATTAAACATACTTAAAGTAAGTTTAATTTGCTTATTGATCGAAAGTCACAAGGAGAGTCAACCGCAAAGGAAATCGCTTTGCCAACAATCAATTGCAGCCATGCAACAAAAGTGTAACCGAAACCGAAACCAAAACCGAAACCGATGTCAAAAACCAGTGGACAAAAAACAAAAAAAAAACAAAAAACGAAAACCTTAAATCGCAATGACCTCTGCGTTTAGCCCAACATTTCGATACGGCTGCTGCTGTTTGGTGGTTGCTTCGTCCGAAGGACGACAATGTAGCAATTCGTTCGTTTGTGTTGTTGTTGTTGTGGGGTGGCTCTCAAATGCGAATGCGAATGGTTTACGCTCCATATGCCACGTGCGTAGACGAAAGTCATTTAAAAATTTAAGACATTGCCGAAGAAGCAGGCGGGGGAGGTTTTAAGCATCAAATGTAAAACCAAGTCAAATTTTCTGGTATAAAATTCATTGAAAAATTTTATGCAACATAAATTTTGTGTGCAGGATTTGTGCAGGAGTAATGCCGTCGAGGACGAGGACGAGCACGAGAACTCAATCACATGCAACGTAAACGAGTAGTAGGTAGAAGGGGCAAGTGCGTGTGTCATTTCAATTTTAAAGCCAAGCAGCAGTGGCCCTTTTTTCTTTTGGCGAAAAAAAAAACGAAAAAACCGCCCCCAAACCGCTTAAGAAGAAGTGGACTTGATACGGCATACGGCAGGACGAACGAAACAATTTCGAGGTCCTTGTTGGTTTTTTTATTTTGTTTTGTTTTGTTTTTTGTTTTTTTTTATAGGTTTTTGATTTGCCATTTTCTGGTAGCAAATGATCAAAAAATTGAATGAAATGGTTATTTTTCAAGTGGAACATGTCCTCTTTTATGTAGTGTAGCCCCTGTCGCCCTGCACAACTTGTGCGGCGGTTTGTTATCCTTAATAAGGGGCATAATTTCTATTCATGGGCAGCAAACGACAAACGGCAACTAAATGTTGCAACAACCAACCAAACGACATCATAATCATCTACTTTTGATTGAAAGATGTTTAAGGAACAACGAAAGGATTTGATGAGCCGCAGGTGGATTGAAAATGATTGTAAACATATTTTTGACATATGAAATGTTTGGGAAAAGGCAAAAAGACACACTTTAAGACAATTCGGCACAGATGGCCAGTTATTGTACTACATTATAATAGTTGGAGTAAATATGGAAATCTAGCAAAAGCTAACCACAAATATTAATAGTACTTGGCTATGAATTTATGAACCAATATTTATTAGCTATAAAAACAAGCAGGCGGCGACTGCCCAAAACCAACCCCTAACATACTAAGATGCTTTCTGCTTTCGAGCGTAGCTAATGAACTTTAATTATCAGCTTAATGAGCCCAAAACGAGGGCTCAATAGAAGATGGCACATGTGGCAAGCAAGCAAGCAAATAATAACAGTAGATAAGAGTGAATTATTCGTGAATTATTGAAGCTGCCTTTCGATTTGTAATCAATTTAATATTTGTTGACTTTACAAGTTTTTTTTTGTTTTTTTCAATATAAACATTTATATGCTTGAATATGATAAGCTGAGTTTTTTTCTTCTTCTATGGTTAATGCTCAAGAGCATAATGCGGTTCGTTGGATTTTGTCATTGGATTTGTGTCAGTTTGAATCCAAGTTAGATAAATTGTAAATCAGCATTCAGGGGATATTGATTTCTAGAATTTAGCTTACACTGTTTCGAACAAAACTCCTTTGCCAGCAGCTTTCTTATGAAGCATCTTTGGATCCACTTGATTCAGTTTCCGAAGATAGATTAGAAGATAGACATCCAACTGAAAGTAAGAGCATTGCTTAGTCGCTTGTATACAAAACAAAAAAACAAATATGTAGCAATTTTTAATTGCTGCCGTTTGAAGTTGTCTGAGCGATCCGGGTCCGAGGGTCGGGGCGGAAAGGATCGGTTTTTTGGGGCCTGGCTAACATTTAGCCCATCCATTTGCATATGTGTGTGTCTGTGTGTGTGTGTGTGTGGATTTTTATTATATATAGTATAGTATAGTATAGTATATATTGTGTGGCGGTCGCTTGGCCTGGCCCAGCTTGTTGGCCATGTTTAATGTGTTTCGTTTCCATTGAAAACCCCAAAGAGCCGAAAGAAACAAAAATTATTTGTAAAACGGCGGCTGTGACAATTTTTTGTGTCGTTGTGTCTGTCGGCCGGGGCTCTTGTTAGCGTTCCATGGAAGTTTGTAGACGTTGCCACTAAAAACCAAAACCAAAAAAACAAAAATTAATTGGAAATTTGAATGGCTCAAACTGTTGTAAGCAGTGGCAGTGCCAGTGGCAGTGGCAGTGGCAGTGGCAGCAACAACAAGGCGCAAGTTCGAGGTTAATTGTTTGATTTTTTAACAACGAACTGAATATAAAAAACAAAACAAAATAAATAAATAATTTGTAAGGTTAATCTCAAGAGTAGAGCGCGCTTTTCACCTGAAACAAGACGACGATTCCATCCATCCAGCCAAAAACAGCAAAACCCACAGGAAATGTTTGTTTTTATTTGTTACACATTTTTTATATCTCGATGTTGTTGTTCTTGTTGTTTGAGTTGCGTTTCCGGGCCGCTGTCTTAATTTTTATTATTGTAACTGGCAACTGGAATTTATGGCCTACATGCCGCAAATTAATGGCAAACACACAGAGACAGAGAGTTGACGAAATTATATAAAGTATTCTGTATTGTCCAATATGTATATTTGCCTTTTTAAGCAAAACTTTCCGTTTGACAATGCAACTTGTTTACACTTTGAAATTCGGCAGGCATTCGCACTTTATTAAGAACATGCTCATTCGACGAATAAGATAACGCACAAGCACGTTTGTTTGTGACGTCATCAATGATCGGTCTGATTATCGATCTGATCTTATTATTATCAAAAACAGGAGCATATAAAATGTTGTTTTGATCTAACTTATATGAACTTAAATAAATCAAATTCAAAAACATTACTTAATTGGTTCGAATTAAATCAAAGATCATTTACTTATTGTCATTCACATGTCAACGTTATTAATATATCGAAACCATTCGATCGAAATATCAATAACATCGAATCATAAATCAAGTTGGCAGCGCGACGATCGACGATCAACGATCAACGGCACAACTAGCAAATTGAATTCGGCTTAATTTGCAATTGTCAGCAGCTTTGCAAGGTTCGATTCCAATCAATACACAATTTTTGCGTGAGCTTAAATATACAAAAATCAAATTTGTTTATATTGAAACAAAAAAAACAAAAAAAAAAAAGTGAAACAGTGAACAACAATCATTTATCAAGCCGGTAAGTCGTCAATAAGCGATTTTTGCTCAATATATGCAAAGGCAAACAAAATTCGGCTTGAGAAAATAAAGTACATACACACGTAAAATAAGAAGAGTTACGCGTTTCCAGGAATTCTATGCAGCATTTGGCGTCGATTTGTTTTGAAGTTACATACTTGAGTTCGTTTCGTTATATATATAAGCTGCAACTTGCATTACAATTTATTGCTATTCTAGTTTTTTTTTTGTCTAAGAAATTAATCAACTTTTGTGAATTTCTTGCATTTAACTGCGAACTTTGAACGCCCACGGAATGGCGCCACAAAGTGTCCGTTCTAGTCGCATGCATGTGTGTGTGTGTGTGTGTGTCCGGTCAGGCCGTGTATCGTTTTACAAGCTGAGCTTTGCAAAACCCAAAAATCCTAGCTACGACTTGTTGGCCTTGTTGCCTGTCAGCCCGGCCAGCCAGGATAGCCACGTGCGGTGCTGCTGCTGCGATTATAGCCAAGTTGTTAAGCCGTGGGCAGGGCCAAATCGGTTTCCTGTCGCCAGTTAGGTGTACCTTAAAAAGGCGACGAACACTCGATAGTTGGACAAGCTGATTATCAAACAGTTTGCATTTTGATGCCAAAGTAAATCAGAGTCCATTGCTTTGTTAAAGTGCGTTGAATTCCAGGTTTGGAATAATAATTTTGGTGTTACTTTAGTGCATGATTTTCTTTGTTGAAAAACATTTTCATTATAATATTTCTATAGCGTGTCGCTGCAATTAAAAAGTGGGCTAGTGTAGGGTATCAACTAGTTGCCTTTTGTGAATGACTTGAAGTTTGGTTTGGTTACGTTTTGGGTTTTTTTTTGTACTACAGTAGTTGTTGTTTGGATTGTTTATTTAAGTTGCACTCTTCCGGCTGCTGCTGCTGCTGCAAGCTGGCTGGCTGGCTGGCTTTATGGTTATGGATACACAGATATACAGATACACAGTAGCTAACCAGAGCCAGCAAGAGCTCTGAACCAAGCAGCGAGAGAGAGAACAACAGTAGCAATGAATTTGCATGTAGTACATGAAAACCGTGATCTTCAATTTGTTGAGACTCTGTTGCTGCCTTTGCCAAAAGTGGTACTACACACACACACACAGACTATAGTAGAGAATTGAATCGCTTACAGGGCTGCGATCGGCTGAAGTCCGCGTACTTTGGGCTACATGCCAAAAAGTTTTTGTAACATTTAAGTTGAAGGTGCCGGCTCGGACCATTGCCGGAGCTGTTGTCAAGCATTGCCATGGCAAATTTGCGATCAACGCGACAACAACAGTGACAACATGAGCGCGCCCAGTGACGACCGTCGCGTCGTCTCACTGCCTCCTCCCTCCTCCTTGCCAGCCGCTTGCAACAACCAACACATTGCAAGCTGTGAACTGTGAGCTGTGAGCTGTGGAGTTTTTGGCTTCTTAAGTTTCAACTGTGTACATCACGTTGCCTTGTATTATCCGACCAACTTGCGCCAACAGCGCCTCTAAAAGGCACGCAGCAAGATCTTCGTCTCTTGTTCAACATCTCCGAACTCCAACTCCGAACTCCATCTCTTGGTGTCTTGGTGTGTGTGTGACTCCCTAGCGCGAGTGAGCAGCAAGCTTTGGCCAGTTTGGGCCAAACTTTATTGACCATATTGATTGCTGCTGTATTGATCGCTTGTAACTGATAACAAACAAATGGCCAAGTCACCACAAGCAGCACAGTTGGATGCTTCACACACACACCTAGCTTGCCCCATGTTGCATACAGCTTTCGATGTTTACACGATGCATATAATAATTCGGTTTGTTGCTACGGAAAATTTTCGTCTTGCTTTTTTGCACTCAATTATCAGGGTGCTATAAATGTTTACTAATACGAAAAGATTATTAGTTTCTCAAATGACTTTTGTGTGTGGTTTTTTGTTGTTGTTGTTATTTTTGTTTTTTTTTTTTGAGCTGGCTGTAGACATTTGTCTGCAATTCGATTCAGCGCCAACTGCAAAGGCAGATAATCAAAAGATCTTTTTACGTTCGTAAACAAATTTCTTAATTGCGTTAAGCACCTGCGTTTCTTTCAAATATTAAGTTACCAATATTGCTTTTGTTTTTTTGTTGTTGTTTTTTGATAATTGAGACATCTATTATCGATTTATTTATACAATTTTTATATGTATGACAGCTTTGACCTCAAACTAAAATTCACTTGCAGTTGCATTCAAGCAAAGTGAATAATTTTGCGAAAGAATCGAATCGGTATGTTTTGCCATATCGACGGTGCGTTGATAGCAGTCAGTCAGTCAGTCAGTCAGTCAGTACATAGTTTAATACAAGTACAAAAATAGCACAAGCGTCTATTTTTTTGTTACTCCTATTACACAAAGAAAAATGAAAAATGCAAAAAAGGCATAAAAAAATAAATATTATTTATGAATGTGATTCGAATGTTTACATTAAATGCGTTGAGTTGAATGAATCAGCAGCCATCGAATGCCATATGAAAATGATATCTAAATATCATTAATTCAGACATTCAACTGATATCACGTGTAAACTGTAAACTGTAAACTTTAAACCGTGTAAACCAAGCCCAAGTCCAAATTGAATGCTACTGAGACTGAGAGTGAGAGAAGCGAGAGAAAACAGCGGGCGGTGTTGTGTCTCTTCTGTTGGCTTCCAGTTGTTGTTGTCTGTTGCATATTCATAATTTTGAGCTCGAGCTGATTTATCAATTGCTCATCTCAGTCATGAAAACGCATAAACATTTCAAAGTGCCTCTGGCGCGGGTCAATTATTTGACATCAACATCAAACAATACAATACGCAGAATTGCATATACTTATAAATAAACTTGATGCGCTCCCGCGAGAGTATAATTGAAAGGCTGTGGCTCGACATTGTTGAAGCCTGTTTGAGTTGTCTACAAACAACACTAGGCGCTGAAGACAGACTCCAAATATTAGTAGACCCAAAGATCATCAAGAGCAGGCAGCAGGTACTTAGTACCTGAAAGAGAGGAGAAAGGCTCACACCAAGTGCCCTTTTTTTTGCTTTCGTTCGTTGTTTTCGCATGGAATTCAATTTCGTTGTTGTTGTCAACATGACGCCCACACACACACACACACAAACGCACAAACGCATACGCACAAAGAAATAAGACGAAGAACTGTAAAGAGTTTGTCCTCCTGTTTGGCTCACGCCCACATTATGCGAGCACCAAACATCTCCAGCACATTTTGATTTTTAGCCATGGCCATAAAGTGTTGTTGTTGTTGCAGTAGCCAGAAGCCAGAAGCCAGAAGCCAGCCAGCCAGCCCGAGAGAGTTGGCAATTTTGTAATTAATTTATTGCTAGAGGCGGCATCAAGAAATTGTCGCTGGCAAAAACTCGCGACGTGTCAAAACTATTTTTAATTGGAATGTCCGAATGCGCGACGTCTTCAGCATTCATTCACATTCACATTCACATTCATTCGGTCTGACCTGATCCAAGAAGTTCTAGAAGCTATACTTTTTCTTTCATAAATGGCAAGTGCACCGATCGTAAAGTTGGCAAAGATCAAAGATGCTTTTCTGAGTGCCTTTAGTTCGTTTCGGCTTGTTGTTCTGTGTTTTTGTTTTTTTCTTTGTTTAACAGCATTTCAGGGCTCTAGATTTAGTATTATATCATTGAGAAAAAAACTATTATATACATATATATTTTTATCTAGTATAATTTTAAAAATGTTTTGATTAAACTCCAAATATTATTGGAACACTTTGTAAGGGTATTTAATCTTTGGGCAGAACTTTCCTTTCGCTCTCTTTCTTTTTAAATAGTTGTTTTGTTGTTGTATGTACTTATTTGTGTCTGCCACCTTCACATATGACTAATGCACCACTCAATAGACACTAAAGATGCATTACGATCTCTCCACCCCGTGCACCATCCCCATTCCCCATTCACATCCACAAACTGCGGCAATTGCATTTTAATGCAAATTTGGTGTCAACGCAATATCGACCATGACAGCGCCATCCCATCCCATCCCATCCCAGACCAAACCAGACCAGAGACGATCAGCACTGCAGAGTTTGGGATTTGTTGCAACGCTCACGCATTCAACATTGCAACGTTGCAACATTGTGCGAATGGATCGGCTTGCACTGCTGTGCGTTGTTGTAAGTGGCAACTGCTTGGTGTTAAAGTGACTGATTAAGTTTTGTGCTGTTGTTGTTGTTGTTGTTGTTGTTGTTGCTGACGTTTTACGAATTATACGCTTACGTAGGTGGCAGACACTCAGGCAGAGTCAGAGGCAAAGTCATTTGGCGGCTGCTGCAGCTGCCAAAGACGCCGCAGACGCTGAATAGTCGGAGTACTTGGTTAACCCGCGGCATAATCATATATAGAGCCAAATGAATTGAGACTTGCGCCGCACAGAGTTATAAATATTGTCGCCTTGGTTTTTAGTTTTGCTCGGCGTCTTTCACCCCCTTCACCACATCTTTCTTTGTCTTTGCCTGTCTCTAGGTTGATATGGGGAAACAATTGTTATAATCGATTTAAAAACTTGTTTAGAAACTTGACAAAAATGTTTATATTATATATATTTCGATTATTAAATGTGGAATTTCCTTACTCAAATTTTCGTCATATTTTTCATCATTCTCTCTGAATATATATTTTCATGGGATTTCTTAGTAACTAACTTATAAAGTACTTGTATCTTACAATGTTATAACGATAATAAAAATTATTTACTTGACATTCACAGTAGTCCGCCCATTTCTAGATTTGACGCTTTCTTCTTCTTCTTTTTACTAATAAAGTCATCATGAAATTTGGAAAATATATTTACGGCATAAAACATGATTTTATGAGCATTAACCACCGTATGGGTTTTTATGATGTCTTTGTTCAGAAATGTTCAGCTACTGTCGCTACTGTCATTGTGATCGTATCGAGTTATTTGGTTGGTTTTTGGCTTAGATGCTATCGAACCGGCGGGTCTCAGTAGTAGTAGTGGCCAGTTGGCCGGGCGTAATTGAAACCTTTGGATTGCCTTGGTTTATAGCGATCATAAAACTATGGGTTTGAGCTACTGTCTGGGGCTACCTGTACCGTACGGATCTTTATTGCCATTTGGGAAGTTCGATTTGTTTTCATTGAGCGAAATGCCGAGTTGTTGAGAGTAGTTGATGCTTATCGGTTTATTTGAGAAAGTTTTATGACTGTTTGGTTTTTTTGTTTTTGGCTCCTAACTAACGCTGATCTTTTGCCAGGCAGCTGGTGTTAGCTGTCATGAGTTTTACGGCCCATCGGCAGTTATCGCAATTTCGAAATCTCTCCATTGACTTGCCTTGACTTGACTTTCGCGTGAGAAGCCAAGTGAAATAGAAACTGGAAATTGCTAAAATATATATGTATAATTATATAAAGGGTTTCAAAGGTCCAAAAGTAAGAGTTGCAGGTGCGCTTAACATTTCTACGGTCAATATAAGAAAATTTATTGTGTCAAATATATATAGATTTTTAAAAAGTTTTGATTTTAAGTAAATGAAAAACTTCTATAAAACGAAATTCAAGGAACATGAAAAAACTTTGTTCTAGAGAAAATGCGTCATATTGAAAATGGTTTTTGATTGAACCAATCAATTCTGGAAGTTAATTCGTAATATAGAAAACTTTGTTATACGGAAGTTTGTCGTACGGAAAATTCGACTGTATTAAACTTGGTCATAAATAAAATAAAATATTTTTATTTATATCAAACATATATTTTAAAGGATTTTTGAATTACAATCTGAATATGGATTTTAATTTTTTGAACTATTTTTTTTAAACTAATCAATTCCGAATTTTGTTTCAATTAAGAATATTATTCGATGTGTATTCAAAAACAAATTATATAAGTAAACCATATTTATTTAGGAGTTTTATTCAAAAGTATTTAAAAAGAAAAAACACTATAAAAAATATTCATACTTATTGTAATTTCAAATAAATTAAAACTTCTGATATTGAGACATAATATTTTTATTTGAAAATGTTCAATATTCGTTGTTTTATTTTCAAGTTCATAAATCTTGGTGAGTTTTTTTTTGTTTTTTTTTGCCGTAGTTGGTTCCATTATCATATTTTTTTTTGCGTGTTTTTTTGTCCTGGCAGCTATTTAACCGCTTGTCTACCCCACCCCGCCCGTTTAATCGCTCGACTCTATTGTCATGTGGATTGGATGGGCTGGGGCAGTTCAAAAGAAATTGGCAGGCAAACGGTTTTCAATAGTTGGTGGCATCCAATTTGGATTTTTATTGCTTCCTGTCGCTTGCGCCGTCTTCCTGTGTGTGTGTGTGTGTGTGTGTGTGTGTGCGACAAACCACGTAAGAAGAGCGCCCGCCCCCGCCCCCGCACTCAATTGTCATTTTTCTTTTTTTATACTACGACAATTTCCTTCTTATACTGACGGGCTTTTTTTCGATTCAAAAGCGGGCGACTTAATCGAGCAAAATAAACCGTTTTCATATGCTCGAATTGAGGCAAACACGTCGCATTACACGCCAGCTAAAGACGATAGGGTAAAGAGAGAGAGAGAGCGGCGATAGGGTAGGTTAGGTTAAAGGAGAATTGAGTGAAGAAGAGTCGCTCGCAGTGTGATTATTGTCCTGTGCGTCCTGAGGGACTCAGATTCAGCATTCATCTTTTAAGTGTTTGTTGTTGTTGTTGTTGCTGTTGTTGTTGTTGCTTTCTTTGCATTTATTGCGTGTGCCGAAATGCGCGAAATCTGTGAAGTTGGTCGCTGGCTTTTGTCAAAGGATTATCACTTCCCATTTACACCGGGGACACAGGACCAAGCAGGGTCTCACTGCTAATGAGCTGTACATTGTGTCTCTTGAAAGCAGGGGTGGAGGTGGAGGCGGAGGATGTATGTCTTGAAAGTGAATTCGCTAAAAAACAACAACAACAACAACAATGTGTGTGTGTGTGCAATATGCGTTGATTTTTTATGGCCTTCAAATTGAAGCTGTTGGAATTGAGGCCGCTATCTTGGCAGAGTCAGCCAGTCAGTCTGGCCGTCTGTCTGTCTGCTGCTTTGGGGCTGGTTCGGCTTCGTTTGGCGTGTTGATCTCCGAATGCAGATAATAATTATTTCAATATGTGTGACGAACGCGGACTGACTGACTGGAAAACTGACTATATGTATGTATGGTATATGCGAAGGGGGGGGGGGGGGGCATACTAGCAACAGCATTGCCAATGCCATTCGCTGACTCTTCATATGATTGTCATGATCATCATTATATTTATGCGAATGGATCAAAACAGTGAAGCCGCCAAACAGTTTGTCTTTCTTTCTGTTTTGTTGTTGTTGTTTTTGGTTTTTTTGCATGTGCTTTAACTTTGGGGTTGCGTTAATGTTGTTGTTGTTTTCACTTAATCACTTGTAGACCGAACGGTAGAGGAAGGGGGTTAACTGATGCCGCACATCAGAGCATCGGCTGACGGCGGTTTTAAGTTGAAAATTGAATTTCTAAGAATTACAACACCAAAAACAACAACAATAACAAGACAAGATGGCAATATCAACAGCAATCCTTCTTGAGTGCCACCGAGCCACCAAACCAAAGAACCACACCACACCACACACCACACACACCGAGCATTGACTGCAGGCTGGCTTCAGTTTCAGTTTTTGGCCTCCTTCTGCCCTCCCTTCCTCCTTCCACCCACTCAATCAACCAACCAACAACATTGATGGGCTTCATTTCATCGCATTGCATTAATTTTGCCAATTAAAAAGTAAATAGAGCCTGCATCCTTTTAACCCACACACACAGAGATATCTACACACAATCCGACCCCTTCCCCCATTGAATTGAATGCTGGTTTTTGCGTGCTTAACTTTTCAATACAATATAATCCACACACACACACACTCGAATGTGTGTTTTTGTATTTTATTATTTCAAATAAATGAGTTGCCCGCTGATTGGTTAGAGTGAAGCCCCGCTAAAGAAGACAAGTGTCTCTACAGTGAACAAAAAAAAACACCTGCTCATTTTTTTTTTGGCAAATATTTTGTATAAAACGATTTCCAAACATTTTCTAAAAATTCCTTAATATAATTATTTAATTTTTTATTATTTTCTTCCTCTTTTCTGGACTTATTGCATTTGTTTTTGACTCTTGACTTATTAAAAATCAAAAGTATGGAAGTGATATAGAGTTATATAAAGTTTGATTCGAAACCAACTATAAAATATATTTAGACCGAGTCAAGGTTCTGAAATTAAGCATTTAGAATTTTGGTAAGGTTTTAATTCTTTTGCTATTTAAGCAAATTCTTGAAGCATCTTCAAGTTTAATTTAACTGCCTTTAAACATATTTCGAAACCTTCTCTTTATTAGTTCAGGAACTAGTTTCCGTATTCAGACTTAACTTATTTTTTCTATTTTGAAATTAAGTTTAAGACTGTTGGAAAAAGTAACAGCCAAAATAATTGAATACACAATTTTTGATATTTGACAACATTTTGAAGACATTTTGCTACACTGTGCCATACCATCAAATTGTACAATTAAAACCGCTAGACAATCAAAAGAAGAAGAAGAAGATCCGTTCGTCGATGCGTTGTTGGCAAACGTCGTAATTGTTGTTGTTGTTGTTGTTGTTGGCAGTGTCAATACCTTCCACAACGCCCCCAAATTGCTTATGACACACACAAACACACACACACACACAGACACCGACGCAACTTACACATGTCCCGTGTGTGCCCAGCAGGCCAAAGTGTTTTTGGGGCGTTTTGTTATGGTTTTTTGCTATTGTTGTTGTTGTTGTTGAGCTTAGGGCGGCATGGCATGGCAAAAGTGACGAACTGAGCAAATGAGCGACTGAGCAACTGAATGACTGACTGACAATCTTCTTGGGCGCCCAGTCGCAACGCGTCGTGGCGCAATTGTGTCTCCCCCTTACCAAACTCTTGCCCCCGTTTGCGACCCACACAGTTGCGTACATATATCGCATATCGCACCTGATATAGGTTGGCCGCTGCGTCGTCAGCGTCAGCGTCGTCGTCGCAGCCCATTGTGTGGGGCGGCCAACCAACCATTCGTATAATTGTCGATGCGTTAAGGTAATTGTACACCGCCACCCCAGCCCATAACCAAGTGCTGCTGACTGAGCAAGCCACCAAAACTACTACGAACAGAAAGAAGCAGCAAGGCCAAGACCCATTTATAAGTGTTGTTGCTGCTGTTGTTGTTGTTGTTGCTTGCTTGTATCTGTAACAATATGTATCTATAACTTATGCTATATGTGTGTATCTGTATCAGTGCACTGAGAAGAACTTGCCTTAAAGTGATTCGAAATGTTGCAAAGATAATCAAATGATAAGTAAAATTGATATATGTGCACAATGTTTTCTTAATATTTTTCGATTTTTCGATATAGTACTAAGATGCTAAACCTAAGTTTTCTTTGGCATTTTCTTTCAGTGTGATTATTTGAGCTCAATGCTTGTCTTAGACGAATGCTTTAGCTTCGACTGCGGTTCTATTCTGTTCCATTCCATTCCATTCTGTTCTTTTCTGTTCTGTTCTGTTTGATGGCGTCGCGTCGAGTCACTCAGTCGATCCTAAGTTTTGGCGTTTGTCGTCGTCGTCGTCGTCGTCGTTTGATGGCACGCTCCGGCGCCTGTGAGACCTCAGCCCCATCTAAACACCCATTCACAATTCACATCCTACGCAATTGTGGAACCACTTTGTAGAGCATTTAAAACGTTGCCATTTAGTTTTTGCTGACACCAATTTTGGGCATCGGTTGGATTCGTTCGTTTGTTCGTTCGTTTGTTTGTTTGTTTGGATTTGGTTTTTGGTTTTGATGGTTTGATTTGCTAGATTTGATTTCAGGAAATCTATGTCACACACACACACACACATACAAACAGAAGCTCACGCACTCGCTCACCTGGCTGAATGGCTCGTTGCATTCGCATTCGCATTCACACTATTCACACAATTCACACTATTCACAATTCGCATTTTGCATTTGGCATTCGCAATTGGCTTTTGTGTGATTTGTTGTATTCACTGTCTGGATGTCTTTTGTAACAATTCAAAAAATTATAGCAATTAAATGCATTCTACTTTGGATCGCCACAACTCTTACCAATCCCCTCCCATCAGCCCATTGCCTACAACAATTAGGTGACATTAGCTCTGAGGATAACAAGTTGTTCAATTGTGAATGGAAATTTAAGTAAAATTATCATTTTTAATATACAAGTTACATATAAGAAATTGCATTTATTTCATCGATTTGAAATTAATCAAAATTATATTTGCTATAAACAAGTAAGAAGGCAGAAAGTCGGGGAAGCCCGACCAGAAGATACCTTGAACCCAGTTGCAATAAGTGAAGGGTTAGCGCCCCACGAGTATTTCTTAACCGATTTAGACGAAATTTTCAGAAAAGTTCTATCGTTACCCATTATTTCAACACCCATTTTTACATTTATCGAATTCGATATTTGTTGTCATCGATTCCATGTGTATTTCGTAAACCAGAATAGTTATCTATAATTTGAAACAAACTTGTTCTGCTTATGGTATAGGATAAAACATGTATTCAAAATCTGAGATCGGACAGAAGGAAATATCGAATTGGCTATTGATGCTGATCAAGAATATATGTATATAATTTATAGGGTCGGATCGATGCATAACTTTTGCACAAAACCATCATACCTTGTTTTACCCATTTTATGGGTTCAGGGTATAAAAAGCTGTATGAAACATTTCCAATCAATATTTTTGCACACTTTCGACTGCTCATTGAGGATCTGTTAAGCTGATGCTGCAAGGCGTCAAGTCTTTATATATATATCCATATATACATACTATATCACAGCAGTCAAGGGTTTCATTTCATTTCATTTCGTTTTGTTTTGTTTTTTGTGCCTGTTTCGAATTATTTTTATATGCAGTCATCAACAGCTCATAAGTACATATATTTTTATTGCCAACGCGCTTTCAAGATATGCATCTGGAAACAAAAACAACAACCAACAATACAAATACAAATACAAATACAAGAAACAAGCGGCCTGTCGCCTCTTGTTGAAGATAATGACAAATACGATAATGATTATAATGATGATGATGATGATGATGACTAGTTCTACGTACAGATTTCCAATAAAAATGCTGTCCAGTTAAATTTCGAGTTCGAGTTTGAGTTCGAGTTAACTTAAACCGAGTTCCACATCAGAGATGATCAGTATTTCATCTGGCCGTGTGCATGTGTGTGTGAGCGAGATTTACACGCTGATACTACAAGAAATACACAAAAAAAATAAAAATAATAAAATAAAAAAACCAAAAAAGAGGCAACAAAATAACGTTGCCTTCGCTTGTCGATGGCCGCAGCAGCAGCAGCAGCAGCAGTTAGTCACAAAGTGTAAAATCTTTTTTGAAAATATCCAGAATTATAAAGCTATCTCTGTCTGGCCAAAAAATAATTTTTCTTTTCAATTTTTTTGTTGTTGTTTCATGGCTGTAAAGATTTATTTCTTTATTTGGCAGCAGCAGCCCCTTTGCCGCCGCCACACTGTTTTATTACCAGGAAATTTGTATTTGATACGTTTTTTCCGCGTTTCTGTAGCGTTTTTTTTCGGGTGCGACATTGTCGCGACAAAACTGACACCAAAACGCCATCGAGTCCAACGTTGGGTATTGAAAGCTTTGCAGAGGATGAGGAGGTTATCTGTATGTCCATCGACACGTGAGACATAAGTGGTTCGGGACCCGAACAACAAAACAAAACGGTGTCAAATGGTAGCCAAACTTCGTAGAATACTAGATCTACATACGAAATCAATTAGTTCACAGAAATGCGTAAAAATTACTTTGAAATACTATATATTCAAATTGCTCAAGAAAATTTGGGCTAACTCAGTTATCGATATGATATGTGTGTGTGTGTGTGTGATGGTTGACCTTGTTCTGTCAATTATATATAATAAAGCTCTGTAACTGTCGCTTTCGACACGCTTTCAATTCAATTCAATTTCATTTATTGTAGCAGGTCCGTGGATAATTAAAAAGACTAGCGCCAGCAGCAGCAACTGAAATGGTAGCAACTGCCACCAGCCCAGAATGCCTCATCGATCAGTTAAAAAGTTAATAAAATACTCAATAGCAACAACAACAACAACAAGAAGAAAGCTCATAAAAATGTGTGCAAACAATCGATCAATCCGAAATTTGACAGCAGCGCGCCAAACTCGACTCAACCTCAACTCACATGCTCAATTTCTTGTCCCCCCGTCTGCAGTGGGCTGAGATTCTGTTGCTGCTGCTGCTGTTGCTAACAAACAAATCTTTAAAGGCAAACTTCAAAACAATTACACAGCAACATTTCCAGCAAGAAGCCAAAGGCATGCAAAAGATACAGATACAGATACAGATACACACAAGTGTATTGTGAATGCGTCGTATCTGTAAGATACAACAGACGGACAGACAGAAAGACAGACAACTGCCACTGTATGTATGGTATACGACTGCTGGCTGTTGATTCAAGCGATTAATCGATAACAAATAAAAACATTTCGACAACTACTTCCAAAGAAGAAGTAACTCTTGCCTCTTTTGAGACTTCTCGGTCTCTGTAACTTCTTCCTTCTTCTTTCGACTTGAAGTTGGAGTTTTGCCTTTGCCTTTGCCTTGCGCTGTAGGCTGTCAACAACTCGACATTGTGTGTAGATGAGTGGCGTACCGTGGTACGCATAAATGCCATGGAAATTTTCTTTTTAATCAATTATGAGTATTAAGCAAAGGGGCACACACTAACACACAGTTGGCCAAACAGCCAACTCTCAAACTCACACATTCATATTTTGGTGACGCGGCAATGCAAGCCCGAAACGAGAAGAAATACAGATAAAAATCGCAACAAATTCTTTATTGAATGCGACCCAAACATGAGTATCTACATATACATATATATATAAATACATTTGTGTAAGTATTTACTATATATAGCGAGTGTGTAAGTTGTGTGAAGTAGCACTTTGTCTGCGCCTCAATGTTGAAGTAGCAGCTGCGGCCGCAGGGAGAACTAAAAGTACCGATTTATCCGGAAAGGAACTCTGAATTCGGGAGCTTACATTCAACATAGGTTTTTGTTGTCTCTGTATCATGCATTTGTTTGCGATTTCAGTCAAGAATCATAATATGATATATCAGACAACAACAAGAAAAAAGTTAAAGCTTTGAGCTTTTGTTTTTTATGTTTTGCTGATTTCGTAGATCCTAAGAAAGTAATATGCCGCTTGCTACCAAAAAATTGTAGAGCATAGCACAAATCAAACAAATCATAATCGGTAGATAATAATGACGACGACGAAATGATGATGATGATGATTTGGATGGTAGACAGTAGCTGAATATGCTTCAAACGGTCGACAGTTTGTCTGTCAAATTGATATTAGACGTTGCCACGCGGCTGCAGAGGGCCAAGTAGGCAGCGGCAATGTCAAGTACAGAAACTGCGACGTTGGCGATGACACTTCTTGTGGCAGGCAGGCAGGCAGGCAGGAGCTTGCTACAAGGAAGCGTTCAAGTCTCCAGGCGTAGGCCGCGGCTGGCACTCTGACCATGGAGACATGACAGACTCTGACTGTTGCGCCGACTGCGCCGACTGCGACTGCTGCTGCTGCGACTGCTGCTGCTGTTTGCTGGCTTCTGTTTGCGGCACTCTGACTCAGCAAAAACTCATGCAGGCAAACGAAGACGGAGGCTCATGGCAAATGCTGCTGATTTTCTGGTTGGCTTCTCGCCCGGCTTCAACCTGTTGGCAACTCATTAAATAATGCCGATGACTGGACAAATTTCAAATATACATATATATATATATATATATATACTTTTTGCTGCTGAATGTTTAAATGAAAAATTATTAAACACAACCAGAGGGCCATAACCGTAAAAGGGGCGAAAAGAGCTAAAGCTCAAATTTATAATCCTCGGTTGTGCAGCTAAATTGCAGTTGGTCAACGTTGGCGTTATAATTCGACTCAACTGCCCAACTGCCGACTAACCAGAATTTTCAGGCAAGTTGCAAGTCCGATTCCAATTCCTGCCCAAGTGACACTTGTACAGATTTTCTTAATGCGCTAAAGTGCCACTTGTCGTCTGTTGACGCACCTCGTCCTTCAGATTCACAGCAGTCCCCCAGCCCCCCCCTCCTGTAAGTGTCCCTCCTGATCGAACGAAACATTTGTCTCTTCGTCGTTTCTTGCACAAAGTTTTGTGTTAAATCAGCGCTTAATGTGTGAAAGAGACAAAGCGTTTGTAACAGACAGACAGACAGACAGACCGAAACAGAAGAAGATAAAGAAGAAGCCTTACAGGTTTGTCTGTTGTTGTCTGATTTCAGTTTCTAATTGCTGGCCAACGCACAATTTGTCATATGCCAAATTAATAAACGACTGGCAGCGGCAATGCACCTTCGAAGCCATTGAAGCCAGAACCACCACGAGCACCGCCAAAACCACCAGAACCACAGGACTGAACCACAAAACAGTAGCAGCTGATTTGGCTTTAAGTTGGCAGGGCAACCGCTGATTGAGTGGCTGTCTGTCTGTTTGTCTCCTTCGTTCCAAGTGTGTGTGTGTGTGTGTGTGTGTATGAGGTAAGGGCCTTATCGGTGTATGATCTCCTTCAAAAATCAGAAATCATCATCTAAACAAAAAACTGTGCTTCAAAAAATCAAAAATAAATAAACATTTTCGGTTCACGATATCGATGAAATCTTACGAATTTTGTTCTCATTTAAATCTTTTGTTGGTTTCCAATTAAATTGATGGATGGATGTCTTAGCTTGATAAGATACAATGCTAAATATCTCTCTCGATGATGACAAAATTGTAATAACTGCTTAAGTAATAACGCCTTGAATCTGCTAAGAAATTTTCACTACATTCACATCTTTATACAGTCGAACTTCCCCTAAAGAAGTTTTCCTTCGAAAGAATTAATTTTCAGATGGCTATAATCCCAATCCCTCGATCACATTTCCATACGAAATTTATATATCGATTTTTGGGAAGAGTTTTAAGTACTAACAATTTTGCGATTTTGAGACTCTTTTTGAGTTGCCTCCCGTTGTCAAGATGTGAACCTTGGAAAAATATCACAAAAACGCTCGAACAAAAACTTTGATAAAATCAAAAAACCATTAAAGCAGCCAATTTGACAAAACTAATAATGCAAAAGTGTTTCGTCTCTTTCAGAAAAATAAATATCAAATGATAGTTAGATTTTTAATATGCTGCACATTACTTCTATATATACATATATATATTTTAAGCAACCAAATCAATATAAAAACAATTTCTTTAACATAAACTTGACTTGCATCTTTCGACTTAACATTTTTTGTAAGTATTGTATAGTAGTTAGGCCGCCATTATAAGTAATTGCTGCCAAGTTGGGGCAAAAGTCTGCGTTGAATGCTTCCAATCACCGAACATTTAATAAATCTTAAAAGGGGCGTTCTTCTTATACACAACAACGAGTCGACGAGGAAGCTGAAACCACAACCACAACGACAACTTCGCTTGATTCCAGCTAGTTGTTGTTATAGTTGTTGTTGTTTTTGTAATGATGGCCAAAGTGGCTAGGCAGCTTTTATTAATATTTTTTTGTAATTTTTTTTTTGCCATTTTTTTTTGTAATTTTTTTTTTTGCGCTCAGCTACTTAACCGAACCGAAGCGCAAATGAAGTTCGAAAAAGCAAAAACAATAACAAGTATAAAATCGTTTGAAATGACACAGGATGACAATGAACAAACAGCGATAAAGAAGAGCAGCAGTAGCTATAGGCTGTCATACTTACTCGTTGTTGTTGTTGTTGCAGACGAGCAAAAAACGTTCAAGAAATAATTACAAATTAAAATGAAACACAAATGGAGGGATGGCGAGGGAACAGGGCAAAAGGGGCTTATACATAAAAAGTAGTACTACTACGATGATGATGATGAGGAAGGGACGACAAAAGGCAAAATACTCTACTCTCTTTACAAAAAGTTTATAAAAAATAGCTGCGACGCTGCCGCTGGCCACGCATGCGCAAAGATTTGTCATAATTGATAAACGACAACAGCTGCCACCAACAACAACAACAACAACAGCAGCTTAAGAAATACATACATGCTACTATATACATACATATATATGTATATAGTATCTGACGACAAGTCAGTAAGTTAGTCCAGTCGATGGCAGCCCAGAGGATACCATACCCAATGCCAATGGCAATGGCAATGGCAATGACAGTGTAACGCCTCGCCGGGCAGACAAATCGAAGCATTGTCATTTTGACGTGGCTCTGTCTCTGTCTCAGTTGGGAGTTAGGTGAGCCAAGTGCTAGTTATATTTATAATTGAATTAACAGACCAATTTATTTATAGAAAAAAAATGTGTACTGAGAATTTTCTTTTTCTATCATAATAATAATATTATTTGTTTGTTTTTTTTTTTGTAGTTACACTTAACTTAATTAAAAACTATTTTCACATAAATGAATTAAATTTTTAAACGAATTTATTAAAGAATACAAAACTTACAAATGGCCTTGTAAATATTTCCTTCAATTATATAATATTAATAAAAGTTAAAACTAATTAATAAAATAATTTCGAAAAAAATATATATATAATTTTTAAACTATTTTAAATATTGATAGTTGAGATGATACATTTAAAATGTTCTTAAGATCTTTCGAGATCGAAGAGTAATATTTTTTGAATAAGCTTAAACGAAAACACTTTTGTTTAAGATTTATTATATGTATTTAAATATACAGTACGACCTCGATCAACGCAACCCTCGATAAACGCAACTCCTCGATAATTGCAACACCAAAATTCTTAACTTGAAAAAAATTTACCTCATTTTAAGCAACTTTCTAAGGAAATCATACAAAGCACAGACCATAATTTCTAATTTTATCAAAAACTTAATAAATTAAAATGAAATCCTTGCAGATAAACTCGATTTACTTTGATTTAAATGATAAGAAAATGCATCTACTTTTGGCAATAGGTCTCTTAGCCAACAAAAGATTATCCCTCGGTTATCGCAACCACCTCAGTTTTCGCAACAGGCCAAATTCTAATAGGTTGCGTTAAGCGAGGTCGTACTGTATATATTTATATGACTACTATTAACTAGATAAAGTGCATATTGATTATTGTTATTTATTATATATTTATTTAACCTAATGCTTCATCTTAGTCTTTAATAGTTGAATTTGTGGTCAATGATCTTTTACTCAGTTATGTTCTACGAACAAAGTAAAGTTGTGCTAGCAAACTAAGTAAATGACAATGACAATTGATAACTACTATTTACTACTATGCTAGTCACCTGTGATTCTCGATTCCCAACTCTCGACTCCCAAGTGACAACAACGAATGACGCCAAATTGGCAGCAGCGCTTCGTTTCGAACGTGAGAACCAATTGCTATGTATGGTCATTACAAGCCGTCCACCGTTTTGTCCCAACTAACTGACGGGATTTTGATGTTGCTGTTGCTGTTGTTGTTGCTGTCCGTGTTGGTTAGAGCGAGAGATAACCCATAAATATTTTAATGATGATTACATTTTAAAAACGAGTGAGGAGCACCTGAACAGCAGAGCATGAACAGCAATGGCATGAAATCGAATCACAGTACCGATCAACAGTTGCAAGCTATCCACTCTGAGTCTTGGGTCTGAGTCTTGGGTCTGTGTCTGTTGCCTGTTGCCCTGATGAGCTACTACACAAGTACAACGCGACACTGACGACATTTTTGGAATTACATTGACAGGCCAAGTTGAAACTAAAAGCGATAATTATTGCCAACGCAAACGGGCTTACCGGGCTCCAACGGATCCGGATCTCTTTCTTTCTCTACCAAAGAACAACAACAACAACAACAACTAAAAGTGTTGGTGATCGTGTCGCGTAAGCTCAAAGAGATCGCTGCCAAAGTCCTGATTTTTCGCAGCTGTTTTATAGAGCTGATCGACGCGTCTCCGTTTGCGTCTCTGTCTGCTGCGTCTGCGGCGGCGTCTTGCCAATGTAATTTCAATAATTTTATCTGGTGATGCTCGCGCGCCAGCCGTGATTCGATTGGTGAAGCTGGCAGCGGGCAGCGGGCGGGGCGGGCAACGTTCAACGTGCCGGTGACAGATCAAAGCCTCAACAACTATTCCTATCTCATTCTGACTTGGGTTGGGTTGGGTTGAGCAGATACAATTGAGTGTTGAGTTGAGTTGGGCGCGCAAAGTCGGCAAAGATCAGTTCACCTGCGCCTTGGGTTAAACAGCATTGGGCGGCGATTTGCCATTGCTGCTGCTGCTCCAGATGTTTAGCTGCACTTTGGCGGCAACCAAGATGCGATTCCAATCACACACACACACTCGCACACACACTCATACACACAAGGGCACATTCAAAATGCAATCATCAACATCAGAGTGAGGCCTCATCGCGCGCTGATTGTTTCTCTCTCTCTCTCTATCTGTCTCTCTCTCTGTCGCTCTGTCTGTTTGCCAATTACTCGCCAGCATTGTTGACATGCCTTTTTCCATTTGCATCGTTTTCGTATTGATTTGTTTAAGTTCGGGGCCAAGTGTCTCTGGCCACGCCAATCAGCGCAAATTTTCGGCCACAAAAAACAAAAAACAAAATAACAAAAAAAAAACCGCATCAAAAACAAAACTTACGCATTTTTCTCCCACGGCACAGCAGCGTGTGAATGAGAAAATCCATTTCATCAAGCTTCTTTTTTTTTGTTTTGCCTGCCAAGTTCAATGAGCCAGCCGATCGCAAAAGTAACAAGTATGTCAAAAATCTATCGGATCCAAAACCGGACAACAACAACAAGCCGATTGATGACAGATGGATGATTGCACGATGGAACGATTGACACTTGGATTGGTTGCATGGTTGCATGGTCGCATGCCTCAACGTCCTGTAGGTCAGTTATCGACCCAGTTTATGTGAGAATATTCCGTATTGGTTGAGCATTTCCGTTTGTCACACAGTTTTTCTATATTAACCTAAACTTCATTGCATATAATTCCAATATATTATTTCTAACTTAAAAAATTTACTGAAAATTATTTAAGAATTTTCTAAAGAATTCTTAAAGCGATTTTTTTTGATTGTATTTGTATTTATCGTATGAAAACTTTTCAAATTTCTCTCATCTTGATAAGCAAATCAATCAAGTCTTAACTTAAAATCCTTAGTCAACAGTTTCAAAAACCACAACAACAAAACTAAATCAATGTCAACGAGACGGTAAATTGATTTTGAAGTTCAAGGTATGAAGGGCACATTAAAAATACGAGTTTGACATGCAAATGAAAATTTTGCCACGCCTTTCACCATTTGTACCAAAAAAAAAAAAAAAAACTACTACTAATAAAAGCAATACACAACAAACAATTTCCAAAAACTTTTTCCCACACCAATTGGCAATTGACTGGCCTGATACGGAATAACTGGGCTATATATATGTATGTATATATTTATTTGTGTCTTGCCATTAGTGCGGGGCGCAGTCGCATTTAATTTGGAATTCCATAAACGTTTCAGTTCAAACATAAAATAAATAAAAATCAGTACAATTTCGAAGAGTTGTTAATGTTGTTGTTGTTGTTGTTGTCTTGTGTGTTGCCTTTGCCTTTGAGCTTTAGCGACAATCACTCACGTTGGATGCCTTGCCTGACTGCCTTTTGCCTGCCACAAAGTGGTTCCGTCTCTACTCGCCTCCTTGCCCCTGTTCTGTTCTGCATCTCGGTTAATGCTCCTGTTGTTGCTGTTGTTGTTGCCTCAATTGGCAATGTCTTTGGCGATGTTTGCGCGTTAAACGTTTTTTTTAGCGTATATATTGAAATTGAATTTGTGTCGCTCGACACGATGACTTATTCAATTATTCGATAACACGTGATTGAATTATTGATAAATAGCTCTTTTGTCGCTTTGTACTCAACCCAACTACTTACTACTACCTAAATATATGTATATAAACTTACGCGCGATTTTTATACCCTGAACCCATAAAATGGGTAAATCAGGGTATAATGGTTTTGTGCAAAAGTATGTAACAGGCAGAAGGAAGCATCTCAGACCCTATAAAGTATATATATTCTTGATCAGTATCAATAGCCGAGTCGATATGGCCATGTCCGTCTGTCCGTCCGTCTGTCCGTCTGTCTGTCTGTCCGTCTGTCCGTCTGTATGAACGCGTAGATCTCAGAGACTACAAGAGCTAGAGACTTCAGATTTGGAATATAAGTTCTCCTATACCATAAGCAGAACAAGTTTGCTTCAAATTATCGATAACTACTCTGGTTTTCGATATACACATGGAATCGATAACAAAAACATATCGAATTTGGAAAATGTAAAAATGGGGGTTGTTGTAATGGGTAACGATAGAACTTTTCTCAAAATTTCGTCTAAATAGATTAAGAAACACCAGAGATATCGTAAAGTTAAGTCAGTATGTAATGAGTTTTGTTTAAAGTGATCATTATTTAAAGCATACTTTTAGGACGCAAGGACAGCAACTGGGTTCAGGGTATATTCTGGTCGGGCTAACCCGACTAGAGCCTTCTTACTTGTTAATTCTTTGAAAAGTTAGTTTTTATTTGATGTGCATAGAGTTGTCATTCATTGTCAAGTGTTTTGTGAATATTAACGTGCTTGTTATTGTGACTTCGTCTAGTTTAAATCGACTCTGTGTAGTTTGATTTTTTCCATTTGTTAAGTATTTCACTTACTAAGTTCAAAGTAAAAAAGTTTAGAGAAGAAAACATGATTCAACATGGGGCACAAAAGGATTTATAAGTTTCACATATATTTTATTTAAAAGAAATAATTTCTTTGGCGATGTTTCTATAATGTCTATAAAAGTTGTTTGTCTTGAAATAAATGTTTAACAATAAATCACTTAATCGTTTATAGGACACGAATAAGGACATCTAAATCATTTAATAACAATTTTGACAATTACCTTTTTTTTTGAATCGAACTCTTTGATTTCTTTTTAACTCCATTCTTGAATGGAGAACAATTTGGTGTAACTGTCATATATATATGTATATGGTAGTTGAATCCGTCCTATGGTCTGTCATATAGGTTTATGCTTTGCTGAACATTTTCATGATTGGGCGGTTCATTTGTCTTTGTCTGTGAATAATTTTTATGACAAGCGTGTGACTTTTCCTTTATAATATGCTATTATTGTTAAGTTGCTTAACGCTGTGGCAACAAGTTGAAAAATGTTTTTTTCTTCTGTATATTTTTTATATCCACTTTTCGAACTTGTAACTGTCAATCGAGCCAAGTTTGACAGCTCATTTTGCATAATTGTGTGGCGTTACGGGCCGAGCATACAAATTTAATATTGAACTCAATTTTAAATGCTTTGATTTATGGTAACCATTTACAATGCCCCCGTTCCACCGTTCCACCGTTCCCGCTTTCATCAGTGACACCCGTCACTCTGCGAAAAGGGGCAGTGGTTGGGGGCAAGGGCAAAGCTTATTGAAACGTTTTAAGATCAAAAATGCTAATTGAGCTGTTTATCGATGTGTCAACAACAAAACACCAAATCGAAACGACAAGCCACAAAAAAGAACTCGAACAATGGCCCCACATTAAACAGCGACAATAACAACATTTATTAATTTGAATTGTTTTTGTTGGTGGAGGCGCTCCTGTGCTGTGTTTTCATTTATGGTAATGTCCGCCCTGCTCCACAAACTTTTATTGACCATTAAAAATTGTGTCAAAATGTGTGTGTGGAAAATTGTTGATTGTTAACTTTGTTTGAAAAGTGCGCTTTTAATGTGAAACCAATCACAAATAACAATTGTAATTCCAATCACGAAATCGAAACAATAAACTTAACACAGAACACATAGAATATTAAATGTGTTGAAGCTAAGCATCTCTTACTTACAATTATCTCAAAACTTGTGTAGTTTTATATGATGAAAAGTAAGATTTAAAAAAAAACAATCGAACTTGTCATGTTTCTAATGATAACTGTTAACTATGTTAAAAATATCAATAATAAACAAAACAATTATTTTTATTGGAGTTTACTCCTTAAGAATCCATTTGCATATACTAAGTAGCCCGGTATGACGAATGTTGGATACCCTTATAACATATATGTAAGTGCTAGTGTCAATTTTCATTCATATATATTTTTCATATATAAATAGTTGATTGAACTACATAAACACAGGTAGGACTTACATATATGTTATTAGGGTGTCCAACATTCGTTAGTTCATTCTCTTGTTAAAGAAGTCCGCTATGTTAGTCCGAAAAAAAAGTAAACTCGAGTCGTGCGTCGAAGCTGAGCTGCATTTTGATTGTAATTGAAAATGGTCTATATTATTATATCTATGATATAACATTTTTTAAGATAGTACGAATCTTTTCAGCTTTGATTTTTGCTATTAGCTTAATTATTGTTTGACCTTAAGTTATATATATATCTTTTTTTTTTTGGCAAATGCATTAGATTTGATGAAGTTTTCTTGTTACTTATCGTTCTCTCTTCTGTTTCATTATGTTATCTTTTTTTATATATGTCTTCGATAAATAGCTATTCCTATACCTGCTCTATTGCCATATTTGTACGCTGACGAATTGTTAATTATACTTCGATACTAAGAAACTCAAACCAATCGACATTGGCTACAATTAATAACTAAAGCTACAACCCCGAACACAAACACACACACACACACACACTGAATCGCTTATAGCCTTAACTCCTCTCTCTCTCTCTCATCATCATTTGGGCCCTGTTTGCCGGCCAGAAGCCGTCAAGAGACGCAGTAAAGCGTGAAGGCAAAATGCCAAATGCCAAAATGAAATGAAATCAAATCAAAATCGAAAAACTTTTAAATGAATAGACATGCAGATCGGACAAGCAACAAGAAAAGATAAAAATATATATAAATATACCGCAGACCGCATCGATAGAGAAGGGGGCGAGTCGCAGGGCAGGTTCTTTGAATAATGAGGCAAAACTTGGGGGTAAAACTGATTAACTACGTGGCCGCGAATACGCGAATGGACTGTCAGCCAAACAGACACACTGCGACAACAACAGCAACAAAAGCTCACTGACTGACATTTGATTATTGGCTTCCAATTTGTTGCAGATGTGTCTTGGTCGATTCAGCCCCGCTCTCTGCTCTCTGCTCTTCTGTTCTTTATATGTATATTTTTTTTTGTAGCACAAATTGCGTGCCAGTCGCTGCGGCTGAGCTGTGGTTGAGGCTGTGGCTGCAATCACGGCTCGCAAATTTGCAAAATGTGGCCAACAACAAAAGCAGAAGTCGCAACGAACAGAAGTCAAATTGTGGCCAACATGGAAATTAGTGGATCTCTCGTCCATTCAGCTCAGATCGAAGCAACAACAGCAGCAGCCGTGATCTCGATTTGAAACTTTTGTGGCGGCTGCAAATCGGCGGCAGGAAAGCAGTTATTAAGTTCGCTTTGGCGCTAGTGCCAAACAAAGATGGCAAATCAAGCGACCGAGAGTAGTAGAGCCGTTAATGTGTGTGTGTGCAAGCGAGAGGGAGCTGTTTTTAATGAAGGCAGTTCGATCGATTTGGCTGTTGTTGTTGGTTGTTGGTTGTTGCCCCTGTGCCTGTGCCTGTGGCTGGCTGCAAGTCGTGGCCGTGCCATGCCACCGCCTGTCAACTCTGTTGCAACTCTTTCGACCAGTCCTCGCCACAGTTTTGTTGTTGCTGGCTGCTGGCAGCATTTTCGATCTGTCTGTCAGTCAGCTGCCATTTTTTTGCTTTGGCCTTAGCCACAGCTACGCTTAAAGTAACCAACCGAGCCAAGCTGGCCAAAATGCTGGCCAACCAATTGATTGACATTGCCCATAACGCCCTTTTTTATTTATTTCTTGCTGCTTAGGCCGCAACCCATTGGTTGTTTCTTTCTCTCTCTCTTTCTATCTCTTTCTCTTTGTGTATTACTTTTGCGCACAACTGTACCGGAAATGTGTAAAGCGAGCCATTCATGAGTTTCTGTTGAATTAAGCTTATAAAAAACAACTACAACTACAAATTATACAACAATACTTGTAATTAATTAAACCAAAAACTTAAAAAATGATTATGAAGGGATGGTGGGGGGAGGGGTGGAGGGGGGGTTAATATAACCCGTCAACAGGCACTCAACAACCAGTTGCCAAGTTGTTGCCACTTCATTCAAGAAACAAAAAAAAAAAAACTGAGAATGGCGACAAAAAAATAAATAAAATAAAAACAGAAACAGAAACACAGTTATCTCATGGTACCTGTGTGCCACACATACAGCCATACACACATATTAATAACTGAAGATGGCCCCGAAAACGAAAAAAAAAAACAAAGAAAAAGACAAAGTCGTTGAGCGGTCAAAGCCGTCTAATTATGAAATTCAAAGAAATTAAGCATATTAAAAGCTGCAAAATAATGTTATAGATACATACACATGTGTGTGTGCGTGTGTGTGTGTAGCTTTTATAATTAAATTAGCTGCAGCAACAAGTGAATTTTTTGTTTGGATTAATGCGGGGCTATCAATCAAATCAAGTCAACGCGCAGAAAGCGTTGGGAAAAACTAAAAAAATGCTGCTGCATCAAAGATCTATTAGGATGAACAAGCAAAGTATAATAATCGATTCATTAATAGTTACAATATGATTTTATGATGAGTTTATGAAATTTGATTTTGTGTTTTTTTTATTGACTTTATCTCAATTCAGATTTTTTTGAGTTGAGTTTTTGTTGTTGTAAGGGCATAACAAATTCGTTACTTCCTTTGAGCTGCTAGCAATTCGCAATTTCCCTGTGGCTTTATATTGTTATTTGTATCTTGTCGCTTTTGTTGTTGTATTTGCATTGTCGAATCGAATGACAAATTGATACACAAGTTTTGGTGGGGGCTGTCAATCGGCAGTTTGTTTGAAGTTGGGGCCGATGCGGCATTGCCTGGACTTGAATTTCTAATTGCAAGTGCTATAAAAACCGAAACCGAAACAACAACAACAACAACTGGCAACTGGCAACTACTAACAAGTTCTACGCGCCAACAGCGCCATATTTTGGAATGGTTGGAATGGTGTTTTTGGGCATTTTCTCACCACGTAAAGAGCTAAAAACTTAAATGTCGACAAATTTATAATCATTACGAATAAAGTTATGTCTTTATAAACCTTTTTTTATGTTTTTTACTCTTCTTTTTAGTAGCTGCTTGAGAAGAATATTTGGAGTTTTTGGAGTTTTGGGTAAGTTTAATAATAATAATAATAAACCGCCGCTCAAAATCCATTAAAATATCATTTAAAAATCAATGTATTCTTAGCTTATTCTTTTGAGAAAATCCCATTACTTCAATTGACTTGTAATTTTGTGCTTTTTCGAACTTTCCCAGGCCGAAGCTAAGTCTGTGGCAGACAAAGCGCCACAAATGCCACAATTCTAATTAAATTCTCAGCAGTTCTTTTTCTGCTTCATTCATGCAATTTTTGATTGACATTTTACATTAAATGTGAGAGAGCGAGAGAGACCAGACAAGAGAGTCTGTTAGACTTGGACGCAGTCTGAGCCGTGGCAGTGGCAATGGCAGTGGCATACTAGTTTGGATCGCCGAGCGTTGAAATTGATCAATTTCACATAATTTCAAGGCAACTCGACGCGGTAATGCAAATCCGACAGCTGCGCCTGCGCGTTAGAATCAGCGCTATACAAAAAAAAAAAAAAAAAATGTGTAGAATTAGAAAAAGATACTAAGACACACACACACACAGATACAGCTACAGCTACGGCTACGTATTCATAGTAGATATAAGTCCGTCGGCTTATGATTGACAACAAACTGAATTGAGTCGAGTTCTTCTTCCTGGTAGAATATATATACATATATTTACTTATACTATAGTATGTATATCTGTATGTTTTGCTTTGACGCTATGCCATTCTCATCGCCATCCTCCAGTGCGTCCAGCACATCCATCCGCAATGACAACTTGACGTGCTTTGGGCGCTTTAAACGTTTTTGGTTTTGGCTTTCGGCCGCTCCTTTACACCTTCTTCTCCTCATCCTTCGTTTCGTTTCGTTTCGTTTGGGTTTTAATTGCTCGACGTTGTCTGCTGTATTTCTTGTATTTCTTCAGCTTCTTTCACAATTCTCATTGATCTTTTTCGAATGTGCGCAACTGTCGGATTCGGCTTCGGATTCGGATTTCTGTGCTGCGCTGTCAGTGGTTCCTTGTGGCATCAACTTTATCTGCAGTCACACAGTCACACACTCATGGCATATCTTTGATTTGCTAATTAACGGTTTGTCGGCTGAGTTTGAGTTTGACATTTGAACATGAGTTCTTGACATTTGGCGCGGAGCGGCAATCGGCTCTGGATTCAGTTTTGTTCTTAAGCGTTTAATTGATCCTTAGTTTGGAACGCGAATATTGATACTCTTTCACTTTAATCCAAAGTAAAAAGATCAAAAAAAGAGTTCTTCAAGGAAATAGTTAATATTTTTTATTTTCAACAAAGTTTCATTATATTCCTCAACGTTTCTTCAATGGTTTTGTAAGGTTGGGTTTGTTATATGTTGGAATTTTCATTGTCAAGGATTTGAGTTGAGGTCGTATAATATTAATGATGATGTGGTGTTGATGTTAAGTGCAGTTTAATAAATGAATTGTCTTTTGCGAGTCTTTTCAAAAAACAAAAATGAGCTATGTAGCCCACGAGGCTGTGTCTAATTCATCAAGTGTGTGTGTGCAACGTCAACTTCCTGCATTTGCATGTGGCAACAGTAAGTTGTTGCTGTTGTGAACCAACAACAAGAAGAAGAATTACAGCGTCAGAGTGTAAAGTCAATGCATTTCGGGTAATAGATGCTACAACTTTTAGTTGTAGTTGTTGTAGTGCATTTTTTTAACTAATTCATTTTGTTTTTTTTTAGTTGCTAGTGGCTAGTGGCTAGTGGCTGGTAGCTCATTTGTCTGTTGGTGGTTTCTGGGCGCTGTCTCTCTCTCTCTAACCAACTAACTGCCCGCAGTCTTCAATTCAGGCTCGTTTGCCGGCAAGCCTACTATTTCTTACAACTTCTTCAAACAACTGCAACAACTGACGTATCATAAACAACAACAAAAACAACAGCTTGTTGGTTGCTCTTGCACTTGGCTAGCTGTCTGTCTGTCTGTCTGTCTGGTCGAGCGAACCTTTTGGCAAAGTATTTCGTGTCTTGAGAGCAGGCCGCGTCTAACAAGCCCAAGAAAAATGGGCCCAACGCCAACTTTTGGTTAAAGCGCAAACACATTAAAAATGCTCTTACACTAACTGTATAGCCAAGTCCTTTGATATTTTTGTTGCTTTTGTCTAGACAATTTTTTAAGTTAAATGAATGAAAATGGTTTAAATTGTTTATAAAATATAGGTTTTAAATTAATGTACTAATTAACAAATCATTAAAATCACAAGAACTTCAAACTCCGCGTTATAATTATCAATATGTTCTACAATAAATTTCCCATTTCCCATTTCCCTGCCAATCATATAAAAAAACCCTTTTTTTCAGCCTAAGGTTAGAAAGAAATTCCTTTTTTTGTTGTTTTTGCTTTATTTGAAGCATTTCTCATTGGTAAAAATATTGATTTCAGTTGTAAGGAAGGATATTTGAAGTGCGGCTTTGTGCTATTTGCTCAAATTACTCGCTGTTGTTGTTGTTGTTGGCTTGGTTGGTTTGGTGGCTTGAGGCGTCAAATGCACTTTGCAAAAAAGCATTTCCTCCAAACTTGTCTCAATTTTAGTGTGTATTGCGCTGCAGGCCGGCCTTAGTGTGAAATAGCTGCAACAACAGCAACACCAACAGCAACAACAACAATAACAGCAACAACATTAACAAAAATTTCGCGCGATTTATCTTTTTTGGGGTGGGGGGTGTTGGGGCTGGCAAGTTAATGTGGCAATTGTATGCTAAGCAGCAGTTGAAGCAGTACATAGAAGAAGCAGAAGAAAATTGGGTGCAAAAGAAGTGAAGGGGGGGAGCAGAAGAAGCTGTTCCGTCGTTCAACGGTTTTTGTTTTTGTTTTTGTTCATGAATGAATTAGAGACGTGGCGTGGCCAAAGTTTGGCTTCGTCCAAAAAGGGCAACAACTCAATTTACAGTTGAGCCGGACACTCGTGGAATTCCATTGCCCACGGGGTGACCATTTTCACCAAAACAAAAGAAAAACAAAACAAAAACAAATAAAAAAAAAAATCAGCAACAAATAAAATATGTACAGAAAACATATACTATATATATATAGTATATATAACTACATCTACTTTGTAAATTATATTCATCAGCTGCCCCCCCCGCCACCATCAACCATTTTTTTTTTGTATAAGGACAATGCATCTCCTGGGTGTGATTTTAATTTCATACACAAATGAACGCAAATCATTGTGGTGCGTCGGCATAATGGTGGCGGGGGAGGTGGTAGGTTTAGCTCCAATTTCTGTGCTGTCAAAAAAAAAAAAAAAACAAATTTACAAATAATTCCAAGAGCAACGAGAAAATAGCAATAACTCCCACGAAGATTAATAACACAGACACACACACACACACACACACACACAGACACACACACACACACATGCTCGTAAATAAATAATCAAAAAGACAAAAAAAATACAAAATACAAAATGCAAGTGAAATGAACAATAAGCGTAGCAACAACAAAATGAAATGAAATTTATGCATAAACCAACAGAAAGATAGATAGAAAGAAATGCCAAAGTTAGTTGGGTGGGTGGGTTGGTTGGTTGGATGGTTCATCATCAAAAGCGCGGCAAAAAAAAAAACAACAAAATCAACCAACAACAATGTAACAACAAAACAAGCTAAGCAATGGGACGACGCATGTCTAGGGGAATCAAGCCAAAAAAACAAATGTTTGAATCGAATTCAAATGTGCTGCCAATCATTGCGACTCTCGATTCTTGACTCTTGACTCAAGAAACATAAGCTTAATACTAAAAACTAAATAAAGTCGAACTTTTGTGTTCAAGATATGAAGATGGAGAGCTAAAGATGGGTTTTTCGAAGATAGTATTGGAAGTTGTTCAGTTGTTCCTAACAAAAAATCAGATAGAAAGATGAGCAAATTGAACTGTTTCCTAAGCGATCTATTCAAGAAATTCACTTGAAACATTTTTATTCTACTTATTAATTATCACATACCAATTCTCTGTTCTAGGAATTTTAGCAGAAAATTTCAATGAACCCATAAAAATGAGTAAAACAGGGTATGATGGTTTTGTGCAAAAGTATGTAACAGGCAGAAGGAAGCATCTCCGACCCCATAAAGTATATATTTCCTTGATCTGTATCAATAGCCGAGTGGATATGGTCATGTCTGTCCATCTATTAGTCTGTATGAACGCGTCGATCTCAGAGACTACAAAAGCTAGAAACTTCAGGTTTTGAAAATAAGTTCTTCTATACCAAGAGCAGAATAAGTTTGTTTCAAATTATCGATAACTATTCTGGTTTGCGATATACACATGGTATCGATTTTTAAAAAATTCGGAAAATGTAAAGAAATAGGTAATAATAGAACTTTTCTCAAAATTTCGTCCAAATCGGTTTAGATACACCGGATATATCATAAAGTTAAGTCAGTTTTAAGTTTTGTTTCAATTGATTATTATTTAAAGCACACGTTTAGGGCGCAAGGAGTAAAATATTTATTGCAACTGGGTTCAGGGTATCTTCTAGTCGGGCTCACTCGACTAGAGCCTTCTTACTTGTTTTATTTAGGTATATCTACACCTATAGGAGACTAGCTTATAACACAACCCGGTTTCAATGTGGCACGTAGCAGCACTAAAGTTATTAAAGCAATAAGAGACAGTCGAAGCTGTTGTAGCAATAGGTGAATTGGGTGGGGCTTGGGTGACTTCTGCTTGGCAATCTAAGAAGCCTGCCCAGGCGTGGTGCGTCCATATGCAAAATATGCGAGCTTATGCGTGTATGAGTATCTAACGGATGATAGCGCTGCCACACACACGACTTTAAACCCATCAAACCATTAACAACAACAACAACAACAATGTACCAAAAGCTGGCTTGTGGCATATGAGTAAAAATTTGCTTATGAGTCAAAACAAGCAACAACGGCTATCTTTCAACCACCACCACCACCAAGAACAGCAACAACAGCAACAGCACCACCCTGGCACAGGTATGCATATGCACCCCAGTGTCAGATTCGTTACTCCTACTCCCACTCCTACTCCTTCTCCCACCGATTCCACTTGGTTTGAAACCAGCAGCGTGATATGTATCGCAGTCAACGTCAAACTCCCCCCACCCCCCCACAACCCCTCCAACACACCATTCTCAACTTAAGCATCATTCTTTTTGCTCATCTTCAAATATAAGGTTCTTATATGTATGTGAGAGTTGGGCGATAAACGACAAACGTTTCGCTTAAGAAAAATCGACTTGGTGAACGTGTCACAAATTTGTTGATTTAAAAGCAAGATTTTTTCAAGCTGAAAACCGGGACAATTTTGTTTCCAAAGAGCAGATATATATATATATATATATATATATAAGACCTAGGCATGTTTACTGGATTTGATGCTGATAAGCATAACTTTTCAAAGATGTTGTAGATCTTCAAGTGTTTTTTCCTCCACATAGGGCATACCTTGAGTACAGTACTGCCTTAAATAGCCTTCACGATGTTTTCAACACCAGTTAGGAGCAAAGAAAGCTTTCGATCGAATGCTTAATTCAACTCAAATGCATTATAAACCCGTAAAAACAAGTGTGAGTAAGCAAAGCAGCATGAAATGTGATTAAAGAGAGATACATACTTATGTGTGTGTGGATGACCCTGCAATCGAGTGTTAAGGCTTTCAAATTGCGTAAAAGTTCCTTTACTTTTTTTCTTCTAATTTCGATTTATTATATGTCAAAAGGCATCGTTCCGTAACTACTGTACCTAACCTAACGGGTTCCAACAACAAATCAATCACTGTTGCCTACTTTTTGGGATAGCTCGAGCTAGGCACGCAAACACGATTTTACCGTTACTTATTGTGTACTTGTGATTCAAAGTAAGCATAAGTTAAGTTTAACTTATCAAATTGAAGCACTTGAAAATTAGTTAAAAAAAATTAGTACAAAAAGCATTAAGTTGATATTAAATATTGTATATTAAGAATTATTATATATTATTATTGAAAAATAGATAAAAGAAATTCAAGCTTCCCGATTTCGTATCAAATTTGACCCACTTAGCTATTAAATGTCCAAAGGACAGAGTATATATTTCCAATCTAGATATTGTATTTGCATATGTAAAAGTTTCAACCCCGAATAGTAATAGTACCAATGGCCTGAACAACCCTCGAGCTAAACTACTCTCGGAAACACCAAATATGTAAAAGAAATGTTATTTTTACTGCTTTTGTTGTTGCTGTTGTTTGAATATAAATTTATAAAATGAAATTAATGCGAACAGGTTGAGTATTTTTCGGCATTTGAATTCGATGCTGGTGCTGGTTCTGGTGCTGGTGCTGGTGCTGGTTCTGGTGCTATCCGCACATTAACGCCCGTAACGTAATTAAACAAAAATAATGGTCTCAATAATCACACAAAACCGTAAAGTGCAGCACACAAACACACAGACACAAACACAAACAACAACCTATTTCCATTTCCACTTTTGGCCAGCTCCAAACCCTGTGTGTCCCGTCTAACCCTTTTCCGTTTGGCTTTTTTTGTTGTTATTTGGACTCACTAATTATTTGTCACTACTTACTGTTGGAACTGTTCTTTTAATTTACACACATGCAGATTTATGACTGATGCACATTCTCAACTTTCAACATTCTCACTGTCTCTGTCTCTGTAAGGGCAAAGAAAGGGTATCTGTTTGGTGGTGGTGGTTGGTTTTGTATCAAAAATCAATTAATGAAAATAATTAAAATTAAAACAATTCAACGTTTGTGTGCCGTGCCGCCAACATGTGTGAAATTTAATGACTCTGAAGATATTTATGGAAATAGGCGAGACAATCCCGAAAAACGCTCAGCCCCCCCGTTTTTGTTGCCATTTCGTTTGCAATTATCGAGTAGATTTCCACTTTTCGTGTCTTTCTCTTTCCCTCTAGCCTAGCCTAGTAGCTGTGGCTTTTTCCTTCGATTCGAACTTGAGCTGTAACGCTTTTGACTTTCTACTTAGAGAAAGGGTAGTGTTTTGTTCCGGAGAAGGGTTGCCTTTTTGTTGTAATTAGATGAGCAGGCCAGCAGCAGCATCAACAGCAGCAGCAGCAGCAGCGGCGAAAGGGTTTAATTACATTTTGAATAGAAAATTTATGAAACAAGTTTTTCAGTTTCAGTTTCGGTTCAGTTCGGTTCGGTTCGGTGCGGTTCGTTTCTGTTTCGAGTCGTTTATGGGTGGCGTGCCATTATGGTCATGTGTGCTTTATTGCCAAACTGTCTCCCTTTACACACACACACACACACACACACACATACATATATACTATGTGTGTGTGCTTTTTTCTGTTTGCTTCCATTGACTTTATGTGTGAATTGGACCACATAAAATATGCGTATGCTTCCTCTCTCTCATTTGAACTGAATAATTGATTAATGACAAGCAACAAAAACCCGTTTTTCACATCAATAACACTTTGTGTTCTCCTCTTTTTTGGCTTAGAGTCATACCATATTAAATGGCAATTTTGCATCATATGCTACAGAATGTTGCAACTAGTACTATATAATGGGTTCTGCTTTGAATAACGATTCGTTTCGTGTTTAAAACATTTCTCATTTACAATTCCAATGAATCTTAACAAAAATAAATTCCTTTAGAAACAGTAGAAAAAAAATTAGAAATTGTTTACGATAACAAATAGTCGATATTTTTTAATATTTTAAATTCAGCTGATAGTTTATTTACTTAACGGATTTACTCTGGATGAGTTTTATCCAATCCGAGACCTTCTAACTAAAATTTTCTGTCCAAAACTTAAGCCGGCATAAGGGAATCTAATCGGATCATCCGTGCATAATGCTTGTATCCAGTATTGAAAATATACCATATACCTGCAATATACATATCTTAATGTATTTCTCCGATTTCCTCTAGCTTTTCATCCAGGACTTTTCCCTTTCTTTTGCTCTGTCGATAAACATCCTCGAAACTATTCAATATGTACAGAATGCAAATGCCCTTTTCAGTTATCTCAGTTGTCAATTTAAGTGGCACACACACACACACACACATCCTTTTACATTTTCGAGTTGCGCCCAAAAGTAGGCAACGTGGAATTTTGCACAGACAACGCGCCGCGGCGGCAGCTGGCACAAATTGTCGATTTTGTATTGAGAGCCGCAGGCCCAAAAAGAAGCGAGAACAGCCAGCTTTCGTCGAAAATTGTTAATTGATTTATGTTTATATTTGTGCAACATGTGCTGATGCCGCGACAAGCAAGCAGCACATCACTTGCCACCGCGCTGCACTTGTGGAAAACGCTCGCGGTGTCATTTGGCTGGCTGGGTGAGAGAGGGTGAGGCGGGTAGGGGGGGGTTCCGATACACTAACAGCCACAACACAAAACAAAAACACAAACTCTGTGCGCCACACGTTAATTGAACAACATTCGACAGCAGGCAAAAACACACACACACACACGCACACACATACACAAACTCAATTTGGCGAAAATATTTCAACGTTAGCGGCATATTTGCGTGTAATTATATCACAAATTTAATACCAACAAACAGCTGCATGTGTGTCAGTGTGTGTGTGTGTTTGTTGTTTGTGTATATATGTATATCAGTGCGTTTGCAAAAAGGCAAATATAAACTTTTGTCTTCGCTGTGGCCGCAGGCGACAATTTGCAATGCGTTTTGCGGCAAGATATCGAAGGGTTGCAGAATCAGTGTGTGTTTACAGAGTGATGTGTGTAGGGAGGGGTCTGACTGATCGCCTTGTGGCATTCTCAATACCAATATAGCCCAATAAAAACATATTTAATTTATTTGCCTTGCACAAACAGCAAAGCAATGCCAGAAAAAAGCAGTTTGCATCAGTGAAATGCTTGATTTAAGTTTCTTTTCAAAACAAGTCGAAGATTACTAAAACTAGTGTCATATGCTGCATGTTTCAACATTACATATATGTGTCTTGAATCAATGCATTGTGCCACTGGGCACAGCAGCAGCAGCAACAGCCGCAGTCAAAGTCAATTTAACTGGCAATTAATGCATGTTGCCCGAACCTCAGTGCACCTGTACCATTTTGCCATTTTGCCATTTGGCTGAACCTCAAACCGGAGTTGTAAGTCTGCTGAGTCTGTCTGCCGAAGGGTCCAGGGGGGCAACGGGGTCAACGGGGGCACATGTATTCGTTCCACACAGCCTAAAAGTGGCAATCAGCAAGAACAACACCAATAAAGCCGCAGCAACAACAAACTCACACACACACACACATGATGATGGGCATCAGATGATGATGTTGAATGTATGGTGAAAGTATGGGTGCCACGCCCTAACGCCATGTCGACACCTATTACCATTCATTGACTTTGGCCCATGTCCCTGGGGTGTCATCTATGCAGGTCGCTTTGGTTTGTCGTTAGTCCTCTCCCGCTCTCTCTCTCTCTTTCTCTCTCTGTTGTTTTTGTTTTTGGTTGTCTGTTTGTCTGTTGGGCCGACACTTTTGATTGCATTTTCACCGAATGAATCCAACGACCGTTTGCTAATGTCCTTCGATAAAGTTGGCAAAATCAACACCAAGCCTTGTCAAAATCTGCCTAACTGGGTGGTTGGGTTCGGGTTAGCTGATATGGTCTATGGGCAATCGCAATAACGTTGTGCGCCTTCATTTTCATTTGGTGTTTGATTGAATTTTCAATTATTCATTATTATTGGTTGCAATTTACCTGGCCGCTGTTACCGTTAACGTTGACACTGCAGAGACAGCGGACATTCAAAGCATTCGAACTGCCAACTCCTGCCGCAAAGTGGCATCCATCGCATTGATTGCGTTCTATCCATCAGTATTCAAACTCATCAAATTCCAATTGCATCATTAAACGGAATTTTTAATGCCATCCGCCCATCTCTCGCTCTCTCTCTCTCTCTCTCTCAGTGTAACTTGGATGATATTTTTTTTTGATTTTTAACTCAAATCTTAAGTTAAATTTAATAAATCATAATTAATAATTAAGTAATTACAATCACATAAACATGTTAACATATTTTTCTCTAGAAAACAAACCAAATTGTTTTCAAGCGAATTCGAACAATTTAAAGATAAGCCGTTTGAATGCTTTATTATTATTATTTTATTTCGTTTAATTGTTCTTTGGCTTAGTTTTTTTTTTTTTTGGCAATATACTTCCGCTGCGTCCCCCCGTCCCACCAAAAGTCAACAATTATCTTCGACGTCGAGAATCGAGATCGAGCCATAAAGATAAACCACACAAAAACATGTGCGAGCCAAGAAACACCGACAAAGTGTTTGTGTGTGTGTGTGTTAGTGTGTGTATATTCAGATTTGTTGTCGTTGTCGTATTTTTATTGGCATTCGACTGGACGAAACAGAGAGAGAGAGAGAGAGAGAGAGACAGAGGCCAATTTGATTTTATGACCATTTTCAGTCCATGTGATATCATTTTGCATCAGATTTGGCATTCGGATGCCAAACAAACAATGTTTGCAATACAAATCCAGTTGAAGTTGGAGTGCTTTCAACTAGCAAATACCCTTCGTATTGAATTCACAACAAACTATATATGTATGTATATATTTTCCCTTAAACAATCAGATATCTTTGGTTCGAAAATTGTATTCAATTGCAGTTGGACTTGAAATAAATCTTAGCTTACGAAAACATTCTATAAGCTATAATTTGGCGAACAAATTTGATTGATTTGTCTAATGGTTTTTGCTGTGCGTTGATAGCAGTCAGTCAGTCAGTCAGTCAATGGGGAAAAGGGCACAAAAATAAAACGAAAACTGCAGATTCACTTGATTCGATTTACAACTTGATTAACTATCTACCAATATAACCGCTGCCTGTAATAGTTACAGGGTGTTTTAGTCTTCTCGTTGTATTGTGTGTTCAACGAGAGCGCGACAATAAATTAAGTCAAGTGTAGCGTTTAATTGATTTTACTGGCCCCAAAAACCGATTCTAATCATAGATTAAATATCGTTAAAACACAACACACAACTTAAGTAGCCAAACCAAACAATACTACTACCAAAATGCCGCTTGACCGACCGATAAAGTCAACAATCAAATCAAACAGAGCGCCCCCCCCACCCCTTCACCCTTCGTTATCCCTTGACGCCGTCCGTCCCTGTTCTGTCAACCGAGCCGAAAGCAACTAAGGGCGCTGCTGCTGCCAGGGCAAACAACATTTTTGCCGCACAATAAGTTGTCCTAGTCGTTGTTGTTGTTGTTGTTGTTCTTGTAATCGTTGTTTACCAATATGTAATCCCTAGAAACAACAACGAGCACATTTCGCCCACAACCCCCGATGTAACTTGTAAGAAGTAGAAGGCACATTGTTTTTGGCTTTGAATTTCAATTGGGCGTTCTGGCAAAAAGAGATTTGTTATTAGACTTTGACTTGACTTGGCTTTTGATACTATGTAGCTGTTACACTTTAACCAAACCGAACTTAAAGCTTATGTAAATACCTTTTTCTGCTGCCTTGAATACATAATATATATATATACGTAAATGGGAGGAAAAATAAAAATTGTCTGGCAGCAGCTCAAAACGCCGTGTCGCTCGCTAACGAATCAAATAAATTTGTTGGTCAATTAAAAAACTGCAAAACGCGCACAATTTCCACATGTGTGGCAACAACTGAAACTGCAGCAGCAACAACAACAACAACAACAACAACTACTACTTTTACTAACCCTTGCCCAGCGCTGCGCACTTTTCTTCCCCTCCCACCAACACTGACGCTGCTGATTTTTGCTCTAATGGCCAGCCAACGCCAAATGAAAAGCGAAGCACAGCAAAAAAAAAAAAAAAACCATATTTTTTTTCTCTCACTGCATTCGGTTTTTTTCTGTTTTTTGTTCTACAGCATTTTCACGGTGTGACTTTTTTTTTTTGTGACTATGTTTTGGCCAATTTTTTTCTCTATTTTTTTTCGGTTATTTTTCTTTTTTGAACAAATTTTTTTTATGACTTTTATTTAGTATTTTTTTTCCTTTTTCGCAAAACTTTGGCCGTAAACTAACTTTGTACGGCTTGATAGTCGGGACGTCGGTTTGGTTTGGTTTGGTTGGATGATGTGTTTGTAATAGCGGGGGGAGCGGCGGGGGAACAGGGCTTGGTGTTAGTTATTAGACGGGTCTAAAAGAGGTGAGTGAACACGCGAATCCATTTAAAATTACAAACGCACAAAGATTCCTTTTCACTCAGCATTCGATATTAACAGATTTACATCGGAATAAGTAAATAGTTATATGGTTTTTGTATATATTTCTAAATAGGATTTATGTTTTTGTTAACTTAATTTAAAAAATATTCTTTTCAATCGTTATCTCTATCAGTTTATATAGCCCAAAATCCCGCATTGAGTCTGGTTTTATTTTGTGTTTTTGCTTGCCCAAAATTGACACCGGCTGGCATCGAAAAACTATATAAAAATAGAGCGCAATTTACGTTTACCGTTTTACATTTTGTGTGTGTGTGTGTGTGTGTGTGTGTGCAGGAAGTGGCTACCAAAGCTGACTGCCAACCGATAAACCACCAACTCCGACTGCCAGTTTCTAGCTACGCTTTCATTTGTTCCTATTTCCTTTTTTTTTTTTTTTGGTATGATTATAAAAGCTTGTCTGGCTGGCATCGCCTCTGGGTTGCCCCTTCATTGTGTGCGTGTGTGTGTTTGGTGCTCGTATTTTGCTAGTGCGCCTGCTCGGCATATCGTTGTATTGATAACTGATAGCCAATAGCCAATAACCAATTACCAATCGGGGGCGTGACCACTAACAACAACCACAACATTTTTATATTTTCAATGTCTAAAATACGAATTGAATAACATATATTTTTTTTTAATTTTGTTTATTTTAGGGATAGCCGATAGTTATTTCGATATGCCTAAGTGTGATCGACCACATTCGCCAGCGGAGCCCATTTCGGAGAATTATTCGATAAGCCGAATGGAGCAAGATCTGTACGAGTTGGTGGAGGAGCAGCAAGCTCTGCTGGACATTATGGCCACGGAGCGTGATCGTTTGGAGCGTCATTTGGAAATGCGGCGTTTGCTATTGAACGAGTCAAACGCTGCAGTGTCAACACCAGAGCCTGAACCAATGCCACTGCAGATCGTCGAGATACTCGATGAGCCACCACAGCCAGTGGCGGCGTTGCCAGTGGTAACTGAACTTGTGCCCATGCCAATGGCATTGGTCAAGGTAGAGGTAGAGGAGCCGCAGGAACAGCAGCCGATGCCACAGGTGGTCAAGTGCTTGGAGACTACTCCAGTGGATTTGTTGCCAAAGCCGCCCAGCTTTGATAAACGGCGTGGGCGCCCGATTGCAAGCGTTGCTCCCATGCCAAGCGATTACAAGGACTCCAACTTGGCGCCAGCCAAACGCAATGGCCTGGGCTACGATATACCCTTTCCGTATCCCAAGCGTCTAGGCAAAAGCCGCGAGCGTCGTGCTCTATGTAAGTTTGTTTCAACGAATTACGATTACGATAAGCTATACTAAGTCTTTGCTGTTTGTTTGTGGTCAATTGTAGATATCTTTACGCTTTGCGAAAGTCTGGCAACGCATCTGAAGGACCATATCAACTTGAATCGAGCTGGCAATTTGAGCAGTGCCATCATGGCCAAGTTTATGCTGAAATCACAGCAGTCGCTGCTGCCGCCACTGCCGCCGTTGCCACCGCTGCCGCCGTTGCCGGCGTTGCCGTTGCCGCAGCTGCCGAAGCCAGATGCAAATGTGGCAAGTGGTGCGCTGCCCAAGCCCAAACGCATGGAAAAACATGTCAAACGCTTGCCAGCCAAACCGGTGGCTTTGAAAAGCACAACACGTAAACAATTAAATAGTTAGTCTTCAATACAAGTTATAAATTTTTGTCTTTTTTTTAGCAGCACCTTTGAAGCTAAATTGTTTTATGGAACCAGAAATCGATCTGGACTGTGAATTTGGCATGGAACACATTGAGAAGTTTCGTTGCAATACTTTGCGCCACGAGCAGCGTCACAGCCAACTCGAAGCTGGCGAACCAGCTAACAACGAGCCAACAAGCCAACGTAACTAGCAACTAACTAGGATAAGCATATGGCTAATTGGATTGGATTGGATATTGATTTGAATTTTGTCTTTGCAGGTCGCACGTTTGCTGAAAATCTGAAACTAGCCATTGCAATGTCGGAAATGGCCATTGGTGAGAACAACAACAACTACAACAACAACAACACTACTACTCCACCAATGCAACAGCAACTGCCGAAATTGTTCGGTTGGAAAGACACTGAGATGCTGTTACCCGCATTAGGATCCGAGCAGGCAACGCGTCCTTCTTCTCCACAATTGGAGACGGGCAACCTGCTACCCGCCTGTGTGCTTAGCAATGGCCATATTAACCTGATGCCCAGCACATCGGCACAGGCTCGCGCCATGTCCTTGGCCATGTTGACTCGCGAGGAAAGCTTAGCTATGAGCCATGAAAAATTCACCATAAGTAATTGTTCTTTCTTAATCAACACTAGCCTGCTCCTAAAATAATCTTTGATTTTGTTTTTTGGCAGCCCGTCGCTAATAACCAGGCTTTTTTTCTCACACATGAATGATGAAGGATGAAGGACATGCAACAGAATCGTCGTGTTGTATTAATAAAATTATTTTGTTTGTATTTTGTTTTTTGATAAATGATAAACATAAATATATTGTTTCGTATCGTGCATTTTATATATACTTATGTCTATGTATTTATCAGTGAGTGTATCTTTGTTGCTTAAGGACCCCGCGGGTGACAACGGTCCTTGGACGCATCGCTAGTCAAATCAATTAACATAAACCTCCACTTTCACCTCAGATCAAATCGCCCATCGCCTTCTGACTAAAATACCAAAGTGGCAGATAACGAAAAAAAAAAATGGAGAAGAAAACAACAACAACAAACAATGTCATTGAAATGGCAACGGCAACGGCAACGGCAAAACGGAGCATCAAATCAAAAAACAATTACGCGGCAAATGACATTATCAAATGTCAAATGTCATGTTTGGAAAAATGTTGTTGTTATTCGCCCCCACCAATCCCAGAAAAGAAAACCCTCACACAAAAAAAAAATAAAACGAACCAAGTAGCGCGATAATAAAAAAATAAAAAATGAAAAAAAAACCAAAGAGACAGCAAAATGCAAAGCAGCAGCAAAGTCAACGAAGCTGCCGCATCAAATTTGTTCAAGGCAATTTTTCAATTCATTGAAGTGGAATCCATAAGAAAAATCAAAAAAAGAAATTGAAAAAAAATCAACAAGGAAACCGAAAAGTCGGTGTCTGTAAATTTGAGCGGTTTTAGTCGCGGGCAAAACGCGCGCGCCCGCGCTCTTACACAAAAATCACTAAGCGCCACTTGACTTACGGTCGGAGTCGTTGTTTCAGCTACAGCTACAGCTACTTATACAGATCCACAATCCTCTGCTCTCAACCCTGACCCCAACAACCATTCACCCACCCCCCCCATTCACTGGCCCCCGCCTAAGAAGGCAAACTTAACAAGCTGCCAGCCTGTCTCTATAGTCCATTGTATCTCAAATCAAAATCTAGATTTTTGATTCTTTTATGCACGCGTATTACAGCAAACCCCATTCCATTCCATTCCATCCCCCACTCTAACCCCTATTCTTTTGCTCTTACAGCGGAGGGGGTGTAGATGGAGTTGGGGGCAGTTTTGTTGTTGTTCGTTGTTTGGTTTCTTTCATTCTTTTGAATTTGATTTTTGCTTTTATTTTAAGCTCGTCAGTTGTAAATAATCCTGTGCAGCATTTGTATTGCTTTTCATTAATGGTTAGCCAATTCCTTCAATTGCGGCTACTATTGTGGCCAACTTAAAGACACAGACAGCTTCCATTTCTCCACAAAGACACAAACCAATAAATAACAATTGGGAAAAAACACTCTTAGAATACCTGGTGACGTTCATATGTATGTATGAATGTGTTTGTCTAGTACATATTGATGGCTGGACATTCGTCAAGTAAATGTCAGAGATTAAATGAGTACTCCTAATGAAGGTTCGGGGAGCTGAGCAAAATGCCAATTGATGAGAAAATGTCCAATGATTGTAGTTTGTGCAACTAAAAGATCAAGGATTTAGTTTTTCTGTGAAAATTGTCTGAAAAAGTTATTTGTGAAGAAGTTTAATCTAAATGGTTAGCTATGAAAACTAAATTGCTATATCTTACCGTTTTGGCTGTGCATTGATAGCAGTCAGTCTACTACTAAGTACTACAACTAGGACGAAAAGGTGTATCTGTATATAGAAGGTACATATATATATATATTTTTTATTCTCCCTTTCGATAGTTTTTTGAAAAATTTTGTTAGTTATGGTATTTCATACAAAATATTTAATTTCGGGGGAAAAGCTCGTATAATTTTATTTAGGACTTATTTGGGCTTATTGAACAATAAATGATTATTGTTATTTATTTGAGTTCGTTGACAAAGTGTCATTAGTCTGCTGAGCGTATCATTGGCGAACTGAAAACTATTAAGGATAGTCATGTGTGTGTGTGTTTGTTTGTGTTTGTGTTTGTTTTAGTGTGCATGTTAAGGTCCTTGGTAATGGTAAACTTGACTGCCATTAGTCGTGAACGCACATATGTCACAACCTCCGCACCATGAACCCATGAAAAAAGGCAAACAAACCGTCGAAAAAGAAGGAAATGAAAATGAAAAATGATCTCATGGCTAAAGCAAAATTGCATAATGTTCAGGTCAGGGGCACGTTTGTTGAAGAGGTGTGGCGGCATTCATCCAATTGCCATAATTTATCTGTCACATGTCGAATGTGTGTCAACGTCAACCCCACCGAAATGATCCAATCCCACAACCATCACTACCCATCACCACCCCAGAAGCTTAAGCTTACCAGCCCAACCATTGGCTATCCATCCACCGCATGGCCCACCCACTGGGCAGGGATCTATGGCATTGCCTGTTGGTCAGTTGTCATTAATATTTATTATGTCACATGCATGCAGTCCAACGTTTTAAGTTAAGGGTCCTGTACGGGATCCTGGCTCCTGGCTCCCGACTGCCAACTCCCGACTCCAGCTTCAGTCATTCCGATTCCGATTCCGATGCCGATTACGTGCCGGGGCAGACGGCATTTTGGCCTTTTTAATATGCTACATGCATATGAAAGTAGTAGCAAAGGATAAGGGTAAAACAATCTTTATCTCTGCCCTACTCATTTGTGTTATTGTAGGCATTCGACTCTAAACTCAAAAGAAAAAAGAAACATGTCTTTTTAAAATAGTTAGTCGGATTTTCTCTTCCTTATCGCATATATGTAGTTCGTAGATTTCCCAGGCAGAAAAAGTACTTTGAAGCTCTAATAGATGTTTTACAACTATTGTTTTATTTAATTGACAATCATTAAAAATCTATTTGTAGTTAACTTTAGTCAAAACTTAACTGCATTTGCATTGTCATTCTAAGACGTCATGCCAATTTTAGGGATACACACAACGATTCACCTTTCATCACAATTATTGAACTGAGCAAAATAATAGCACGAAAAATATAGAATGATTGGGATGAGTTGTGGCATATGCATGTTATGTTTGTGTTGTTCTATTTGATCACTGGCTAAGTCTAAGTACCTGGGCGCCTGTCACACCCACACAAACACACACATACACACACATCAAAAAAAAATGTGACGGCCCCTGATGACCCCAGACGCCGCACAATGGTCTCATTAGGCGTTTAATGGAATACGTAATGCCCGTCCAGTTGATAAAGTGTCCAGTGGGTGGACTGAGCGCCATTCGGTTGAGGTTCGGTGCGGTACGGTACGGTGCAATACGGTGCGGTACGGAGCGGTACGAAGCGGAGCGGTGGTTGATATGAACAGCGGACCAAAACTAACAAACTAATCCAATATTTTTATTACGAAATGCCATTAAGGGTCATTGAATATTGTGGCATAATAAATAAATGGTCTGCTGCATAGACACACACACACACACACACACACACACACACACACATATGGTAGAGGGATAGAAAATGATGGCTGCGCCTGGGTTATAATCCTAGCTATCAACGGCATCATTATTCAAAGACGGATTTACGCGACGATACACCAAAAATGTCTCTGCTTGTATGTGTCTGTCTGTCTGTCTGTATGGGTGTGTATGTGTGTGTGTGTGTTATTGTGGTTCGGTGTGGGCAACTGCCAAACATACATCAAAGCGCCTTAATTTCCCAGCCAAAGTGACTGACTGACTACTCAAATAGCAATTTTTTGTGCTTACTTCCCTCGCTCCATTTACTATTTCAATACTTTTTGTAGTCCTGCACTGAAAACAAAACTTGTATTTCTTTAAACTAGACAAAACAAATGTATATTATTATAGTGTAGTATTTTTATTTAGTTTTTACATAATTCTTTTCATAACTGAAATGATTCTTGGCTGTGAATTGACTCTTTGAATCTATCAAAACGATGTTGATTTGAAAAAACATCTTTAACAACGAAGTCTTCATAACAAAAGGCTACCTAAAAATCTTAGTTCTGTGTTCAAATTGTTATCAAATAGAACATATTTCTTACAAACGCTTCAAAATATCAATGAACACAAACTTTTTGCCATTTCAACATCGTTGCTTTTAGTTACAAGAGATCTGTCTCATATCGTAAACTAAACCTTCAGTTTCTTGAGTTTAACTTTGTTTCCATGTCAATTATGTATGTGTATAGTCTTTGATTTTAATGTGTCAACAAATTGTGACTTAAAGCTTTTGGCTATAAAAGTTTAAGTTCCAGCCGGTAGCGATGTTTTTTGGTCTCCTCCCTGGACGGCTCTAAGCGAACAACGTGCGCTTAATTAGTCCGTTTTGTTTAAAATGATTTTGATGACGATGAAGCTCTGATGATTCTCATGTGCCACACACACACACACACACATCCATCTATATGGCTCCACGTTTAACTTCCCGGTCCGGACCTGTCGCTGACTCTAACTCTTGCTCCATTATTATGAGCAATTTTTTTTTTTTTGAGTCTCCTGCTGCTGGTCTGTTGGCCCTGTTTGCCAGCAATTCAATTTGCTGCTCATGCATGTTATGTTTTTTCTCTTCTTTACTGTTTTTTTTTTTTTTTTTTGATTTCCTCCACAGCTGCAACATGTGTGTGTGTGTGTGTGTGTGTGTTTGCGTATGTTAATCGAAATGTTTGGCGGCTGACTCTTGGCTGCGAGTGGGCGTGGTCGGTCCATCTATACATTTTAATTTTTATGTTTCTTTCTGTTTTATTTTTTTGTTGCCCCCACATGCACATGTAACGCGGCTTTGTTGAACATTAAATGGAGGTTAATACCTGGCAGCACGTCCTCGACCAAACACACACACACACGCAGCGAGGCGAGGCGGTCAAGTGCAGCAGCCCAGGGCTGGTTAAATAAGGGTTTGGGGTGTAGCAGGGTGGGCTGCTTGATTGTTTGCCTGTCTACATGCAGCACACACACACATACATATATACACACTGTACACATACATATACAATACAAAGAGAGCTAATGTTATGGACACCACATTTTGATTGTTTGGCCGCCGTCGCATCGATGTCCATGGAGTCAGCAAATGTCCTGCAGGATTCACGCGACTCGCAATGCGCGACTCGCGTTTGTTGTTGCAAATAGCCGAGTGATTTTACGGTTAATTGATTTTAAAGCGATATCGCTTAAATGCTATCTCGGCTTGTTACTTTTGTCCATGTGTTGTTTGTTTGTTTGTTGTTTGTTGTTTGGGTGCTGTTTGGTTTTATGACTTTGGGGGGGGGCAACTGAGTGTCTGTCTGTGTGGCAGTGGCAAGCTTATACCATGACTATTGTGCAACGGTTGGTTAACATGAATGCTTATAATTAACAAATACAAATTCGTTAAACGAAAAGGAAAGTCGCATCAACTAAAAGTTATTCCTTTTTTGTTTGTTTTATTATAAAATTGATCAACCTGCTTTAAGGAAATATTGAAATGATAATTATACAAACTTTCAATAACAAACAAATAAATCAAATCAACAACAAACGAAAATTTAAAGTTGATGACCTGAAGTCCTTAGATCTCTTGTTTGGAGAAGCTTGAACTGAACCTCAAAAAAAGTAAGCCAAATGATTGAAATGTTTGTCAAGACTTTCATAGTACTAGTCGAGAGATATCCTTTGCCTACTTTTACAGATATTAAGTTGAACTTATCTAATACAAAACACTTTGCTCTCTAATTAAACTGAATTCGGCATGGGTTTTATTTTGATTATAACATGAGTGATTCCGGGAGAATATTTCGTTTCTCCCTAACGAAGGAAAAAAACAACTTGAAGATTGTTTGACATCGACCATTTATGATACGATGACATCGTATCTGGAAAAAGGACATTGACGTGAAGGAGTGGGATGAAAATTGCACTCGTGTGTTCATTAAAACAATAAAAAGCACACACACACACAAAAACACACACATCGACATCGAATGAGGGCGTGTGTGCAATACGAAGCCTAATTATGATTTTTTTTCTACATATGGTAGATGTGTGTCAGTGGTCAAGTACGAGTCTCTAGTAAAAGTTGTTGGAGTGTGGATGATTTTAGACGTTTTTCGGGGGTTGGACTCGTTTCTATACTATTCGAGCAGCCCCAGCCCCAACCTCAAGCTCAAGCTCCAGCTCAACCTCAAACTGCTTTGGGCCATTGCCCACTCTTCATTTTCATTTCCATCTGTATCTCTCTATCTGTGCGTAACGCAACGTAATTACACAACATTTTTACTTAGACATTTTCTCGTTTGGCTATTTTGGCCATTGGTTTTACGAGCTTATTGCACTTTTGTGGCCATACTACTACAACCACCGAAAACGAAACCGAAACCGAACCCACAAATACAATACGTATCACAAAAACTCCTGCCTGGCACCTGTGCTTCGACCATATCTCGTATATAGTATTTGTATATACGATCTGTATGTAGTCTGTAGTCCGAATGGCTGTCTCTGGCATTATTAGCAGCTTGCGTGCAAAAACATTTATGAAATTCTCAACCCTAGATGGTCGGTCCAGCGGTGAGCCTGTCAGTCTCTCGTTTAACATTTATGAGGCGACGCAAAATGATACGAAAACGTTTCGTCATAAACTTCAATAATCGTAAATATAGATTTCTCCCTCGTCCATCCAAAGGGGCTGGCCAAATTTTTCCCTTCCTTTAGCTTTTCGTGTCTGTATTTATACCGACTACAACGACGACGACGACGACGATACTCGTTTTCATCAACTGCTACTACTACGTTGAAATTAATAGTTTTAGGCTTTCGCTGACGTGAGTTTTGCTATTGCTATTGCCTTTCGCATTTTGCCTTTTGGAGTTTGAGTTTGAGCGTCGCATTTCATTTTCATGTTGCCTGGTCAGTTATATTGCTTCGTTTACTTCTATCACCCCAACCCCACCCCAGTCCACCCCACCCTTCTACAACATTGGGGCTAAGTTCCAGTTCCGGCTGCTCGCTGCCCACGCTCCATCCGTAATGCACATTTATGTTGCTCGGCTACTGGCAACATTTTTATCGTTTCGTCAATGTCATAAATTCTGATCTAGTAGCTGAAATTGAACTTAATGCGATGCTTGCCTCCTCACACACACACACGCACACACACATACACACGCACAACTACTAAGCAGAACGTAACAACTATAGACTTTATCGTTAATGTTGTGATTCTTTTCCTGCTTCTACTTACTTGTCGTCACTTGTCGGCGCAATATCAAAATGGTACAGTTGTGCTTGGCAATGGACAAAACTGAGCAGCAGACGAAACTAAGAGAAAACTGTGTGTGTGTGTGTGTGTGTGTGTGTGTGTGTGTATGTGTGTGTGAAGTGAAGTGAAAAGTCAAAAGATATTCTCAAATGACTTACTTAGAAAACTGTTTAAATTGTTCTCTTAATATTTTATTTAATGATAATGATCTAGTTTTCCTTCAATGGGAAAATTCTTTGATTTGTATGTTTTTTTTGTTGAAAGGATTAAACAATATTCGATCATGAAAATACTTTTTAAAACTGTATTACTTTTGCTTAACACAAACCTATCTTCATAATTTCCATACTTTCGCTTGCTTTGCATACAAAAAAAAGGTTTTTATTCCGCACTCATCCGTAATCTCAACTTAATGAATTTATGAACACTTTCTTATATGAGCTTTGTTTGAATAGCTAGTATTATAATGTCGTGGATCGAATGGCAGCCCTCAGATTACTTTGTCGAATGATTCGCATGGTTATTTATGTGGCAATTAGCCGTGCATACTTTGAGGCGCTGGACGCGCAATTTTAATGACCAGTCGAAGCGCATTTCGTTGTTGGCACTTTATGTTTATTTATTTATGCACAAGTTCGTCGCAAAGCGATTGTGTTTGTTTTTGCCATGTATTTTAAGGGGGGCCGGTTTTGGCCTTATCAAGATGTTTGGCCGCCAGCTCTAATTGATAGGGCGGGCACGCCCACTGCCCCAAGTCAGACCAACCAACGTACCAACCAACCGCCCATCGTCCAACGTCAGCCAACGTTCAATATATTCGCGTGTTCATAATTTACGCTGCTGTTTGGCTGCAACCCAAACCTAAACCAAAATCAAAACAAATAAAATAAAGCCCCAAAACCAAAGCACATAATGAAACATAAACCAATGCCCAAAACCAAAAACTAAAACAGGCCGTCAACTACTATGTTAGACGTTAACTTTCAACTGATCGAACAAGATATACCCTTCGAAAACAAGCAAGAATGCAACTTCCAATTTCAATCGCAAGAAAAAGCAATAATAAAAATAATATGGAAAATTTAAATTAAGAAACTCAATAATAAGTAAGCACCATCATTTGTTCTCAAAAGTAAAAGTTTATCGTAAAAAGTCGAGTTTATCGTAATACCTTACAATAGTTATTCTATAGGGTAGATGTATGAGTAAAAATCCACAAACACATTGTGCGCTAAACTACTAAATCAACCTGACAGTTAGCCGAGTAAGTAAGTAAGGAATGAGAGTGTGAGTTCGAGCGTTACTCAGAGTCCAACTCGAACTCAAACTCAAACTCCGATTGCGACTTGATTTGCACAATTTTCTTGGTAGTTGTAGTTGGCGTGTCGATCGCTCATAATTCGCTTGGGGGGCCCCGACATGCAAGCAAACACAAATCGAAAATTCAGCACGAACATTATCGATAAAATTGCCATTAAGTTGAGTTTGTAAACTTCGCCCCCTAGTCGCCTTATCGATAGTTTGCATCGCTCGTCGCGCCGTCAAAACGCAACTAGATTTTGGATGATGAATGACGAGCGATTAAACGGCCCAGATAGCCACGCTACTACTTTTACAACAACCACAACAACAACAACGCCATTAACAACAACAACAACAACAGCAAACTAAACCAACTTCAGCCCCAACCCAACGAACTTTCTTCTTACAAATATTGTAGTGCTCTGGTCGCTGGCAAATTAAGGGTTAAACATGGGCTTAAGGGCCAATTTGATTTGGTAAAATGGAATTCTATATAATGCAAATATATAGATTTGATTCGACAATATTTGCAAGAAACCAACGATTGACGTCTCGAGTTGTTAGTTACAGTACACAAGAGTAAGCATACCAGATTGTATTTATTATTATTTGTTGTCTAATTAAAAAAGAGTGACTGGACAAATATCAATTTTACTTGAAAGAAAATTATGTAAAATAAAATTATTTTTTTTCATTGCGAATAAAATGTAGGACAATTAATTAAATATTTCAAAGTTTTGAATACGCACCCGGATCTGCAATACGCAGAGAAACTCTAATGTATTTTTTGTTTATTTGTTCCTTTGTTTTTATTGGTTTTTTGTAAACGGGTCAATTGCACTTTAAGTTATTGACTACACTCGAATCGTGCTTGTATGCGGAGCTACAACTTATGTACTATTTCCATATATAATTTTTGCATTTTTCCATTGCAAAGCACACTATTAAATTAATTTACGTGCGCCACGCAATCTGCATACATAAAATCCTTGATATATGGCAGTCGACAAACCCTGCCCTGCCCCACCCAACCAATGCCAAGGAGAAGGGAGAAGCATCTAACCACATGCTGGATTCAAAAGAGGGGGTAAAGGGGTGACAAATCATGCACCAATAACTCAATTCAATCAAGCAAAGTGCCCCGAATTTGAGTTCGTTTTTTTTTTTTTGTCGATGAGAAAATTTTCAGAGCTGGGACAAATGAAGTCATTTGCATGCATGACAATTGGTAGTGCATATTTTTAGGCGCACGCGCTAATACTTAAATTGACAACAAAAAGAAATGCCGAGGCACACAAAATAAAGAAGCATCACCAAACTTTATTATCAACTTCCCCTTTTTGCGTCCCTCTGTCTGCCTCAGCCTCAGCCTCAGAAATCGAACTACCCTTTTTATTGTGAATTGTGAATGTCTGTGGCTGAAATTTATGCGCCGCGCGACGGCATTTCAAAACTATAATAAATGTCTATAAAAAAAAAAATAAAGGCAATAAAAACGAATTGGCGACAAAAGCCGGAAATATGAAAATATGTTTTCCCCCCACAAACGCACCGAGTTTTTCACTATGAAAAAATGTGTGTGTCTTGAGTATGAGATTTTCTATTGTTTTTAAGTAAGTTGAATGCGGCAACTTAAGAAATTTTGTAAAGTTAACGTTTATGAGTTAATGTTGATGTAAGAGAGTTTATAGTTTGATTGAAATTGCATTAAGATTAAGATTAAGATTTAGAATTAATAATAAAATAAGATAACTTGCATGAGCTATTATTTGTATATTTATTAGCTTTGAGAACGAAGCAAACAAAATTATATTTAAATTAATATTGATTATATATTAATTATTTTTGCACTACCTTAAACTACATCTAATATTCCCAATGTAGTAATTTGTTTAAATATTTAATTACACAAAAATAAAAGAAACGAGACAATCCATATGCTTTATTGTTGTTGTTGTTGTTGTTGTCAGGCCTATGGCAGAATAGGATAGCGCATAGAATACAATACAACAATACACGCCCAAAGGTGCAGTCAATGTCAGTGTGTGTGTTGCCTTTTGACATTTGATGAATTACGCGCAACAACAGCAACAGCAACAGCAACAACAACAGCAATTGTCAACTATCTAATTAGACTAGGGACATCGTTTTTTTATTGCACCAACAAGCAAACACACACACACTTACCTTTATTTCTCCATTCACTTTTTTATTTTTGAGGTGCGTCCTTTTGCCATTCACACCAACTGTTCTTGTTGTTGCTGGTTTTGTTTTTAATTAATTAATTAGCTTGATGACAAAATAAACGCGCTGGCTGTCCATCGCTGATGAGCACCAAGAAATCAACAAAAAACAAACAACAAAATACAAAAACAACAACAACAACAAAATATGAGCGAGAAAAATCAATATTTCTTCGCCCCAGCGGTTAGATCTCCCAGCTCCCAAAAACCACTCCATTCCCACAGTTGCCTTGACGCTGTCGCCGTTTATCATTTGCGGCTCATAACTTTGTGCAATATGCAGAAACAACAACAGCAACAACAGCAACAACAACAACAACAACAATGTGGCAGCACAACACCCTGTGGCGCGACGGGGCGGCATGTGAAAACGCAAAGCTGTCAATGAGTTATGTTTGGCGCTATCATAAAATTTGACAGCATTTGCCAGGGAAGTTTTCTTCATATGCAAATGTTCTTCGAATCGGGCTTACTGCTGTGCGCCAGATGCCAGACAAGGGTGGCAAGCGGAAACGGATGCGCACATTTAAGAAGGTCGTGGCAAATCATCAAATCGAAAGGATTGCCAAATTGTGTATTTGTGTGATTTTCTTTATTGTTCGAGTCTATCGAGTGAATGGCGTTTTATTGCAAATCAATGACGTCGTTTAGAATACTTTTTTTATGTTACTTACTGTCGTCGAATTATTAAGATACTTTGCATTAATATACCGATTCCGTAACATATTGAAAAGTCGAGAGCAATTTTTTTTTCAAAACGTTGCAAACGTTTCTTTCGTTTTCTTCATCTTATATTACTGTAAATAATATTCGATTATGTAAAAAACTTTTTAAGGCCTTCTGTGACAAAGAGCTGGTTTTTCAAGTGTGGCAATTGACACAAACAAAGATGCAATAAACAGCAGCAGACACGCTCATGCAACACACACACACAAGAACATACTGAGCAATTTCATTTTGGTGCAACAATAAAATGTAATCCATGCAACATGTAGTATATATGTATGTGTGTGTGTGTGTTGTGTTTGTTGTTTGTTTTGCATATTTAGCAATTTTCGCACTTATTTTTGAGTATTATCGAAAAAGTTTTCCCATCATCGAAACACACAACGGCAATTGGCCAAACAACGCACGTTGCAGCTACGTGTGGCAGTTGAAAGTGAATATGAAATACACACTCACACACTCATACATATACATGTATCGTATTATTGGCATTTTTTTTTGAGAATTTGTATTCACAATTTTCACGTGCGGCTTTTAACACTTTTCTTTAATGTTTTATGACTGCTTAAGAATTACGAGAGACACTTTATAGTCCTTGTGATGAATCCTTTTGAGCATACGATTAAGGATATACATATGTATTACAACAATAGGTTGTTTACTTTATTATTTGGAAATAAGTTTAAGAATTATGTTGGCATTTTTATTGTGCATTTAATCGAATACGATTTTGGCCCGAATTTTGTGAATTTTTGTAAATAAAATAGATTCAATATTTTCATATGCTGTTAAAAATTGCATTGTTTCGATGTAGCTTAAATATAATAAGAAAAATATCTGAAAAAATACTCCCTCGATACCTAAATTAGTGATTGATCCTTGAGCAACTCTGGGCGTACTAATTTGCAAAAGCATCTATAACCATTTTCTTACGATAGGGTCCAAGGTCTTGTTACTAGTTTCTCTAATCCACTAGAAGTTAGATAAAAAACGATTTACTATTATTTTATCATAGCTTATATTTATATAAACAAATAAGTTATTTAGGAAGAATCCACAAACATATCAAATTTCCAATGAAAATTCTGAAACTCATTTTCGTATCCATTGATTATTATTTTTTTTTTTTATGCATGTGAATGACCAATTAAATGCATAGTAAAACCGACTATGAAATGCTCTGCACTACTCTACATTACTTCTTGTTAATATTCTATGTAATATTTATTACATGGATAATTTTAAGAGCAAAATTTTGATAAAAATTGTTCATTTGGTTTTTTTTTTGATAATTTTTTGTGCTTAACTTGAGCACTTGTTGTTGTTGTTGTTAATTTATAAAAAAAGAAACGCTTAAGGCTGCCCAGCGGGCCTTGCAAAGGGAGTTTGGAGTGGGGCGGTGGCGGTGGCAGTGGCGTTGGTGTTGGTGGACGGACAGGCGTTTTTGCAAGGTGAGACCAAATGTCGCTGGCGGTGTAAAGTGGTTGATAGGGCAGGGATGGGTTGGGTGGTGAATTTGTTGTTGCGTCTTGTTGCTCGCGCGGTTGGTGGTGGCTTTTACAACAACAACAACAGCAACAACAACAACAAAATATATAGAAAAACTTCAAACGAGATAAATACAATTTCCATTAGGCCTTGGCAGAAAAATCCCCTCAAACCACATTCATACTTTTTTCATGTTTTTATCAGTTTTTTTCCTTGTTATTTTTGTGTGTGTGTGTGTTTTTAATTTTTTTTTTCGTATTGATTTTAGGGCTTTTTTTTTACAGTTTTTAAACCATGGGCTTTTTAGAACCCCCCACCCACCCGCAGGGCATCATCTTCTTCGTCTGTTTTACGTTAATTTTTTAATTGTAAATATTGCCTAGGGTCGCATTTTTCATCTGCTGTTTCGGGCTGTACCCCGGTCCCGGTCCCGGCTCGACCCCTAGCTCATACCCTTAAGGCTCATAATTTCTTGCCTACCTCTTGCTCTCTCTCTCTCCTTCCATCCCCCCACACCCGTTATTTCTCCTTCTCAGTATACTTTGTTTACATAATTTGTACGTTACAACGCGCACACGAAACATTTTTTTTTTTGGCTACTTTTGCTGGCATTTTTTAATAGATTTTCTGGGTTTTTGTTTCGTATTTTTCTTTCCGTTTGCGGTGGGAAATGTGCGCAGTTGCTGTGGACAGTCATGACAGTGGGTTGGTTGGTGTTGAGTGAGAGAGAGCGGAGAGGACAGGAGAGAGTGGGGCTTAGCTTGATTAGGTCCACAGTTGTGTGTTCAATTAAATTTTACACTTAGCATTGCAGTTGTTGCCCCGCAGCGTTGCCCCACCCACCACCACAACCGTTGAACAGATGATCCAATCAATTCAGGCTGGACACTTTTTTCGAAATAATCCGCAGTTTATTATTAAGCAAACAAGTTGAAATCATCTTTGGGCAAGAATTTTCAGAGAGAGTTTTTCTCGATTAGTTTTATGTTGATTGCCATTTTTATGTCCCCAAGCCCCCCTCTGTTTCTCATACCCCATTGCTAATTGCAAACTATTGGACTCCAAACGACACGCACACACTCGCCCTCAAACACTCATACACATTTAAGCTTAAGAACATTATTATATAATAAACTAGGGTTTCAGTTACAGACGCGCCTATCTGCAATTCCGTTTTGGTATTAGAAATTATGACAGCCCCAGCAATTTGTGCCACACCCTCCTTCCTTCCACCCACCATTTGTTGTGTGTGTGTGTGTTTTCATTTTTTTTTTTTGTTCTGAAATGGAGCATCAATGTTGTAAATCCTCAAATTTATAGATTTGCACTGGCAAAAGGAAAGAAAACAGCAAACAAATATAGAAAAGACTTACCAACTAGTACAGCTGAGGCAGTGCTCTTTTGGCATCGATGCCTCAGCCCTATATTGAAGCAGTTGTCTGACACATAAACAATCATAAAAATAAGAAGCAAAGTAAGAACGTTATACTACAGCTGTGTGTGTGTGTGTGTGTCTGTGTGTGTGTGTCTGTGTAAGAAAGACTATACTACTCAAAACCTTACGAATTTTGTGTACGAAGTTTGAATAGAAACAAATAAGAAGGCTCTAGTCGGGTGAGCCCGACTAGAAGATACCCTGAGCCCAGTTGCAATAAATATTTTACTCCTTGCTCCCTAAACGTATGCTTCAAATGATGATCAATTTAAACAACACTAATAACTGACTTAACTTTACGATATCTCCGGCGTTTCTTAACCGGTTTGGAAGAAATTTTGAGAAAAGTTTTATCGTTTCCCATTATTTCCACCCCCATTTTTGCATTTTCCAGATTATATAATTTTTGCTCGTTTAGTAAATTTCATCGGAAATATCAATACTCTGATACCGTAGGTAAAGGCTTTATAAGTTTTATGCAATGTTCGTCCTGGTGTCTGTCCGTTGGAGAACGTTGCAAATATCTTTAATCGATGTGTTGGTTCAACAAAGTTTCAAGATTGCGGGGCTGGGAAATCGATAACAAGTCGATACACCGATACACCGGTGTGCACATCGATAAAACACACATAGTATTTAATGTTTAGTTCAACTATGTTCCAACAAATATCTATAAATAAATAATATTTTTGGAGGCACATTCAGATTCTATTTTATTGATGTGCTCTTAAGATATTTGCATTAAAATAATGTTTAAACGTGTTCGATTAAATTTTAGAATGTTGTTTTACGAATTTTCTTAATCTTTTTCTAACCTCAATTGTTATAGCACTTGGTTTTTCTTTCTCTTCTCTGCTCTGCGTCAAATTGCCCAGATGCTGCTGCTGCTTGGGCAACTGGTTAGGTACGGTCTATCGGAAGTATTCGAATATGACACATATGTGAAGGTCACGTTATAAAAGCAAAAGGCGTTCATCTTGTTCAACAAAGGACAACGTTCGTAGTCGTGTCGATGTTGGGTGGGTTGGGTGGTTGTTGTTGTCGTTGTCGTTGTCGCTTTTGTGCTAATGAAAAAGAAATAAAAGTGTCGAGTGCATTATTGCCCACCAACACACTGACACACACACATACACACACACACAAATATACTCCCTGGTAATTGTAGAAACATTTTAGTACAAGAAACAACCGCCTGTCCTTTACTTTACTATCCTGTCCTGGCCAGCATCAGCTCGTGTTACGTGCCCTTTGGCCCTTTGGTTTGATTCTAGTCGTGCCTCTTCTTCTTCTGCTTCAGCTTCTTCTTCTATTAACCCCGACCCTAACACGGCTATTATTTTGCACTTACTATAACATGCACATAAATATTTTTTGCCTGGTCCAGCGTCTGTGGCTATTTTATTGATACTAACACACACACACACACATTGGCACACACACACATTCGCACACTTCTTTTGGCAAGTTTGGCCATAAAAGAAGCTGAGCCTCTGTCTGTCGCTGCTTCTTGTGCTGCTGTTGTTTTGGGTTTTATTGTCGCCTCGCCAGCGAATCTCTGTCAAAAAGCAATAATCATCAATTCTGATTTTTGGCAAGACGTCAACGACGTTCTCCCATAACAATTTGATTTCAAATTGATTATTATTTATGCCATTTTATTTAAGCCATTTGCCATTTGCCATTTCATCGCTGCTTGGGCTCGCTCATTGGCATTACCAGTAACTTATTAGACAACAAAGCAACATTGTCAAAGTACAAGTGAAATCTACTAAAAAGCACCAAGTCAATGGGATGAATCTAACGAACATTTAATTGTTTTCAATCATTGAAAAACAACAATTATTATTTTTAAAAATCAATGGAAAGAGTTTAAAAAGTGCAGTTAATAAAGTAAATACCATAGACATGAAATAATTCATATAAAAGTTATTCAAAATCAACCTTTATTTTTGTTTTATATTTTTATAAGATTTTTCATTGATAAATTTTACATGAATTAAGCTGTCGGCACAAGTTGATTCCTTCAGTATTAACAACTGCTTTGATTCATTACCGAATTGTAAGTTAGTCACCTTTTTGGCTTCTTGCTCTCATGCTCAAAACCGGTTCAAGGCTTTTGGCTACAGAACGTGTAACTACACCTTTTGCTTTTGCACCCACGCTGAAGGAGTTTTGTGTGGAGATTCGCGGACGCGTCTGAACTGAGCTAAATTACTTAATTTTAATTTCTCGTAGGCGCTGCTTAATCAGCAACTATTAATGCACCACTTTGCTTATTTACGAGCTCCAAATGACTGCCATTGAGCCGCAGACACATCTCCGCCTAAATGCGCCTTGGCGTGGGCAGCTTCTGTGCAATGAGTCAGTTGTTGGCCAGAGGCCAAGACAAAATCAAGGCAATGCAAAGACGAACAAATCGATGGCAGTTACTTAAGTAAAGTAAGCTCAAAATTTGACTGAGCCAAACGATTGATATCCAAAAATACATACAACTGTTTATCGATAACAATAAGTGACATTTTAAGAAATAGAATATCGTCTTACCTGCTATCATTAAAAACTGCACATTGCTGATGAATATTTAACGGGTATCCAGGGGTAAATGGAGCAGCTACCCCCCAAAGGCAATTCAGTCAGTCAGTCAGTCAGTTAGTTAGTTCGTTCGTTCGTTGAAGGGTTGCGGTGTCTGTCCCGGTTTCTTGTTGTGCCCACAGTTTGTCACACTTAATTAAAGAAAATGTTAAGCACTTTAGATGTCAATTTGTGCCCACTTTTCGGCTCGGCCAATGCGTTGACAGTTGCCAGTTAGCTGCCAGTAGCCGTCAAAAGGCAGCCAAAAAACTGAGCATAAAAAAAATAGAAGCAAACCAACAAAAAATGAAAGAAATAAAAAATAAAAAAACGAACGAAAACGGTTTAATTAAGTTGAAACCCTTTCGTGCGTGCCTTGGCCAGGGCCAGGGCCAGGACCGGGGCCGCCCAATTCACCCTTTCTCCTATAACCGTTCCAAGTGGCTCAAGTGGCCAAGCCAAAGGCAAGTTACTCTCTCTCTCGAGAGAGCGAGCGAGAGAACCCTCACTCATCAGAGTTTGCATCTTCACATCTTTCACAGCTGCGGGCACGGCCTTTGTATTAATTTCCAAGGTGTTTGCTATGCCAAGCTGTTTCTGTTTCAGTTTCACTTCTCTCTAATATCAAAATAAAACAAACGAACGAACAAATAACGAAAAAAAATATATAGAAAAAAAGCGACAACGAAGAAAAAAATCAGCGTAATTAAAAATCAAATGATTTTTTCTCCTTTCTACTTTGCCATTCAACCCTACAGCGCCCCTTTCCTTAAGCAGAAATACCCTCGACGACAGAAAATATCTTCATTAATTTTGGTCAGCCTTTTGCTGCAGCTGCTTGTGGACGGATGGATGGATGGATGGGTGGATGGATGGGTGGGGGTGGTTTGTATTGAGGTGCCTCTTCGTTTCATTTACAATTGAATGAATGCAGCACAATTTTTAACTCATTAATTGGTGTGGGCAACCCTTTTTTTTATTTATTTTTTTTGCTTTTTCCTTAGCGAAAGCAAAAGGCTGAAAGTGTCCCAAAAACCAAGAGCCAAGTGATTTACTTGTTTAATCCTTTTCATTTTTGAAACGATTTATTCAGAGTCGTCTTCGTCTTCTAGTTGCTACTTCAAATGTTGCTGATTACACAAAGAACGAAAGGCAAGAGGAGAGGCAAAATTGAGAAGAGGGCGCATCAACATTTGCGTATTTCAAGCAAATGGATTTAATTGATACGTTTTGATACGTTTTGCTTGCTGCATTGACCGATCTGTCCGGATCTGTTCTGTTCGTTCGTGGCTGTTCGTTGTCTGGCAACTTGTTTAGCTGATTTTAATCCGCATTCGATACGGTAACAATTTTTACCTCATCATCATCACCAAAGCCAGCAAAACCAATCAAGAAGTCCCCAGCAACAAGCCTTTTGACACTCGCATAACTTCCGATTTAATCCCAATCGTCCCAATCGTCGATCCATCCGTTTCACTTCTCTCTTTCGCTCTCTCTATCTCTATCTCTGTCTTCGTCACACACTTGCGCTAAGTTATGCGCTTCTGTGCGCTGTCGTATTTTGTAAGCTTTCACGCGCCGGCTACCACATCAGAATCCTCGACTGTCGTCTCCCTTCTTGTGCCTTTTTCCGCAGCTTCATCTCCTTCTCCTTGGAATTGCTGGCCAGCTTCATTGAAGCGATAAAAGATCAATTTAGTTGCGCTACAGTCGCTGATTTAAATCCGATCATTGTACGACGACGATTTGATGCAAACTGAAACATGCACATGGAATTTGCAATTATCGAACATCAAAGGCGATTTCCCTCTTTCCCTCTTCACTTGATATCTCCTTGTTTCTCCAAAACAACAAAATGTTCGTTGTTGTTGATAGGTCCTACTCAGCTTATTTGCCGCCTATAGGAGTGAGTTGACAAACAAACTTTATCCCTAGATCGAGCTCTTAAAAATAAAAAGTAGAAGGTTTAATAAATAAAAGTTCAAGTTCAAGTTTCATGCCGCACTGACTATCAATAATTCGTATTAGAAAGCCATGTTACAAACCATTAAGTTTTGTGATCAATGAGCAGCTAATTAAGCGTTAAAAGAGTCATAGGCTTGTGGCAGTTGATACTATTGCTGACTTTGGTGCATATATGTATACACATATAATTGTCATCTGCTTTTGCCTCAAGTTGATTATATATTGCTACTGTTAGTGCCCGGACAACATGCAACAAATACATACCACACATACATACTCATATTCAGGTAATCAGCGCAACGCACAAGTTCGTTAAACGATTTTAAATCAGAGTCGAGACATCCGCACAGATAAAACAGGCTTAGGTAGTATACTCAATGCTACAGAGTGAGTTGTCTGCGCATGTGGCACTGTTGGAATGAAGTGAGTGAGAAGAGGGGTGGGGAGGTTTGCTAGGTAAGTTCTTGAGCACTGTGCTCAAAAATCAAATAGCAAAGAACTACAAATTACATGCCAAAATGCACTTCAATACAAAGCACTTGGGTAAACACAGAAAGACAGAGGCAATAGACAAACGGCATGGCATACATGTGTATTTTTGTCTGTGTCTGTGTGTGTGTGTGTGTTTGGCAAGGACCATGGCACACCTGTGGCCCAGAACAGAAACGCCTTTACCTTAAAGGGGGGTGGGGGCTGGGGCCTCCCCTTCTGCCATCACCTCACATTGACGATGTAAACCTTAAGGTATTTGCGATAATTGCACTTTGCTGTTGTTGGCTATAACTTTGTGTGTATGTGTGTGTGTGTGTGGACCTTACTCTAACCAGTTCTTTTTAGTGGGCGTGGCATTGAAGCAGGCGTACATACATACCTTGCCAAAAAGAGTTGCCTCTTGTCTAGCGCCTCTCCGCCGCCATTCGACTATACTACTTTGAGTGGCTCTGGCAACCACGTCGCATTGTCGTCGTTTGTGCGTTGTGTGTAAGATAAACAAAAGAAAGGCAGCCATGTGTGTGTGAGTGTGTATGTGTGTTGTCTATAGCACACGTCTTTGCAGTGGCGAAATTTATATGCCAAAAAACTAAACCCAAGCCACGCTTTCTGCTATACTTAGTACAGTGGAAATTGACTAAATGTTGTCGGGAATGTTTGGCAAACTTTTATTTACTGTCAACTACAGCTAATTAACTAAACGACTTAATAGAAAGTTGGTCGCTAATTAATACAATTTATGTAATGCATTTTTGTAAAGTGTTTTCAATGACTTCAAAAGATATAAACAAATACAATATAATTTATCTAAAACCCATTTGAGATATCAACTAAAAAAGTTTAACGTTTTTCCTACTATTTAAGTATTATTAATATTTATTTTAATGTATACATTTTGTTTGTACATAAATATTTGTTACACTAAATTTATATTTTTTATACATTTCAATTTCAATTTTATTTTGTGTTTCATTTGTTTGTGGTTCACTGTACTTGCCACTTAACTAATTCAAATCATGCTAATTGCATTTTATTTATTTTGTAGCGCAGCTTTAAAGTTTTGGTATGAACAAACCCCCCTGTCGACACAGCCCCTTTTCCCACTCTTTAATTCCTTCATATGCTTTATGTTTGTTTTGTTATTTTGCGTATAAATATTTGAATACTATCAATTATGGATTTTTACATGCAATTATTATTTCCACTTTGTTCTACATAAAATGAGTTTAATTAATCAGAATATATATTGTGGTTTATCTGCAATAATTATTTTTAATTGTATCACAAATTTTAATCGTTCATACAGAACTGCAGGACTGCAGTTAATCTAGAAATTAATATTAAGTCTCCTACCTACCTTTTTCATACTCGATATCGAAGGTAATGAGTATATTGCTGTCACACCCTTCAAGCTAGAGACTTGAAACTTTGCATATATCTTTTCATATGGCTAGGACAGATAAGGTGTCAACATTAGGGTACTACGTCTACTGGGGGGCTGGGAAATCGATAAATTCGATTGCTGAAAATCATTAAAATTCTCACATTTTCCACATTCGTTTAGCTAGAGCTAATAGCTACTGTCACTACCCAAAAAACTGTATCAAAACTTGACATGCCACGCCCAACATTACTGCCCTAGCCACTCAACCGCCTCGTTTGGAACGGCAATGGGTGAATCTTTGCCAGTTTTTGAGCTAGAGTCACAAAATTTGGTGACATTATAACTCGTGACATTACCAAACGATCTGCACTAGCCAATCTTGGAACGGAACTCCATCAGTTGCGTGAGACTGCAAAGTTTCGACTCGTTTGTATTGTTTCATATGCCAAATGAGTAGGCCCGGCACGTGCGAGCACAAATATTATGTTCAATGTTTAATGGCCGCCAAATAGACTCCACTTTTGTGGCTACTTGGCGACAGCTGGCGCTGCCTTAGACAATAATTGCCAAAGCCACAAACTCTGGTCACATGCACATACGACGACTATGTACATCTATCTATTGCTATCGTCATTGTCATTGGGATATCGCGTCATATGGTGCACGAGACACCCACACACACACAAACACACACACAGACACCATTCGTTCGAAGTCGGTGGCGAATTCAGTGTTGGAGTCCGATGAGGCGACTGCTTTCATTAAACGCAAATTTATGCCTTTACTTAAATGTCAAATATTGCAAATGACAAACGCTGAGCATACACAAAAGAGGCCGAAAAGGGAGCCCCTAACCCACGGCAGACAATGGTTGTTGTTGTTGTTGTTGTTGTTGTCGCCACACTACCAAACTATCAATGCGGCATGTCTGCGCCAGTCTGTGTCTCCCGTTCAAGTTCCTTTCAACCATGTGCTACTCTCTGCCCGTCATCATCAGGCTCTATCGTCCTTGCCCCGTTAAACCCCTGCCCCCTCTCTCCCTTTGTTTGGGCACCTGCCTCCACCACCACCACCGCCACGACTTACCCAGGCCATCATCATAGTTGAGTCGGGTTTAATGCGTTATTCGTTTTGCAATTAAACGACGCACTTGGTTGGATTTGCTTGTTGTTGTCCAGCAGAGTAAACAGCAACAGCATAAGCAGCATGAAAGTTGCGTTTGCACCCATTTTTAATACACTGCCACAAAAATCACCTACACAATACACATGTACATACATCAAAAAACCAGAAAAGAGAATGAAGGCCAACGAAAAGCGCGAGAAGTTTTCATCTACGAAACATTCGTACAAAAAACATATTTGTTTATTTCTTGAAACTTTCAGATAGAAGACAAATTAAATAGTTTTAAAATTAAACTTTAAATATGCATGGAATGTTGAAATTGTTTTAGTTTTTGCACTGGGAAGTTTTAAGGGCATTTGAAAATCGTGTGTGTAATTTTGTTGTCACTTGAAACATTTTAATTGTGAAATAAAGCAAGGGCAAACCGTTAAGTGAGCAGTTGGTAACTGGCCCCCAAATAATGATGATGCCCATGGCCCCCAATTGAAATCAGTCAGGCTATGAATATATTTGGTTTACTGGTCCTTGTCCCCCCCCCCCTCCCTCCACCAACACCCAAACATTTCGAATGCCCCCTGGTCAGTCAAACATTTTGTCAATGCATTGACCCAACATGTATTTTGTGGTCAAAGTTGGCGTTTGACATTTATACCGGATGTCAAGCGAACGGACGGCGTCTGGCGGCGTCTAAAGATTTGCCTTTTGTCCTGGCCAAAAAGAGTGAAACCGATAGATAGAGAGAGAGAGATTGGGAAAGAGCTGGTTAAGACCATTGTCATAAGCAGTAGCAACGTCCATTTGTGCTTGTTATTGTCACTTTGTTTTTGTTTCTCACTTGTTTGTTGTTTATTATTTATTTTTGTTCCTTTTTTTGTGACAAACTTTACTTCCGAAACTATCGATACTTGGCTCTGATGAAAAGGAGTGGAATGAAAGGTTTGAGTTCCTTTTGCATTCGTATTCCAATTTGGGTTTGTTGTTCCTGTTGTTGTTGTTTTGGGGTTCAACCTTTTTGGTCATTTCAGTTTGACTTGAAACTATTCATTTGAGTCCGGGAAATGCACCCTGGAGGGCATTTTCATTTTGTTCATTGTGTATTTGACATTTTGCTTAAGTGTTGCTGACTTTTGGTCTGATTTTTTTCCTCTCTTTTCACTTAAGACTCCAGCTAAACCAGATCTGACCCAAGGCCATTGTTGTTGAGCTCTATTTGCTTTGCGCTTATTTGTCTCCTCTCTCTCTCTCTATGATTTCATCATTTCGGCCAGTTTATTAAAGTTGACTCAAGTCTTTTAGTTGCTTCCGTTTAATTTGTTTACTAATGCTCCCTTAAGGATTTATTTAAAGTTAAAGGATGTTCATTCAGTACACGATTGCTCAATAAAAGTCGTACAATTTTAGCTTTGAAGTTTTAGATGAACTCTAAAAGAGCAAATAGAAAGAGTTATTAACTGAAGGTTGGGATAAAATCTGGCTACCGAAACTGTTTGAAGCAAGCCCATTAAAGCCTTCAAATATATACAAAACTATTGAACTGTTAAATTAGGCATCAAATTACTCAATCACACTTATCTGTATAATATAATTGTAGGGGAAATTGTGTTTTATTTTGATCAATTATTTCCTGTTTTTCTGTCCACTTCTTCATTTCCGCTTGGCAATAGGCCATTTTTTACGATATTGGGCGCCAAAAGAGCAGCACGTAGCAAATCACTTAACTTGATTTCGTATTGCCAAGCGGAGAGAGCTCATTCAATGATGGGAGATGTCCGTGGAATTCACTGCCAATGATAATGGCACAGTGGGGACTGTCCAAGGTAGGGAGGGAAGAGAAGGAAAGGAGAGGCAGTTATTTGGGGCTAACACGCAAATGCGTTCAAATCAATTGTCCAATTGAGCTAGACCGATTGTTCAGATTGTGAAACAAACAACACACACACACACACGCACACACAAAAAACAAGCGTAAAAATGTAAAAGAAACGAGAAAAAAAAATCAAGAAATGAGTTCAAATTGAAATGAAAGAAGCATCGTGCAGAGCATCACAAATGAGTGTCGGGAATTCTGACGGACCAAGTGTGTGTGTGTGTGTGTTTTTTTCGTAAGAGGGTGTGTGTGTGCGTGGGCAAAGTGCGTGCTGCTGTGCGGTTAAAAACGTTTTAGTTCACTTTCACTTTAAGCTGCAACTTGCTTCGGTCGACTCGCCCCCTTCACCCAACCCTCAATTAGGGTTGCTCATTTTTTGTGCGGGTGTTAGAGGGGTTGATGGAATGATGTGCTGCACATTGTTTGGCTGCGGTGTTTGGTCAACTTGTGGCACGTGTCCTAATTTTGATTTCTTTTCTTTTGCTTTTTTATTCGCTTGTCTTTTTTAGCAGTGTTTTCCTTGGCGTATTTCTGACCGTAAATAATTTGTTGCATACTTGTGGGCTGACCGAGTTTTTGTGTCCGTTTCTTAAGACCCTTGCATGACCCTGGACCTGGACTGCTTGCGTCGCAACGCGTCGGCTCATTCTCGATTTCATTTGTAAATGGCATGTTATCAATTTTCGAGATGATTGAATCAAGTGATTTGTGTGCGTGTCAAAAGGCAGCGGGGGCATAAGTAACCGGCTGGCATCTTGTTATCAACAACAAAAGATTGGGGAAAACATAGAGTGTGGAGGGAGGGAGAGTCCCTTAAGTCCATTGGCTTGATATCTTCTGTTGATGGTTCTGCATCTGGTCATATGGGCCCATCCATGTGTTCGCTTTGAAGTTGAAGGCTGGCTGCAGCCAAAATTTGTTGGCTTTCCCGATTATTAATATGGGAAAATGAATGCCTTGAGTCGAGAGTCGCAAGGATTTTATGCAGGACTCAGTGCTGTGTTTGCTCGGCCGTCTTAGATGCTGCTTATTAAGAGATTATCAATTTCTTTGATGCGCTAATACACAACACAAACATGCTTAATGTGCTCTTCTTCTTCTTCGTTCAAAGGCAAAGATGACATCAAGGACAAGGCAAAATTGCGTTTTGAAGAATATGTAATACGAAACATATATAAATATTCAGTGTTTGTTCAGAACAGGAAGAAGAATAAAAAATCGTCATATTTCCCAACAAGTCACAATCGTTGAATCGTTATGAAATTTGTTCGAAATAACCTTTAATAAATGAAGATCTATGCAATTGGTTCGTTTAGGTTTGTTTTTGCGTCTATAATTCTTGGGAGGAAATGAATCGGCCCGTGAAAATGAGAAATTGGCGCTGCCTCGCGAAATGAGAAAACTTTTCGACCACAACATCGACGTGCAACGTGCTTCAAATAGGGAAGGGAGTATGAAAAGGACGCTGCGCTTAAAACTACAATGCAAACACAAATAAATATATGTGTATATTTATATGTATGTATATACTGGCGTGCCTGTTGGTCCTCTAGGACCCCTTCTCCCTCATCCCTATCTCAGCGGCGTGGCATTGTCTGGCCGCAAAAGATTGCTTCTAGAAATTTATAGTTTCAATAATGTGAAGCAGAATTCGCTACATGTTCCAGCTATTTGTCTGCTACATATAACAACATATATGTATAGTTTGTGTTTGTGTGTGTGTGTGTGTGTTGTGCTCATGTGTATTTTCAATTTACGCGTCCATAACTTCAAGTTTTGCAAGTTTGCTTGCTTGCCTCACACCTCGGCTATGGGCTCGGGGCCCGCATATTGAACACTTGAGCAAGGCAAACGCAACAGACTCCGCCGTAGTCTCAGATTTATCCAAGTTGCGTCTTTTGGGCTGCTGTTGCTGTTGCAGCTGCAAAAGGCACGGAGTGTGTTTGCTGAAAGCTGAAGCAGTTGCCGTTTCCGCAATTATAAAACTTCTACAAAAATAACAAAACACTTGCTGAAAGCAGGCGTTGAGAGCGCGCCACATGTGCAACCAAACACCCTACCCACTGCCCACTGCCCACCCCGCCCACCGACCCTTCTCCACTGTAACTGCTAACTCTTTTCCTTTTTGGCTGTTGCGTGTGCCTCGCGTAGCAAAACAGTTTTCTGTGCATTTTTGTAGCGCAGATTTTAATTTCTTAATGCAAAAAGGGTATAACAACAACAGGCGCAACGAAGCAGTGGCAAACAGCGTGAGGCAGAGGAGGTGGCAGGCAAAGAGATGTCTAACGTAGACAGCAAAACACCCTCAATAGTGTTTTGTTGGGCACCTAGACGCAGGGCATTTGCTGCACACGATGCAAAACGGTAGCACAGCTTCTCCTTCTCCCAGTCAACGGCTCGGGTAGCTTTTGCTCACAACTGAGCCAGATCTGAGCTGGAGCAGCTGTTGGGCAATTCACTCGTCTTGCAGGACAAGTCAACTGTAAACGTGTCGACTTGCCTTTTACTTTTTTTCTATTACCAACTCGCTAAAGATCGGGCATAAGGAAAATACTCTTGCTTTAAGAATTTGAAAGGTTCGGAAAGATTATTATTTTTGGTCGTAAAAATATATTCTCTCAGCATCAAAGCTTTACCATCTTTGCAATCGGCTAGCATTAAAAACATCTCAGTTTAAGACAAAAATAAACTAGATAATTTTTAAAAATGATGTCATAATAGATTCATTTCTTAATCGACACCGAATAATTTTAACTCCCGCCCAAAAGTAGGCAACGCAATCTTCCGTATTCTATCTTGTCCGTTTTGTTTTTTTGTTGTGACATTTGCATATCAATTGGCGAGCTGAAAAATAGATTAAAAATCCGGCACTAATAGAGAAAATTAAGTTAAGCGTCGGGCAACAAGCTCAACTTATCAAGCTCCCCCTACCCCACTTTCCTCTATCTCATATTCCCGTTTCCGTTTGTGTCCTGATTCGGTGATTTGCATGCTTCATTAGCGGCGCTCAAAAGTGGGCAGCTCGGAATTAAAAATAATGTTAATTGCGCTACGTCGCGACGCGGCTCGTTGCGTTCATCCATAATCAATTTTAGCCGCTGGCCACGCGCGCTCCCAAAATAAAAAGAAATATGCATAAGAAAAATGTGAAAAAAGTCGAAAAAAAAAAGTTAAATAAAAAATATGACATAAAATTTTTCATTTCCTTGGGAAAAGTGCGTTAAAATCGACAAAGAGGCCGCCGCCGCCCCCGTCGCTCGGCAATTCCCAGTGGACAAGTGTGCCCGGCGTCGAACTTTGGCAATGAAGTAGAAAATGAAGTGACGCCTCTCCGCCTCCCAACGCCCTGACATGCCATCCCCGCTGCCCCACACCTTTGGCATGATGCCATCCAGTGAATGTATTCATCAATGCAACACATTTGCATATTTCGAGCGTAAAAATTAATCACTAATTTTAATACGCAACGGCGGCGGCGGCGGCGCCACCAGCATTCCAAGTCCGAGGGTATAATGCGTAAGGCAGGGCTATGTAGTACTCAAAAAGGGGGCGGGGCCCCGAAACTCTCTGAGAGCCCCTTAAACTTGTTAAGTGGGCAACACTAATGTAGCAATTTCAAAATTGATGTTGTTCTTGTTCTTGTTGTTGTGGGCCAAAAAACCAGCAACAACAACAACCAAAAATGTAAGAAAACAAAATAAAAATAAAATTACAAAAGAAAAAAAAATAAATACGAAAGAACGAAGAAACAGCATCAACAGCCACCCTCCCGCAAAATGGTAAGGTAAACAAATTGCGCGATGAGGCGTTGTCATTTATAAGAACGAACAAGAAGAAGAAGAAGACGCAGAAGAAGAAGCAGCGGCCAGCCAAAGATATTTCCTGTTTCCTTTGCAACCAGCAACTGAAAGTCGAAGCAAAAAAATGATAATAAAAAATAAATAAATGGAAAATGAGCAAGATAGAAAAAAAAAAAAAACCATGAACAAGCCGAAGCAAGACCGAAGCAAAGCTACATAAAAATGGCCACTAGTGGCGATACAGCAATAGAGCTGAGCTGAGCTGAGCTAAGGCGAGGTAAGGTGAGTGTGGTGGTGGGTGGGAGGGGGGAAATTGAAAAGAAAATGGCAAGCACAGAAATTGTCTATCGAAATGCTCCAGCTCGCATTTCACCTGCAGCGTTTTGATAGCGTTGCACAGCACAGCACAGCACAGCACTGCTCAAGACAAGTCGAGAGCACCTCCATTAAAACTAATGGGAAATTTTCTATAATTTGATTTCGTCAGCTGCCCGCAGGTGCAGTTGCTCGGTGGGGTGGGGTGCAGTTAGGGGCTATCCATCTATCTATCGAAACTGTTATGCAAATGCAAATCTAATGATAAACTGCAGACAATTTTTAATCGAGAGCTAAGTTGTGAATTAAATATAAACAAGTAAAACTAGTTATAAAACTTATGTCTTTAATTTATATTGAAAAAAAAAACAAAAAACACCAAAACCAAATCCCAATCCCATAAATAACCAACGAAATATCTAAGTACATATTCCGACGGCATCGCTAACATTCAATGCTAAGTGAACTAATGAAACCAAGTGAGGATAATACACACAAAACCCACTAGCTTATACAAACACAAACACAAACACAAGACACACAAAGCAAATGCGAGGAAGGCACGTAGACATGTGTGCATGATATTTATTATGTTATCGAAATAAATCACAAATAAACATAAATAAACAAAGTACAACCAAAGAAAATGCCTAAGCAGATTTGTCAAAAAGTAGTCAGGAAAAGAGCATCTACACCCACACACACACATCAAATATGCGCCGTAAAGTATGCAAAAATGTTACACAAATGAAAATAACTTGAGCCAAAGTTGACATCCTCATAAAAAAATAAGAGAAGGAGACAGAGAGAGTGAGAAAGAGATAGTCAGACCCATCCTTACCATTCTCATCACTGGCCAGACCAACAATATTTTATGATCCCATGCGCTTGCAAAATGTCAATGCTTGTCACACACACACACACACACAAATAAACAGCGCACTCGCGTCTTGTGTTGTTGTGTTTTTCTTTTCATATTTGGCCACATATCAAAATAAGTCTGATGATCCAATAAAGTGCTTATAGCTCGACGGCAGCAGCTTAAAGGGCTGCTGACTGTCACATTAGTAACGCACACACACACACACACAGGGAAAGACACTCACTGGCGGTCGTTGCGCCTTTTTGCATAGCATACTTTTGCGGGCGCTTGTAATGAAAATAAATGCGTTACATTTCAATACATTCACGAGAAGGAAGCCTTAGTTCCACACACACACACACACATACACACACACATCTGTGCCTGCTGTGCAAATGCAATTTTTGATTTATGTTTATATACCCATCTCTCTCTCTCTCTCTCTCTCTCTCTCTTTCGACTGCTCTTCACTCTTTCTGTTCTGCTCTGCATTTGACATTTGTTCAAGACACGTGAAAATATTTCAAGTGCCTGCGAAACCAAAACTACTTCAGACAGCCAACAGCACGCACCCAAAATAATCATCCGCCCCCCCCCCATCCATTTTGCTATCTCACACATTCACTCTAAAAGTAAGCTAGAGAATGAGAGAGGTAGAGCGTTGGGTTAGAAAAAAGAGATGCAAAGAAATGATTTATTTGCGCATTTCTCGCATTTCTACATCTTCGACTGTTAGGCGGCTGCTTTTAATACATTTTTCTCCTTTCGGCATATTTGGCGTTCCAGGCATGACAAATTGTTAAGAAAACTCAAGCAGCATCCCTTCCCCCCCCCCCCCCTCATTACATCCCTTCATGATGTGTGTGTGTGTTTGTTGACTGCCTGCCTGCCTGCTGCTTATCATCGAAATGTACTCAAGAAATTTCACAAATAACGCGATGCCAGTTCCACATGAATCCCAGTCAGTTTCTAGGCATCACAAATTCTACACAGCATTTTTTGAAGGAAGAATAAAGGATGTTGAATTTGCCATACATCTCTAGCATGTAAGTAGCGGGTTTGACTGTGACTTCGACTTCGCCTTCGACTTCGACTCTGGCGCTTGCAGTTCATTGAGCTGACATTGAGTACATGTGATTTATGGCACTTTATATTCGTTTGTTGGTTATTGGAATGGGATCTACTCAAAAATCTATATAAGCTACTGAATGTGGAGTACACATCTGTTACGCGAAAGGTAAAACATTTGTGGCAAAGAGTTTCAAAGTGTTTCAAATCAAATATTACAAAATAATAAAGTGGAATGTAACTCCTTTTGCTGTCCTTTTGCATGTCGAACTAAAGTTCGTTTTGGTAGTTCAAGGGAACTTTAACTTGAACCTTAAGATGCATAAATTTGACATTTAAACTGATCAAACTGAAATTACGTTGTCGTCACTCTTTCTTTGTGTGTGTGTGTGTGTGCCATTTAAACCCCCGTTCTTTGCAGCACAGCCCTGCCAGTTAACGAGCCAATGCGCGCCTGACTGACGACTGTCGTCATATACATATATCTAAACTAAATGTGTCACGTCCAAACAACAAAAATTTCATTTATATTCGCGTAAATATAACAAAAAAAACCAAAATTACAAAAACGAGCAAATAAAGAAAGAAAGAAAAAAGGAATAAGCACAAAGCAGATGAAGAAACGTTATAAACCTAAAGGCTAAAGGCTCTTTTGGCGGGTTGGGGGTTTGGGGTCGTTAAAGGATGGCAGTGGAGCTAAGTGAAGCGGAGTGGAGCGTTGGGTTTGGCTTGAGTCTTTGCGGGATTTATTTTAGATTTGAGCAATTTGGGGCAAATGCATGTGGCGATTGTGCACGCATCCCAACTATCTGCTTGCCTCTCAAACCCCACCCATATTGGCAGGTGAATGAGTGGCGAGGGGTGTTGGTTGGCGGGGCAAATGTAGTTACATCTGTGGGTGCGAAATTGTTACAAATTATGTGCAGCACAGTAACTGAAGCGCGTTGACGTTGGCTTTCTTTCTGCTACTCCTTTTGCTGCTTGCGACGTTTTAAGCAGCCACATCCTGCCACGCCCCATGTTGCAGCAGCACCAGCAGCAGCAGCGGCAGCATCAGCAGCAGCGGCGGCGGCAACAAATCAACGGAAACGGAAGTGGCAATGGAAATGGAAATGCTCAACAACGGGGCAAATGATGTGAAAGCGTCGCAACGCAAAAGGTGTGAAAAACGCGAGCGCTCACTAAAATATGAAAATATATCAAGAAAAAAAAAATATTATGAAAAATCACAAAAAATGTTCACGTTAGTCACACTCACGCACGCACACACACACACACACACACCTACATGGTTAAAGGACTAACGTTACATTTATAAAAATACTTTTGCATACGCAGCGAAGAGCCGCTTCCGATAAAGTCCATGAAATTGAAGTAGATTGAAGAAACAGGTCTTACGAAAGGGGAAGAAAAAAATATGAAGAGATATTTATTGAATGTGTGAGTATTAAAAACAAGTTTGGTTTATCAACTAAATATGTTCTAAAAACATAAATAAAAAAATCATATTTATTATATAGTAGAATCTAACTAAATTAAAGTCTTTAAGATGACTGGGTGGTGCCAACATTTCTTATGATGATAATTCTTGGATAAGATTTTAGTTGGATTGAATACATTTCGTAATGATTTATCTAGACTCGGTGAGTGGATGCAATCCTTTATTTCTTTTAGTCTACTCCCAAAAACCAACTATTTCAAAAGTCGTCTGTGCCGCATTTTCTTTTTATTTTTTTATTATTTCTTTTTTTTTGTACCTGCTGAGCCCTAAAAGCTGATACAGTGCTATGCAAGTTTCTGCCACCTGACTTTTTATACATTTTTTCTCTCTCTCTCTCTCTCACTCTGTTTGCAGTGTGTTCGTTTTTCTCTCTCTCTCTCTCTGTCTCTCGGTTTGGCGTTTTGCGCTCATATTTTATGCGCTGCGAATTCTTTTGATTTATGTTAATTTGAATAAGTGCGCACCATCTATTTTTTGTCACCAACTCATTGCTGGCATACCCTACCCTACCCCGCCACTACCTTCAACCCATTTGCCCCCGTCCCTTATACGCTCAGCAAGCATGTTTCCGTCATGCGTTTTTTTTTTGTTTTTACTCATTTTTTCTGCAGTTGGTGGCGCCTCTACCTTAGTGCCACATCCAGTTTCACTTCCTACTGCTCTTCATCATCGTCATCGTCATCGTCATCGTCATCGTGCTTTGCTTCCTTCGCTGGTTTGGGTCCACCTGTTCACCTGTCCTCCTCCTGCTCTTTATGCTCCATTTCTCCATTTCGTTTTTTGCCACGTTTCATTTTGTCAACGGCGCGTGAAAAATTCTTTTGATAAAGCGCAAATAGTTTGTTTAATGCACCCTACCTAGAATCGGGCAATGCGCAACATTTCATTCGACTTGCAACGTCCAAAATTTCCGGTTTTTTCAAAAATGTATTGTTAAACAACCAAAAAAATATATCAAAATAATTTCCTCAAACAAAAGATTATAATTTCTTTTATTTATTTAAAGCTTTGCTTAAATTAAGTGTAATAATTCTGTATTAAATCGGATTATATATATTGAAATCCAATTGACAATTTATTCCAATAGCCTTTAAAGTTAAAAATATAACGATTATAAAAATAATTTAAAAAAAAACCCAACAAATTGCTGAAAACGTGTTTGGTTATTTGTGTAAAAATTCCAAACCCTTTGACTTAATCCTTTATCTTGGTTTTTATCCTAGTACTTACGAATAATTTGGCTATTGAGTGGCTCAAGTTGTTGGTCAATAATCCAGTCAGCTTCCTAGCATACAAATACATAATACACTTTGAATAAACCACACCACATGTGGTGCACGGTCGTCAAACGGAAATCAGATTTGTGCCTATCCGTGTCCCTTTTTTTCTTTTTGCTCCTTGGCATATCTGCTGCCTGATTTATTAGCAACAACAACAACAACAACAATGCGGTGTCAAAAAAGATTTGAATAGAGAGACATGCCTGCAAGTCTATCAAAACTAATGTCAAACTGCCAACCCTCTCCCCCAAGCCCGTGCGTTGTGGTTAGGACTTGGTTGGGTGGTTGGGTGGTGTTCCTTGTCAAATCTGTAGTTCCGCTGGGCAGGCTGCCTTATACTTGTCTCGACGCCTCACGATTTCGGTTTTAAAGTGTGTCAGTTTGTACATTTGTGTTGGCTTTTTTCTTTCGGACCCCAGAGAGTCCTTGAGGCGGGGCGTTGGATGGGTGCGGGGGCAACCCGTTCGACTTGCTTTTGGGCATGCAGAATGTTGAATTTTTATTGTTCGTGTTTTCTTTTTTTTTTTCTTTTCGCTTTTATATTGCCAGCGGGCGGTCGGCGTCGCATCCTCCTCCCCTCCCATCTTTTGCCAGCCTGCCGCTGACTTTGCTTCGACTTTACTTTTGTGTCTCTTGCCCGCCGACTTTTACACTTTTCGACTTTTCCCACATGTCGTATCCCGCGTGGCCTTCGGCCGCTGCTCGTTGCTCCTCTCTGTCTTTCTGTCTCTCTGTTCTCCATCTCTATCTTTTCGACATTTTCTCAACATCTCGCTATCTCAGCAACTGCTGGTCGACCTTTTCGCCGCTCGTCGCTTATTTTTTTTTGCGTAATTTTTGCCCCTTTTTTTTGCTTTTAACAACAGCAACGAGCGATTTTCAACGCATAGCCGCCGCGGGGATTAGCGGCATTTCACTCGCTCTCACTTACTCGCTTGGGCAAGCTCTATCTTCCTTTCGGCTGAATTCGTATTATTTCGCATTTAAAAATAGATTTGCATTTGTACACATACACATATATATATATGTATATATAGTACATTTCTATATGTGAGGCGTGTCCAATTGATTTATGGTTTTTGTAAATAAGGAATATAACAAATAAAAAACATAGCGAACAAAAAAACAACAACAAAACTCAAACACACACAAATATTTTGCTCGAAAAGGTTTCGCCGCGGGGTGGTTGTTAAGAAGGGGGGGGCTAGGGGTTGAGGGTGGGTGCATACTGTGTGTGTGGTCGACGGGTTAGCTCGCTTTTGCATCGTTGTTGCTGCTGTTTGCTTTTTTGCGGTTACTTTGCGGTTGCTTTTTGGCGCGTTTTTGTGTAGCGTCCGTTTCAACAAGTCCCCATTCCATACCATACCATATTATATCGCGTTCCATGCCGTTCCAAGCGTTCCGCCTGCTCCATTTTTTAGCCCGACGCGCTGGGGGTTTATTGACTTTTCAACTGATCCTTTGGGTGTAGTTGTTGTTATTGTTTGCATTTTTAACTTGGTCCCAACGACGATGAAACTGATAGCAGCTTAAGCACCAACTTCTCCGGCAACTTAATCCTTTAGATACTATCTAAACGAAGAAAAGTCAATCAAAAATTGTTGACACATGAACATAACTAAAGTTTGACTTATGATGTAAAGTTTATTAAGTTATTCATAATATGATATCGGCAGTGTATATAAAATGTTTTAGGTATTTTTTCTTAATAATAATTATTGTACATGCATTTAATAGAGTTTAATTGATTGTAACAAGTTTCGGTATAAACCTTGCAAATCTAGTCGAAAGACAAAACTCCCTTAACAAACAACATTCAGTTCTGGCCCCTCCTCACTTATTGTCACCAAGAAATGAACAAAAGTATGGGAATATAATATCAAAAAAAAAAAAAAAAGAAAACGCACACACACAACAAATAAATTGATGTCATTTTCGTTTTCGTTACATCTCAAATGGAATTAGCGGCACGCGGGCAAACGGCAAAACGCAAAAAACCAACTGAGACGGCAATGCCAGCAAATCCAAACAAACCCCCGATCCCAAACCCAATCCCGAAAAGCTCCATATCAACAAGAAGTGTTTTTCATAAGGCAAGGTTTACAATAAAAAATGTAAAAGAACACAAAGCGAGAGAGAGATTGAGAGAGAGAGGAGTGCAAAAGAAGAGGAACGAAGTGAGCAGTGAGACGGCAATGAAAACGCAGATAAACATATTCGCGAATTTGTTATTATCAGACAAATATTGCGCAAATAAAAGCAATAGAGGGTTGGCAGTGTGGGCCAAGTTTTGTAAAGATATACGCGCGGGGCTTAAACGAAGCAAACGTATGCAAAATATTTAAGAGCGTATAGCGTGGAGAGAGTAGTCTGTGTGTGGTGTCTGTGTTTGGTGTGAGGATGTATTTTGGATTGCGGGAGGTAAGTACCCAAGCGACTGCAAGTGACGCGTTTTGCATGCGGTTTTTGTGCGTTTTGCAAACGCAAATGGTAGGGGGTTGGTGGCATGAGTATGTGTGAATTGGATGGGGTAAGCTGAGAGGTGGAGCAAATTAGTTAAAAAGCCGACTCACACAGTTAAAGATCAAAACATTTTGATAGGCAAATGGTTTTTCATGTGTGTGTGTGGATTGTGGACTGTTGTTGTTGCTGTTGTTGTTGTTTTAAGTTGACTTAAAGAGCCTTTATTTGACGCTGTTGATGTTATTGTTGTTGGAGAGAGTTGGTAATGGTCGCTTGTCTGTCTGAGTTTTGATTTCCTTGACTCTGATAACGAACTCCTTGATACACAAAAAAAAAGCCAATTTAAGCGAAAAGAAGCAACAACAAAATTGACAGGGCTTATGTTGTGTAAGTAACATTAAGAAGAGACTTTTGCCAAGTCCTTTGGAATTTATGCGCTTTATTTTGTTTCTCATTCGATCGAAATTAGAAATTACTGCAAGCGGTGTGTTTAAAACATTAAATTGTATTTTTTAATGGTAGATCTCCTTTCTTTGTTTTTTTATTTTATGTCTGATCAGACTGACTTGAAAGAAAACTATTCATATAACAATATTCATTATAACTTGCATTTAATTTTTATTGATTAATCTAACATCAGCAGTGATAAAAGTTTGAACAAAGTTGTTTGAAAACGGCATACTTTTCATATAAATACAACTTAGTAAATTTGAAATGAATCTCAAGACATGTTTTGAAATTGAAAATCGAATTATTTCTTCACATTATTATATTCACAAATTAAAATGAACTGAAAAACAAGTTAGAAGGCTCTAGTTGGAAGAGCCCGATTAGAAGATACCCTGAACCCAGTTGCAATAAATATTTTACTCCCTGCGCCCTAAAAGTTTGCTTCAATTTAAACAAAACTAAAAGCTGACTTAACTTAACGATATCTCGGGTGTTTCTTAACCGATTTGGACGAAATTTTGAGAAACGTGCTACCGTTACCCATTTCTTTACATTTTCTGAATTTTTTAAAAATCGATACCATGTGTATATCGTAAACCAGAGTAGTTATCGACAATTTGAAACAAACTTGTTCTGCTCATGGTATAGGAGAACTTATATTCTTAATTTGAAGTCTCTAGCTCTTGTTGTCTCTGAGATCGAGGCTTTCATACAGACGGACAGACGGATAGACAGACGGACATGGCCATATCGACTCTCGGCTATTGATGCTGGTCACGAATACATATACTTTATAGGGTCTGAGATGCTTCCTTCTGCCTGTTATATACTTTTGCACAAAACCATTATACCCTGATTTACCCATAATTTTAAGAATAAGCTGTTTTAAAAATATGATTTTTAATAGTGCCCGAAGCACTTAATTTAATGTGTATATCAGCTGCAAATGCTATCAGATACAGTTGAGCCCACAAAAACAAAAAACAACGAGGACTATCAAAATAACAGCAATTACAATTTGGCACCTCACTTTCCCCTCAACTTACGGCTAGTACCGCTAGCTCCCACCACTCCACCACATCCCTTGTCAAAAGCCGAAAAAAACTTTGATATATTGTCAACTACAATGTTTGGGCTGGCTCTAAAGCACCACAACGGTAGTCCGATTCACCTTCCTGTGGGGGGCACTCACTGGGTATTGGGTATTGGATCCATATTTTGTTTAGTCGCCCAGACGCTGTGTCTGTGCTACTTTGTCTTGCGCATGCCAACGATAATTTTTGATTAAAGATGAATTTTTAATTTAATGTATCTCACTGATACGCAGTTAGATAGATAGGATAGAAGCGCACAACGAAGCACAAGTATAAGAAGAAGCAAAGCGCAGCCAGCGAAACGTAAAATACGAAGAACAAAAATTATGCGTATATACCATACATATATATATCGTAGCGACCGATGTCGTCGTAGTAGTAGTAGTAGTTAAAACATCAGGGAAACGAGGGAAAAAATGCACGAAAAATGTTTTTTAATCTCAACGGCAAACGGAAGCGGAAATCAAACGACCAGAACAGCGACCAAGCAAACGCCGGCCAAAGTATCAAACAAAATTTTTAATGTCTTCACGGGTAATGCTGGGGTGTGGGGTCGGCGGGGTTGGTTGGTTGGTTGGAGTATTAGTAGATGTTGCCTTATGCCTGGCCGCCTTGTTAAAAAGCCCGCGAAATTCTTCCAAAAAATAAAAAAAAAAACCCGCCACCCACCATCATCCATCCCCCTCCCCCGCCTTCCACGGAGCCGGTCAGAAACGACCTTTGATTTTTTTCGAAGTTTTTTAAGTTTTTTTTGGTTGGTTTTTCTTTTGGCTCATTAGGAATTTTTCTTCGCCCGTTTTGTTGGGCAAGCGATAAAAATGTATTAGGCAGCAGCAGCGACCGCGACCAGGATAGCACCCGCCCCCCCCACCTCCCATTCACTTATCATACATCCCGCCAAAAAGACCCATACCACCCACCCAAGGCACCCAACGCATTGCCAAATGGTGTTTAATGATTTATGAATAATCGCCATTTTGCATTTGAGTGATGAGTGTGGGGTGAGAAATGGTTTGGGGTCGGGGTGTCAAAGGGGGCGTGGGATGGTTAGAAGGGGGGTTGTGTAAAACTCGGCAGCGGATGAGCAACGGTAAGTCAGTCAGTCAACGGGCATCCAAAGTCCATTTACACGTCTCGTTTGAGCTGCGACGCAGAGATTCAAAGACGGGCAAAAGGGTGGGCGATTCAAATGCGGATCCTTATTGGGTTTGTGTGAGTTTTTTTTTGTTATGGGTGGTTTGTTGTACCGAAATGTTCTTTGATAATTTTTGAAACTTTTATTTTTTGGTGTTTTCTTGCCAGAAAAACGTTTATTTTTTTATTTTTTTATTGTATTTTGCTGTTGTCTTTTTTAAAGCTGTTTTTTGTAACACTTGCGCGTTAAATTATCTGACAAAAAACATGCGGCACGCCACTCGCACTCGGTGGGGCAAGTGTGGTATTTTACAGGAAGGATGCAAGGATTGTTTATCATATATCTGATAGGGTCCTTGGTAGATTCAGTTATACATACAAAAAATAATTTCTTTTGAAACACCTTTTTATTCGTTCGGTTTTTGTCACTTTTTATCACATAAAAACACACATAGAAATTGATTTTTCTCGGGTTTCTCATATGATTAATTTTGAAAATTTTTGAAAAATAATCAGATTTTTTCTTTAGCTATGCCTTTGGCTCTTAACTTAACTTTCGTCTATCCATGGTTATATTAGGGCTCCCCGCTCAACGAGGCGTCCCCCCCAACCAAACCCAAACCCAATCCAACCCACCAACACCAACGCCAACAATTTCAACTTAATTAAATGCGTCTTTAATACTTTTTGGCGTGCATAGGCAAACACAGAAGACATATGGAAATCTCAAACACACACACACACACACACACATTTACATACAGCTTATGTTCATATTTGTTTGGCTATGAAAAAACATATAAGATGGCAAACTTTTTACACACAAACACACACATACATACATGAGGCACAGCAGGTTTATGGTTTTTGTTGGCCTGACGTGTGCCAAAGCAAATAGCGTCGTAGCTGCAAATAAAGTTGATTAAAATTTGAAAGATTTTTGACAGTTATTATGCCAAAAGGCTGTAGCAGAAAAGTTGTACGATTTCCCAGCAACAAGCCAATATTGACAGCCAAGCTTTGACTTGTTGTTCGACGAAGATTTGTTCAAGTTAGAGAAGGAGTATGGTGTGGGAGGGGGGGGGGGGTATCCAAGTGGGAGTGAGTCAAATCGTTGCTGTCGTAAGGAATCAATGACGCCTCAATCCGGATACCTTCATAGTAACTGGTTTGATGTTGGTGGTTTGGGGGGCAACAAATTGTGGCAGATAAACGCATTTCATTGATAGGTGAAGGGCTATGGCATCCAAATTCGAATTGATTAAAAACTGCCAAGGATTTAGGCAACAATTACGATTTTGCAAGGGGCATGAAATGTGAACCAAGTTTTAATGTTATTTTTCGGGTGACAACAGCAATTACATACATATATTTTCAACAAATATGGCTGCCCTATGTGACGTGGAACTGTCGATGTTAAGCTATCGATTAAGCTGTGATGTGTTGAAGCAAAGCTTTTGAGAAATTTGGTCACACTGGCTGTCAAGTGGTGGCAAACATGTGTGTTTTATTGTTTGTCTTAGTTTTGCAGACAATAAAGGCTTAATACTGACACTTTGCCTAACGCACAAACCGAGTTCTCGAAATCTCCGACGAGAAATACGGACAGACAGCATTCGTTCGGTATCAGGATATTAATTATTTTGATCCATAGCTTAAATTAATATTATCTTTATTAAGTTATTTCGCAAGCGCAACAAAAATATACCTGTATAACAAAACAAAAAGTTTTTGCCTTGACTCTTAAGTCAACAATGTGTCATCACCGATTCTGAGTTAAACATCGATGACGATATCGATAGCAAACTAGGTGTGACGTGTAATAATCGTGTTGTCTAAATGCTAAATGTCAATCAGTTTATTTAGGAAGCTAGCTGGCTCACATAACCAATAAAAAAAAAATTAAATAAAATTTTGATTCGGCTACGAACACAGCGAAAAATCGTCGCATTTAAAGATTTATAGTTTCGTGCTGCGCGGCTTTTGTACCGTTTTTTTTTCTACCAAAAGTTAATTGAACATTAGAACTTAAAAGCTTCAACAATGTGGCGTCGTGGCGGACTCAACAGCAGTGGTTATCGCCCAGGAATGCGTTACGGTGGGCGCGGGGTCCCGGCCAATGCTGAGCAACAGGGTCAACAGCGTTCCGAGGAGCGTCAAAGGCGCCGTGTCATCTTTAAGCCACCACAACCGTCGCAGACAATGACTCGTTGGGATAATAATCATAACATTGAGCTGAACGGTGAGTCGGGGGATCTTTTTATTGTCCGACGCCGCGGTTCACCAATACAGATTCCCAGCCGATTTCGCACTCGCCATAACCGTTTGATGCTTGACACTAGCGACGGGTGGTACCAGGTAACAATGCATCGCGATGTCTATGACCATCAAGTACTTTTGAACTCTTTGATTGCGGCCATGTCGCCGCCCGAAACTTTCAAGCCAAACTATTGGCACCTGGATGAGTCAATTGTCAAATTCTATATTAACGATTGGCAGCTGGCCAAGCGTATACAGGAGCAAGCTAAGGATGTTCTCTTGCCAAATGGACGTAATATGGCACTGTACGTATGCAGCGGCATTCCGCCAATAGCCATCGACAACGAGTTTAGGCAGAAAATGAAAAGGGCGATCGCCAAGCGTTATAATTATGACTCCAAGGCCGTTGATTTATCGCGCTTTCAGGACGATGACGAACTAAAAACCATCTTTTGTCCGCTGTTTCGTGTGAATGTAATGAGTGCAGCCCTGGATATTATTGCTAAGAATATACCCCAAGTGGAGATTATGAATCTCAGCCATAACAGCATATCGACCCTGGAAGCATTCCGAGGAACCGAAGAGCTTCTGCCGCTTTTAAAAATCATATATCTGGACAACAATAAATTGCCATCGCTGGCTCATTTGCTTCTCATTCGCAAGTTTCCCATTGAGGAGCTGGTGCTGATCAACAATCCGTGCAGCTTACACTACAAGGATACGGAGGAATTTTACACCGAGGTGAAACGCAAGTTTCCCAAGCTGCGCAAAGTGGATGGCAAAATATTGCCGGCACTAAAGCAAATCCCAAATGCCAAGGCATCATACTTTTGCGATCCCGCTGGACAGGAAGTCGTATGTGCTTTTGTCGAGCAATATTTCACTATATTTGATTCGGGCAATCGTCTGTCATTGCTGGGTGCGTATCATGAGCAGGCAATGCTGTCCGTGTCAATGCAGTCGTTCGGCCAAGCGGGCAAACTCGACGGATTCTGGAATTTCAATCGCAATCTGCTTGGATCCTTGACACCCGAGCGCGATAACGCACTCGTGCGTCGCCTCAAGTATGGTAGTCTCGCATGCGTTTCGTCACTGAACGAATGGCCACGTACTTCGCATGAGCGGCACACTTTCCACGTCGATCTGACCGTCTATCAGCCGCAACAATTAATGATGTTCAACGTGACCGGGATGTTCAAGGAGCTGCCGCACAATGCTGCCGCTTCCACCAGCTCGTACAAGCTGCGTCGTTTCACGCGCAACTTTGTTGCCGTTTATCACGATGACAAGTACTCTATTCGCAACGAGATGATCTTTATTGCCAGCGTCTCGGATCAACAGCAAAACGATTATATGCTAACCGAACTGAACCGAATGTTTGATAATGGTTGTACCCTAACTACTACGGACAACTCGCCAGATGAAACCAAGACTGCCGAAGCACAAAAATTTGAAATGGTGCAAGCCCTGAGTGCTCAGAGTCAGATGAATTTGGACTGGAGTCGCAAGTGTCTGGAGGAAACAGACTGGGATTTAAATCGGGCTATGGCTATATTCGATCAACTCTTCAAGGAAAACAAAATTCCAACCGAAGCTTTTGCCAAGCAATAATTATTGTAACGCCATCAAATAATAATATGCCTATTCAATTCGTTTTTTTGTTTTTGCTTCAAATAAAATCTTGAAAGCTTTGCCTTAAACTCAAGGCCTGCAATACCATGCATTGAACATCAAATTTATATCCAATTTATTTTCCAACCCAAGCTCAATATATATATATAGAAAATTATTTCTTTTTTTATTGCCATTGAAGCGGGGTGAAACTAATAAGCCAAAAGGCGGCATCATGGTTCGATTTAATGAGCAGCCGGCGCAACTTTCCGCAACGTTGGACGCGTTAAACTAATCAACGCAACGGCTCCAATTGCAGTCTGCCTCCCCAGATCCAGTATCGTACAGCATTCGACAGTTGCCCCCGCCCTCCCCCTTTACCGCACTCAACTCTTCAACAGTTGTGTTTGTTTGTCTGCTCAATTGCGTGTTAACATTTTGTGCAATTTGGCGAACGACGGCAAAGGGAGCGAAAGAGCCGGATAGGTGGGTGCAGGATGTTTTGGCTTGCGGGGGGCTAAACTACCTGCAAACATGGAAAAAAGCTGAAACCAATTGAGCGTGTATGTATGAGTGAGTGTGTGTTTGTGTGTGTGTTGGCCTAAAGAAGCTCATAAAATTTTATAGTTTAGTTTGGTCTCCAGCGGGTGGACATGAAACAAAGGTGGAGAAATGCCAAATGGCGGTTGGCGATGGGTGGCGGGAATACTGACTGGGACCGTGTGTTATGGCTGTGAACTAATCGCCGCAGCGTTTTCGTTTCTGTTGGCGGGGGATGGCTGGGGAGGAAGGGGGAGACAGCGATTCAGTTCAGTTAATGAAATGGTTAGTCGTCCGGCAAGGTTTTTGCTGCTGTTGTTATTGTCGTCCTTCGACTTAGTTAGGTTGACGGGCTGAGCTTGGTGGAAGGACGAAGGACGATGGGCAATTAAAAGCAAACGCGTCTCGTACTATTTGCAATGATGCCACATGGCTTGGGCAAATTGTGGTGGCCAGACACAACTATTAAAAATGAAGACGTCGTCGTCTGCCTTTATGCCTCGATATTTGCGCGCTTCTTAAATGCGCCTCAATCTTGAGCTCCAGCTTTCTAAGCGTTCGTGTTGATCAATAATGTTTTGAAATTGTTGTTTCGTCTAGTTATTTTATTATGATTTCGTTAGCTTAAATATTTATGTCTCGGATTGCAGTTGTTTATTTTAAAGGATTAATAGTTTCGAAATCCTTAATTTAGAGGACAGGTTTTATTGTAAAAGGAAGGTTCTTCTTTGTCAAAAGACCTACAGAAATCGCTAATGGCTATTCCTAGCTAACCTATTTGATCTGTTAGTCTACTATGTAGTGCCGTGTTAGGGGACTGGTGAGTATTGTTAGTAGACTTTTAACCTGAGATGTTTCTTGCTGAAACCGGTCTGAGATTGAAGCTAACCACGAACACTTATCCTGGTTTCCTTCCAAAGTCGTTCTTTGCAGGTAAGATTTTGAAAAGCAAACCGTCGATTTATCTGCTATGATTTCACGAAATATATATGATCAATTTGTCTAACCCTTTGCCCCTTGCATTGATAGCCGTCAGGCAGAACGAAGATATATTCGTTTATCACCGTTTTGTGTTCTAGTTTAGAGCATAAGGAAAACATATTTTTTCAGAGCTTTGCTATAAACTAAAATCATAAACACAAATTGCACTGCAATACATTATCCGCACCCAAACAAATAACATTAAGTTGCCTATCGTAACTCTTTTATCCCCGCGGCTCAATGGGCGCTCCTAATTGGAGTCTCACCCTCATTTTTAGCCTAGTTTCCCCCTTTTTTTTTTTGTTGTTGTTTTACACCATTCACATACTCGAGCACATATTGCATTACACACAATCAAATCAAATCAAATGAAATCACACAAATCAGGCCAAATCGCTGACGCAATTCGCCTTTAGCAACGCAACAACAAAAAGGCCATATCCATATCTATTGCCATAGCCATAGCCCAAGCCATATTCACATGCAAAGTGAGAGAGAAAGGGCAAGAGTATGAATGAATGTAAAGCAACCCCTTGGCCCATGCGTCAGTCATTCGGTGATGTTATGGAGCATATAAAACATAACTCACGCTTATGATTTTTAAGGGGCACATCAAAGCAGCGCCGTCCGAAATCCGTATCTCAATCTTCAAGCCCTTACCCCAAAAAACCCCAAAGAAAAAACACTACAACCAATAAACATTGTAACAAAATTGCTTGTTTTTGCAGCTAATAAAATCATAAAAAAAAAGCAAAACGTAAATAGCTGGGCATAAGTGGCCGGCATGGAGGAATGGTTCGAATTGAGGGTTAAAAAGAAATGACAAGTGACTTTTTTATCACTGGGCCAAGGCCCAAAAAGATAGTCACATCAATGGATGAATGGCCTTAGCTATAGCTAAAGACGTTCAAGCCAAAGCTGGAGCTACCATCCTGCCCCCCCTTTTAACCATCCCTTCTTTGCAACACAATGCATGCAAATTGTAACAAGGATAATGACAAACTCGAAAAAGACCACCGCAAACAAGACGACTACAAGTATCACGCATCCCAGTATCCCAGTATCCCGGCTTCCACCCCGGCCCTAAGCAGCCCAGGGGCGGGCAATGGGTTTTCTCTCTGTTTATATTTTTCGCTGGGGCAGGCTAAAGCTGACGACGACGACGACGACGACGACGCACACGCTTAAGTGCCACTTGACAAATTGGTCAAGTGATTTGGCAAAAAAGCAAGCGAATGTGGTTGTTCGGAGAGGTACAACTAGGTTTAAAAAGGGCCATACCAAAGTGAATCTAAAGTGAATTGCTGGATACAAATAGATAACAAAATTTATATACATATATATTTGTTATCTGAAGTTTCATTTTATGCCCTTCCTATGGGTGAAGACATATCATAGGCATTAATACAAATACTAATAATAGCAATTTTATGCAATATTGATTTAAATCTAACAACAATGTTGAAGTGTAAGTAAAAAACACAGGACAATAAATCTTAAAAATTATTAAGATTAAATATTCATTTATCCAATTTTGTTTTGAAATAAGAATACACAAGCGCTGTAATATTATTTATATTTTTGTGAAAGCTCGAAAGTTAAACTTGAGCCAAACACTATATATAACGTTCTTCATATTTCTCAAGCTTTGAATGCTTGAATCGCTAATGATTTGCCCCGATTAAGCTGTTAGCTTTAAAAATTAATATATCATATCATATCAGTATCATATCGTGTATCATATTGCAGTCGGTCTTTAACAACGCTTAACTCTTTTTATAGAAGGTTTGCCTACCTTTTACGCCCTCGTTCACTTAATCCAAGTAGAGGAAGTAGTAGTAAATCCATTGGCAATGTCCTAAGCTTATCAAATCGAGCAATTGACAAATCGCTTGTCTACGTGTGTGTGTGTGTGTGTTCCTTACTCTCATAGACTGGTTCGAGCCCTGGCATATGGCCAAATGTCATGAGAGACATTTTGACTGACAACTTTATGAAATGCCCGAAATACTATACGACGAGGGGTTGAATGTTGCAAATTCTATATATATATTTTTTTTATTTTTGCCTTCTTGGTTTTTTCAGTCTTTGGTTTTTGCTGCCTCTTATTCATCTTGTTTGTTTGTTTGTTTTGGTGTTGTTATTGTTAGGCTATTGGCAGTAGAATATACCATATATATTGTATATTGTATATGGCTAGTAATTGTCTGTTTGATGGACCAAACAATTTTGATTGAATTCAATTACGTCGCCCTGTTTTGCCCCTTTCACCGAATCCTTTAACAACCACTCGGTGGTTCACGATTTGGTGCTCTCGGCTTTCATTTTGACACATTGCTGTTGCTGTTGCTGTTGTTGTTGTTGGTTTTAGTGATTTGCAATAATTTTTAGCGACTGCCGCCCTCAGTTTTTGTTTTTTTTTTTATTGTGTTGGTCTTCTTTTTGGGTTTTCTTTTTCTTTTTTTTTTTGTGCATGCTGGCGCATATGTGAAATATGCCGTTGTCATGGTTTGTTGATTTGAGCGGATATCCTGGCCGAAGCAAATAGTTGCCGTACCCAACCCAACCCAACCCCACCGCCCCCAACCATAGGCTAGTGTGTCTTTTTGGGGTTAACCGGACGCGCCCTTAAGTATGCAGGGAAAAAGAGGTGGCTTTTGGGTAGGTGGGCAGGGCGAGGCATTTGAAAGGATTTCGGTTTACAGTTTCGATTTCACTCAAGGCATTTTCTTTGCCTTGGCCTTGTTTGTTCACTTAGTTTATATATAAGTGTGTAAGCGTGTGTCTGTTTGTGTTCTTCTTCGTTTTTTTGTTTTTTTTCACAATACCAAGTAGATTAAGTGATTTTCAAGTCATGTCCTTTAAGCATGTGTGTGTGTGTGTGTGCATGGTGTTCTTGTCCGGCTGATGGACTGCTGCCATGTGAAAGTCATGTCATGTGTGGGTGGCTTTGTGTTTATGTTTGCGTTTTGCCTGTCGTCTTCTGGTTCTGCTACTGTCTTTGCAGGACTCTGGGGGCTGTGTTTATATTACAAGGGTTATTGAGCAAATCACTGGAACAGAGAGAGGGGTAGAGGGGCAACGAGCTATGAAATCCCGTTTGTTAGCATAATTTGTTTGATTTTTATTAGATAGACAATATGCGGCGGCATGCCACTAAACCATTTAACCCATCCCCCCCATTTCCAAACCCTTTGCTAAACCCAACGAAAAATTAATATTTTTCTTTCTTTTTTTTCTCTATTCTATTCGCTGTCGTTTTATTTTATTTTTTGCTCTGCATTTGTGCCTAGTCATATTCAGTTCAGTTCAGAGGCAGCCCGACACGTTTTTGTTATTAATTTTTATTACGAGTCCAAATAAATTGCATTACCTTTCGCAAACACATTTTGTAAATTTAATTTAGTGCCACAAAAATAAAAAGGGTTTTTACCAAAACAACAAAAAAAAAAACTGCCTATTCAGATACATTCTATTTTAGAACAAAAAACTAGTCCACAAACAGCAAATTGATTCAATTATTGTTGACTCACATAGTTGATGTTCCTTTGTTTCCATTTAAGCTAAGAAAATACGTAGTATAAAAATAATGTATCCCATAGAAGTTTGCCAACCTTTAACTTTAAGGAATATTATGAATATGAATATGGTTCGGAACGAACGAAATCTTTCCACAAAGTAACAATTCAAATCATATCCATTGACATCTTATGGCATTCAATACGATATTCAAAAGAACATTCATAAAGTTCGCCATAAAAGCGAGACAGACAACGGTCATAAATTTTAGCAAGTGCCATTAATCCCTCGACATTTTGGATGGCAAAAAGAAAAAAAAAAGAAAAAAGAAATACATAACCGCCGCGTTTTTATACATTGGCATTGTTCCTTACCAAGCTTGACTCTTGCACTTCTCCTTCTCGAGCTCTGAAGCTATGATTTACTTGAGCAAAGTTTTTTGCTGTTAGGAAGTGCCTCATCTTTCTCATATATGTACGTAAGTATTTTACTCGTATACTTACGGTGTGTACTCGTACATTTTTAATATCAAACAATTTATAATAAATAATACAAATTTCTTATGAATGGCATCATATGAAGTACATAAATGTCAGCCAGAACACGCATATTTGGGGGAGTGAAGATTAATAAGAGATGCAAACAAGTTTCGTTTCGATGAGGGAAAGCCCATTTACCGAATGAAATTGAGCATAATAAAAAAGATTTAATCACCTAGGCGATTTTTAGGTTGAAACATTTCTAAGATCATGTTAAGAAATTGTAATCCTTTAAGGTTAGATAATTGCTAAGATAAATTAATAATAAAAATAAAAGGTTTTCATAAATAAATAAATATATGGTATATAGAATGATATTGTAAGACCCAAATTATTTGCATAATTTTTTTGGTACAGTTGTGCTTGTACTAAAAGGGGACACAAGAATATGTCTTTCATATTGTTATTTTAATTTTGAAAATTGCAACAACAATGCAGATGCATGCTAACAATAACAAATATACAGAGCACACACACACACACACTTACACACTTGCGCGCTTTCGTACATGCATATGCAAGAGGAGACTGGCATCAAACAAGAGAGTATGTATGTAGGTGGTAGGTAGGGTAGAGAGTTGTATTTGTCTACATGACAAGTAGGCAATATTTGCATACTCAATTGCATTGTAAATTTTTCTATGCCAGGCAGCAGCAGCAGCGAGGAGCGGAAGACGGCGAAGAAAATGAGAATGAGAATGAGAATGGAGAAAGGAAAATAACGACACAAGGCACGCATACACAAATACAAGTGAAAAAGTCGCGCCTAAGTGTATGCAATGCAAAAAGATGCAGCGACTGAGAAATTGTTAGAAAAAATAATAAAAAAAAAAAGAAACAAGAAAAAAATAACGCTGAACAAAGCAATCAGAGCAGGTGTAACTGTGTGTGTGTGTGTGTGTGTGCGTACATATGTATTGTAGAGCTGTTGATGACTACTACAACGATGATGATGATGATGATGATGATGATGAGAGTGTGTGTATGTTTGGAATGGGTATGTTACTGACGACGTACAGTTTTTATTTGAATGACAAAAAGTCAGGTGGGCACTCGAGTCGTTTTTGCTGGCGATGGCGATGGCGATGACGATGACGATGACGACGTAGTGTATTGTGTGGGCGTGGCTTTTGTATATGCTCCCAACCTGGCTGACTGACTGACTGACTGTATATAAATATACAATATGCGGGCTGCACACACACTCACACACACACACGCATACATGTCGAGTGTGTGCCAGGCCCCAAAACACTTAACATATTCTAATTATTCATGCTTATTTTATATTGTTTTGTCAGTGCAGCTAAAGCAGCAGCATCCAAAGCCCTCTAAAGAAAAACGACAAAAAAAAAAAAACCAGAAAGAATCTCTATGACAGGTGAGACGGTTGTGCTAGGGGGCAAGGCAGCAAGAGGGACAGTTAGAGATTTGTTGTGCGGCTGTCTTATTAAAAATTACAAATAGTCAACGCTTAATTACATGTGTGTGTGTGTGTGTTTGTGCCTTTGTGTTGCATAACTATAGCCTAGTTTATTTGGTTTTTGTTGTATAGTATATTTTGGTGCTACCAATAAATCTGTAGCTGCTGCAAACGCAGACGGAATGCACACACACACAAACACACACACACACATGAGATATTTATCTTAAGCACACATGCAACATTGATGTGATGTGTCTGGTGTGGGAGATATACGAAAACAAAAAAACACAAACTGAAGCATTTTGCACCAATTTTAGTGACGATGTCAACAGCAACAACAACGAAACAACAGCAGCAAAGCGCAATACAGCACCATCTAGCGGCTGCATACGTGCAACACCAACACCATGCGACACACCATGCAACACACCATGAAAGCCACGCGTTGCAAAACTAATGTTGATGACAATGTTAAGGGCGTCGTGACAGCCATAAGCGCACTTGACAGCACATGGAATGAACTGCGGGCGGAGAGAGAGAGTGTGGTGCAAGGCAATACCTGCACAGCAGCACATAAGTTCTCGCTCTCTCTCTCTCTCTCTCTCTTTCTCTCTAGTCTGCTTCTGAATCTGGTGCACGGTTTTGTTGCTGCTCGAAAAGCATGTGAGAAATTATTATTGTTAAAGAAATGCGGCAGCCGAAGCCAAAACGTTTGCAAATTCTGCCAATGGCAATAGTAGGTAATAAACCAACAGAATACAAAAATAACAAAGACACATACAACATGCAACTGCTCCAGCTAATGGGACAACTCGACTGGCATATGCCCTGCATATCATATCTTAATAAAGTTATTTTACAATATTCAACATTTGGTAATTGATTTTGCACTTTGTTAAGCGTATAGAAATGATGTCATGGTATTTCAATTGAATATATATATATATTCTTGATGAGCCGACATAGATTATTCCGTCTGTCCGTCTATGTTTCTATGAAAAGTAGTCCTTAAGTTTTTGAGCTATCGAGCTGAAACTTTGCAAGATCTGTTTATAGATTTAAATATGAAAACAAAGTAGGGCTTGTTAGTGTATATCGAATTCGGCATGCCGAATATAGCTTCTTTATTTGAATATAATTCTTTTTCTTTATTGAATGAAATGCTCATCGTTTGCGATAAGAGTTCTTGCTCTAGTGTTTTTCCTATGTTAAATACTCATTTTCTGAAAATATGTCTTGAAATTTACCAATAAGTCATAATATACTCATTTATAATAATAAGCATAGATTCACAACAAGACCTTTTTAAGGATACCATGCAAAAAACTTCCTGACCATATCATAGTATGTTTTCAATCCGAAATACTTTATTTCATCTGCTTATAAGTATGCGAAATACTCTTGGAAGGTTTATCGTCTGTGGCTTGCGGTGCCCAAAAAAGTATGCAACGATTACCTGATCTGGGAAACAGATAGGGTCAGGGAATAGCTGGTTATGGCTATGAAGATATACACACATATATATAATTCCAGTGCTGGATGTCGGTCGGACTTCCATCGATGTCAGCATCTCAGCTGCAGTCAGCGTTGATGCTACCGAAGCTTGATGACATTTTGCGTGTGTTTATGTGCTCTTTTCTTACACTATCTTTTTCTCGCTTTCTCTTTTGCTATTTGTGGTGCCTGGGAATGGCAAGGGGACAGGTGACACTTCTTTAGCTATGTGTTCATGTTGCTGTTGTGTTTCTGTGTGTATGTGTGTGTGTGTGTGTGCAAGAGATTTGCAAACTAAAGCCTCATCACAATGTCCTCAAAATTCAAATAGCAACTGCAACAACAACAACAACAACAAGTGTAGTTGGGCACGCTCAAAAACTGTAGACTGAGCCATGGGCATGGGCATGCTTATGGGGTAAGGCCTAGAGAGAGGTGGAAGGATTTGTGGGTGTTGGTACAAAGCGAAGAAACCCGACAACTCAAACCCAAACAACGAGCCCAGCAATTGTCACACGACGCTACTTTTGCAAATTATTATATATTTTTTTTTTCTTCTTCTCCTTTCCATGCCAACTGTGTGTGCGAGTGTGTGTGTGTGTGTGTGTGTAGTCATCGTCTGCTGCTGCTGCTGCTGCTGTATATGAATTGCAAATATTTCCAGCCTTCTGCCCCGTTTTTTTTGTTTTTTGTTGCCTCTTTTCTTAACAAGCGGCACCTGTGAGCTGGCACCTAACCCCATACAAACACACACACACACATGCACACATACACACATACAGTTATACTACAAAACCCTAGCATGCCTCTCCCTTACACCAAATGCAAAACAAGCCATGGCTGAGACTCAGAGCTCAGAGCTCGGAGCTCGGAGAGCTGGTGCCAGTGCCTGTGTGCTCTAAGTGGAATATGTTTTATTTAGCATTTTTAAGTGTTTGCTGGCTATACCAGCTCCAACCCTCCCCAAAACCTCCCTAGACCGTCCAACGCGCCACCTAACACACCAAACAAACCCATCGGCCACCGAACCGGCCAGAGATGCTCTGATTGTTGTACTGCTGCTGCTGCTGCTGCTGTTGCTGCTTGAAGCAAGAAATAATAATTATTGTTATAGAAAGGACAAAGTATAATTTCAGATATGTTGCATTGCTAAAGGGGGCCAAGCACTGTTGGCGGGGGGTGGTTGAGGCATGGGCCAAAGAGGACAAGCACATTGCACTCATGCCCAAGACAAACAGAAATAGAAATTAATGAGTTGATATAAGGCGCAACAAAACATATACCATACATACAAACATACATATATATTTATATAAAATAAAAAAAAGATGAAGGTGACAACGTGTGTCAGAGATTGTTAAGCAAGTAATAATAAGACTGAAGGAAAGAGAGAGAGAACATGGCACAAGGACTGTCAATTAAATGCGAGTTGCTTTTGTTGTTGCCAAGTATGCTGATGTTCAGTGACTCGAGCAAACGTTGATTAGCCCAAGTAAAACTAACGAGCTCAACGATCAAAGGGGTTTTGGATCACTTCCTAGAAGAAGGCAGCAGTAATCTAATAATATTGAAGAAATACAAATAAAATCATCGATATATTTCTCTTGCTTTCTCGCTTTCAAAACAATTATTTAGCATTCTATTGATAAGGTTTGTTAGATAAGATACAAATCGTTCTTGCTACAAACTCAACTTACAATTGCTCAGCTGCCCCTGTCGCGTCAACCTTTATTGCCTATTTGATGATTCGCATCATGCAATTAAAACATGTGAAGGAACGCTTGAAGCATTCGTCGACTCCTCTTCGTCCTCCACCTCCACCAAACAAAGACAAATTATTTGAGCTGTCAAATGTGACGTTCAGCTGTCAAAATAGCAGCAGCGTGAGCAGCGCCAGCGAGGACAATGATGACTAAGCTCAGAGCCAATCAGGCGGCAGTAAAGAGCATCAGGATTTTCTCAAAACCATAACACCGAAAACTGTACCAAATGAATTAGGAAACGAAAGAGCGAGAGCGAGAGAGAGATGAAGAGGGAGCAGGGATCTTTTTTATTAGCAAAGCGGCAGTGGGGAGTTTGGAAAAGGGGATTAACATTTTTATTAAATGAGAACACACACAGACACACACACATTTACGCATTATTATTATTATTTGGTTAAGACAATGTTTAAATTAAAATATTCACGAAGCTGAATTACATATGAATCGTTTGTGCGTTTGAAGCAGGAGGTGGTGTGTGTTTGGTGGGTGTGGTGGGGGGTGGGGGGGGGTGTTCTGTGTGTGTTGGCCAGGCAATGGTAAAGTGTCAAGCTGTCAAAGTTGCCATTTTTCACACAGAAATACACAGAAACACACACTCACACACACATACACAGCTGCAGACTTGTTGTCAAATATTGAAAAATGCTTTTGGCTGCCGCCAACCCAAACCTAAGCCCAGTTTGTTTGGGCTTATGTGACGCCACATGTGCGGCGATGACGAAAAAAGAGGACGAAGGACCTACATATGTATATGTACGTATATGCCACTTAAGGCTTCACGGGCTTTCATTTCATCATTTCGTCTAAATAATAAAAATGATAACGACAAAGAGACGACACTGAAGAGTTTTAGTTATCAAATAGTAGTGCGACAGCAGCAGCCCCGTCAACTGTCAACCCTTGGGCTAACAACTAATAAGCGTGTATACCTGCCCCCTGTGTTGTTGCCCACACACACACACACACACACACTAATACACAAAGCTGCACAGCTACTTTAAATTCCATGTGTGACACTTGATCATTTGTCATTGGGCCTGAGCCGCCCGTCGACTCTTGGGCTTTTTGCGGTTACCGTTGCTAAGTTGGGCCAAGGCCTCGCCAAAATACTATTAGATACGAGATAGAGTATTCGCTTTGATGGTGGTAGTTTCGGTCATTACTAATGATGATGATGACCAGCGCTTACTGTCCTTAAAGGGATGGGTTGAACTCAAGCTGGGCGAACCGAACTGATATATCACTTAGCGTTCCATACAGCTGTGACATCAAACATCTACATATATACTTATATTCTGTCTCTATATATACCATACATGCTTTGATTGCGTAAACGATAAATTAATTTCAATTCAAATTGCCACGTGATCAAGTGAATAAAGCTAAATAATAATCTAATTTTAAATTTAGTTTCCTAGCCAACTAAATTTTATGTTAATACAGACGAACTTTCATATAACAAAGCTCAAGGGGACAACAGAAAACTTACATATGTATATACAAATGTATTATTAAAAATTGTTATATCTAAAAAGTTATGTATATTGGTTTGTGCGGAATTGTTGAACAACATCTCTTCTTCAATGAATACTTCAAAATAAAAGGATAAGTGAAGCCAATTATTATTTTAAGTAACTGCTGATGAATTCACCGAGTTGTTAAACCCTCCATACGTTATTATTACTGTATATATTATATTGTTATAAATTTATTGATGATTCTTAAAAAAAAAATAAAATAAAATGTTTCAACTTTCACCAACAGTAAATAAACATTAATGTCAATAAACAAGCTCTCTATATATTTATTGGTACAATTTTTTACAACATTTCCCTTAATTGATTAATAATCAAATATTATAAACTCAATCCCATCTAAACCATATCGTTTTTGACACTTTCAACTCTGTGTTACATTTCTTGAAGTTTTGGGCTTCGTTGATGATGAGAAATGTTTGCTAAATTGTTTTTGTTGTGATACGAGAGAGAAATACATTTACAGTTATAAATTAAATTTCCAACTCAAACAAATCAGCCAAAATACCTTTCAATATCTGCGCCCACGGCGCCAACAACATTCAACTTCCTTATCCTCATCGTCATCATGATGTTCATGCTTTTTTTTTTGGTTGTAAGGTGCGCCCGCAGGCTGCAGCCTGGCATCGAGAGACAAGAGAGAGAGCGACAGCGACAGCGAAAATGGCGCGACTGGGGTAACATTTTTTAAGCTTGGTAATAAATTTTTAATAAGCTTGCTTGTTGTTTTGCCTTCGATGCCGTGCCAAAGATATTTTTAATAAATCGTTTTCGAGTACATTGAGAAATGCAAAGAAGACGCAACGCGACATTTACCGTTCGTTCGTTCGTTAACATTGGCATAAGGCATAAGGCATAAGGGCATATGAAATATACATACGACAGACAGATAGACGACTGCTTTAGTGGATAAATGGATGAATGGCTGAATGGATGGATGGATGGATGGATGGATTGGTGGGTTGGCTGGATGAATGGCTGTCGGTAATGGTAACCCCCGGTGACTCGCTAACTTATCGTGTAGCTGAGGGTGCCTGCAATGCCTTGTCCTCAATGTCGATGTCGATGTCACTCTGCCCACCTCCCTACTCCTCCCACCAGTCAGTTTAGGTAGCTGTCTCTTGTCACATTATGCTCTAACCATTGACATTAACGAATCAGGCATTCAGTTTGTTAAAGCATTGCTTGTTTTTAAGGTGTCCAAAGAAAATTCATTATTTTTGTGCATTAAAACGAAAATTTGTATATACATAAAAATTAAATTTGAAAACGGCATTGATTATCCGATTTTACCTTGTGCAGAGTATTTAGACTTCGCAGTCATGATTTGAGTAGTTTAATTTTATATTTTATGTTTTTTTCCTTTTTGTTTTTTGTAATTTTCATTGACTCGGGCATTTTTGTTTTTGGCTCGCTTTGGCGCACATTAACAAAACGCGAAACATTTTTACATCAATGATATTGAAATGATATGAAATACTTATACCTGAGCAGTTGGGGGTATTTTTCAATTTTAAATATTGACAAGCGCACGCGAGCAGCGCGTCAGCAAGAAGAAGAAGTAAGAGTTGGGGGTGGAGTGCTGTGAAATTTTTTGTTGGGGTGCGCGCACATTGCCTGCCCGGCGGCTTGCTTAAGGTAATTTGACAAGTTGTCGAAGCTTTAGCGATGTCACGACGCTGTTTCGGGGCGCAAGTCAACAAGGCAATAGTATTGGAATGGGAATGGCAATGGGAATGGGCAAACTCATCCTTAATTTCCAGTGATGTTTCACTTAGGCAACGATTCCGATTTTGGTGTATTAGAATTTCGACTTCGGCTAGGTGAAGAACCGCTACACAAGCGTCAGCCGGCGGCATCTTGTTGTTGGGTGTTAGGACGTGGCTAATGCTAGTAGTAGATGCGCTTGAATTTTAGTAGGATGTAGCCAACATCTCGAGCAAATGAACGACAAGCAAAATGAAAGCAAGCGACAGCATAAAGCAGCCAAACACTGAATAGAGGGACAGGTGAATAGCAAAAAAATGAGAATTAGAAGAAGAAGAAGAAGGGGGCAGCATGGCATGGCATGGTCGTAGCAAGTGAGCGAAAAATACGAATGTCAACATTGCAATTACGCAAACATTTTCCGGACACCAATAATATGGCATGACAGGCTGGCAGGCAAATAGCACAAGAATGAGTAGAATACAGATAGATATATACTATAGTGGGAAAAACAGATGCAAAAGAAACGGACAGAGTGAGAGAGAGAGAGAGAGAGAGAGCGAAAAATACAACAATGGTCTAACTGGCAAAAGGTGAGCTGATGATGCCAAGCACCAACAATGGCATCCGTGGACGAAACCCAACCAAGGACCAGGGACCAAACAGAAGATGCCAACGACAACGACAACGATGACGTTGATAATGGCGTCAAATGGTTGCAGCCATCAACAATTCAAAGAAAAACAGAAGACAAAAAAAAAAAAAAACACACTCTTGACTAACATAATACCCTAACTAACTAACAAAAGTCTAAAAATATTATTACTTATTGATAAAGAGATAAAATTCAAAATAAGTTAATTATTAAAAAAAGTTAACATTATAGTTCTAAAAATCTGGGTGCACGGTATAAAAAGTTTTAGTCAAAAGTCGTCGTTGGACTTGGACTTGGTTGGTTAGTTTAGGTTGCCGAGGGGGTGGTGTGGTTGAGTAGGCGGAGGAGGAGTGAAGCTGTATGCTAGTAAAATAAAAAATGACAGGGCAGCAGCAGCAGCAGCACAAGTTAGCAGGTAGCAGTTAGAAAGTACAGCAGCATCGCTGGAACGAACAAACAAATTGGATGCGAATGCAAATAAACGAAAATTATAAATAACAGCAAACGAGCAAGTCAAGCCAACGAGAGAAACAGAAACGAAATGCACGAATGAAAACAACAACAATAACAACAATAACACAAAACTACGACAATGAGAATGCTAGTGAGATTGGGGAATGGGTATGGTAATGGGAATGGGAATGGGAATGGCATTGGTATATATGTATATGTATGGGTACGAGGTAAGGGTATGTGAATAGTCTGAAACTCGTAGTTGTAGAGGCAGAAAGATGATGATGAGCCTCAATAACAACAAAAGCAACCTGCAACCTGCAACCAGCAACCTGCAACCTGCAACCGAAACGAAACCAGCCAGCCACTGTTGAACTGTTTGGGGCGGGGCACTTGAACTTTTCATATTACAACCAAAAATAGAATAGAAAAAAAGCAAAAACAATTGCAATATGAAAATGAAGCAGATGATGATGAAACAGAAGGTAACAGAACTGATGAGTTGCAGTTAATAGAAATTGCCAAAGAAAATGGCGGGGACAATGCAACGTAAAATATCTGTCCAAATGTGAATGTGAATGCCAAACGAATAGAAAAGAGCCAAAGCTCGTAATTGTTGGAAAGACCTGGACACCTGACAAAGCTGGCAACTGAGCCATGGAAATGGAACTCAAACCTAAATTGGGAGCATCTGCAGAAGCATGGAGGAACAGTTCATTTCCAAGTTCAAATTAAAAGATATGCAAAAAGTTTCGCACAAATTGAAAGCAAAATACACATAGAATTTATGAAATTAAGATTTATTTTAACTTAAGCTGCAAAAGAAGTTCAAATTTGCCACCTTCTGCCATGCTGGAATAAACCAATATCTAGTTTTATATGTACATAGTTGCTTCAGCTAAGGAACACTTTTGACAATACGTCGCAGCCTTCAGCACTGTTTACTGTTTACTGATTTCCCATCAGTCAGCAGTGCTCATTTTCATTGCTCTGGTATGCTAAGTGGTTTTGGAGTTGCTGCCGCAAAGTATGCAACAGTAATTTGGTTGCTTGAGAGAATCGCCGGGTGTGCGGGTCAGCGCGTAAAATAATCAAGCTGGTGGTCAGGCCCAGCCGTCGCAGAAGCTCAAGCGCTGCTCACGTATGCAGACATCCTGGGGGGTGGGGGTGGCATGGATGGGATCTGGTTGGGCTGACGCTTCGTTGCCTGGAAACAATTGGCGGCGCGGCGCGTATGCAAATGAAACTGGCAAAGCATTTTGCGCGAATTGATTAAAATTCGATTGTTTCTTTTATTTTCTTGTGTGTGCTTATGTGTGTGTGTGTGTGTGTGTGTGCTGCAAGGGTTGTGATCCCAAAAACAAAAAAGGGTTGCCGTGTTATGCTTGCTTACCCTTACTCCGAATCCGACTTGCAACTCCAGCTCCTTTAAATACTTCTTCGTCATCTTCTTATTGTTGTTGTTGTTGTTGTTGCTGTTGCTATTTATCGGCTGTGCCTGCCTTGGCATTTATTACACGGCATTGGGAGTTTTAATTATGCCGCGCGCCGTCGTCGTTGTCGCTGTTGTCATTGCACCCCGCACACCGCCCAAACCCCAACCAACCATCATTCAGTTAGAGCCACAGGCAATGCCTAATCAGCGGCAGCACATCAGCCAGTCAAAGGGGTTAGGGGGCGCCCCCCCCCCCCTCTCCCAGAGCAAGCTTACCATCAACACGCCTAATCATGTTTCACCCCTTTCATGCATTTTTACCTTTTGTCGTCACCGTCGTCGTCGCCATCGCCGTCGTTGTCGTCGTTCTTCGTTGCTTTTCGATGTTTAATTTTTTAATTCGTTATCCTTGCAGCTCGGGGTTTTTTTTTTTTTTCTCTTTGGTTTTTATTATTTTTATTCGCCTGCCTAATGGAGGGAGGTTGGCTGTGTGGCTGACTGGCTGACTGGCAAGGGTTAAGTATTAAACGCTAAATCAGATAATGTTAGACAATTGAGCAGCGAAGCCGGCGACGCGTCGGCCGACCGAGCTGACATTAAAACAAAAGACACGGACGCCATGGCGCATCATCGAAGGACTCATGCTCCTTGTTGTCGTCGTCATGCAAATGCGATGCCAACTTTAGCAAATACAAAAACCGAACCGAAAAGAAAAGACAAAAAATAACAAAAAGGGTTAGCTTCTCATAAAATACTGCATATATTGACTCAAGTCATGTACACCAGCGGCAAAAACAACAACAACGACGACGACGACAAGGACTCGGCAAACTTCGATTAAAAAATTTTCATATTATCCGATTAAGCGCCCGGCCAAAAAGGAAAACCCAACCAAAAACAACAACAACAACAAACATTGCAACAACCAAAAATTAAAATTTTAAATTATTGCTTTGAGTGCGCTTTGTTTCCGTTTTAATGGTATATGTGTGTGTGTGTGTGTGTGTGAGTGTATTTGTTTAGAAGGAGGCGTGGTTCTTTACGCCCACGCCATTTGAATAGTCTGCTTGTTAAAATTATATGCCACATAAAAATAACAAACAATACCTATAAATAGCTTGACTTAAGATTTAAGGGTATAATCGACTATAGAGAAATTCTCAACCAAAGTGCAAAAATATATTCAGAACACTTTGTTTTAATGATAAAGAGAGTAACAGAGAGAGTATGATGGAAAATAAGGAACATTTTGGAAAAAAAAAACAAATACATTGATTTTAACATACCCGAGATATTTATGAAACAAACTTGATATATAATATCAATATGACTTATGTATATGTGAATGTAATACTTATTTTTGTGCATCAATATTAAAATATTTGCATGTCCAAGTTAAGCATTTTTCTACTTGGAACAGACATTTTTGAGATTATCAAAACTGCATTCACCTGGTACATAAAATATTTAAAACAAATTGAATATATACAAGGGTATCAGAACTGCGTCGAATTTATAAAAATGTGCGAGCATCGAAATAAAACCGGAAGTCGTTGGCAACAATGATGACGCGGCGTCGACCTTTATTTCGGTTTCTCAGTTTCTTTTATTTTTGGGAAAATTAACGCAAGTAACTGCGCGGAAAATATGCCATGTCCGTGTCCGTGTCTGCGTCTGTAACCCTGTCTATGTCTTTATCCGTGTCCATTTTCACATTTAATATGTCCCAAAATTTGCCAGTTTTTGGTGTGCAGCAATCGATAGGTACTTTAGGTTAGTTATCACTTAAGAGTTTACGGAAAGTATGAAAATGTCGCCAAGTTAATCGCACTATTCTATGCAATGACAGCTTTTTGTTTTCAGTTTAGCTTAATTCTATCCAAAAATAAAAGAGGTTGTCTGTAAAGTTAGTAATCGGACGATAGTTTAGCGTGACAACTTCATAATAAAACAGTAATGAAATGATTACCAACTTTTACGCGCGATTGGGGTATCGTCTAGTCGAGAATCTAGCAGACAGTTTCTTTACATGCTTATACTTCAAATTTATTCAACAACGAATAAATGCCTCAAAATGTACTTGGTATCACATTTTCAAAATGCAAGAAAAATAAACCTGAATTGCCGAAATTGTTGTTGCTACTTCAAATCAAATAAAATTAAGAATAAATTTAGAAAAAAAAAGTAAAAAAAGTTAAAATAAACTTATTCATAAAATTCGAATATAAGTTTTCTCAAACATTTTAATAAATTCACATTTCGTTCTGTTAGGTATATTTTTTCCACAATTGTACACCTAATTTTCACTTTCTACTATTTTGTCAAAATCGTCATAATTTTCGATGTAATTGTTATCTGTTGACAATTTGTTCTTGATAGGTTCTTTCTTAGTTATTTCCTTGGTTACAATTTTGTTACTTAAATCTGGTTCAGTTATATCTTCATAACTTAAAATAATTATCTTATCATCTTTATTGTGCTGCTTCTTAACGGTTCCAATACTTGTTTCCATAATATTATCTTTAAATTTCTCTGTTTTCAGTTTTGTTCTTTAACGGTTGTTCAGTATCAGTTTTGTTTGTAAACAGTAAGTCACAAACAGACTTGTTTGTTAATATTTGGTCATTAACGATTTTACTTCCCAGCAATTTACCAATAACCGTTTTCTCTCGTTACGATTTCGTAACATCTTTATCAATTTGGCCTTGTTCATTACTAGTCTCACTTCCCAACAAATGATCACTAACAGTTTTATCCTTACACATTTTGCTGGTCACTAGCCTCATTTAAACAAAAACATGAAGTCCACGTCTTTTTAGTCCTAAATAAGAATTGATTACAATATTAAAAAGAATGCCAATCGGCATACACGACTTTTTGATAAATGAAATTGCCCTGCATGAATCTATGATGCATTCTCCAATAATGGGTAAATTAGGCTTGTACTTAAAACAAATTTTGAAATACCTTACATAATTGTCGTTGCTGTTGCCTGCGCCTTTCTTCTTGAGGCATTGCGCAACAAAATGTCCCATTGTTGTTTTTACACTGCACGTCTTTTTTGTCTGCCTGCTAAATTTTTTCACTTGTAGCTGCTGTTAACGCGCTCTCTTTGATTACTGGTTCGCTGCTGCCAATGCCGTTGTCGCTTTGTCGCCCGTCTTCGTTGTTGTCTTCGTCGTTGTCGTCTTCTTTGCGTTTATAGCGGCGTTTGCCGCCTGTTGCTGCTTTACTGCGCTGACTTCAGCTTGCAAATTTTGTATAGCCTTGATAACTTTAGTAATTTGTTGTTGTGCTGCTGCTTGTTGGTGCGACAAAGCGGCGTCACCCATGTCGCTTTGTGCGTTTTGTCGATCGATGTTTATGATTTATTGCTGAGATTCCTGATCCTCTTGTAAACCTAGCTCTGAATTATTATCGCTGTCATTGTTGAAGTTAGGGACATCTCACTAAGTCGATTTATTTAACACAGTCAGCCAGTTCTTTAGTCGGTATATTGAAAAATCGTTGAAATTTATATTGTTCATTTTGGCACAAGGTTTTATGACCACTTCTGAATTTGTGGTAGACAAATGTTCTTCACTAAATATTAAAACGCAGCAGCTTCACGTACACAAGTGCAGCTCGATCAAGACTGATTCTCGGTTTCTTTCTTACCAGCTACAGAGTACAGTGCATGCGTTCAACGGGACTTCACTCACACCCAAGTTCATGTAGAATAGCAAAGCATAGAGTAAGTTATAATAAAGGGATCATGTACATGTATGTTATGCTTATGTTAATGTTAATGAAAGTCTATGTATGCTGTATAGAGATGGGCATGGGCCGTGCCGTGCCTGTTTCAAAAATTTCCGTACTGGGCTCCTAACAAAAAATTGCTGTGTTTTACCGTGTTACAAAGAGAACCACTGTCAAGATTTTAAATTTTCCACGTTTTTTTCTACGTCTGGCATCGTTTTAAATGAAAGAAGAACTCGGCTAACCGGCATTAATTTAGTTAAAATCTTTTCTTTACACAAAAATATGCACTAAATAACCATATTAAGTAAATAGTATATTCTTGATCAACAGCCAAGTCGGTATGGCCATGTCTGTTTTTTATTTTATTTATTATAAAATCGTAAGTTTTGAAAATGTTAAATTTGTTTTAGAAACTTAATACAAAATAATGAAAATTTTAATCGAAATCTGTTGAGAAACACCAGAGATTTCGAAGATTGAAGTAATGTCAATGTGTGTAGGCGTTTAGTACAGGGCTCAGGTTCTCCTTAATTAATTGTTACTTACTTACTTGTTGGGTGTGATTTAAAATTTATTTACTATTGAAAATAAGATAAGAACAAACCAAAATGGAGACAAATGTTAACGGTTAAGTTACAATTGTATGAATGAAAAATGTTTGTATTTATTAAATAACATTAATAAAGTTCTTAAAAAATACAACAAAAAACGGGGTAAAAAAATTTTATTTTTTAAAAGCGCCCGAGTTAGACCGAGCCGTGCCGTGCCTCTAAAAAAAATTCCGTATTGGGCCCAAGTTTTTACCAGCCGTGCTTGGGCCGTGCCGTGCCTAAAAAAGGAGGCCCATGCCCATCTCTAATGCTGTGTATGTATCGGACCGACTACAAAAGGCAAAAATAATAATATATGAGTAAATAAATTTTTTTCTCTACTATTTCAGTAATTTGTTTCTTAGTTTGTTTTTATATTTTTTTTTAGCTACTGCATTTTTCAGCTATCCAAATTTAAGCTGTCTAGATTCTTCTCGGAAAGATCTTTGTCTTATCCAATCCTTTTTTTTTTGGTAATTAAATGCATTTTAGAATTAATTGAAGTCTTTACATTTGTCCAATGTAGCACTTGAAAGAATTTCCAATCCCTATTCCACTGCCTACTGTTCAGACAAACACACACACACACAAACAAACACAGATATATACAAACATATACATATACTCTCATGAGGTTTGTTAGCCAAAGTGCTGGCCTTCAACTGGATGGCTGCGACTAAGCCCTAAAGCTTGAGTTTTAGTGGGCTTTGTGGCGTCTGTACAGGATTGCAAGTGGGTAGAGCATAAAGTGTAAGTGGGTGGTGGTGGGCAAAGGGGGGATGGAGAGTTCTGTGTTCAGTTTTGGTTTTGTGCATTTTTAATTATTGGCTTTTTTCTTAGATGCTTTAATTGTATTTGCTCAGCATTTGGGCAAAGTGCACACAGGCGACGTCAACTTGGCAAAGCCAAGAGAGATAGAGAGAGAAAGATGAAAGCGAGAGGAGGTTTGTATGTACATATATATATATATATATGTTTGGACTGGCCCTTGAAACAAACCCATTCCATTGGCCAGTTGTCGTATTTAAATTGCATGGAATTTGTAAACTAAAATTAAAATAGTTAATGATTTTTTGGTCATGCGACTTAAGTGCGGCTCAATGGGGGCTAGCGTTGCAACAGACAGAGAGCAACAAGAAAGAAAGAGAGAGAGCGAAAGATGGAACGGGTTTGTTGGGGGAAGGTTGGGTGGGAATAGGTTGGTAGGTGGCAACTGCTGTTTAATTGAAAAAGCAGCCACTGCAGGCAGCTGACTCAAAGACAAATATAGAGAGCTAAAGCTGTGGCTCGCAACTTTTGTGGCGACAACCCTGACGCATGACGCTAAGCAACCCTGAGCAAAACGAACGCTATTTTTTGGTATCCTCATTGCTGCTCCTCATCCTACACTACTTGTGCCACCATGTAAATGCTGTAAAAGTTTTTACGATTTGCCAAAACTATAAAACAGGGCATTCGGGGAGAAGATTTTTTCGTGGAGCTGGAGGTATGGCGGCCACTTACTGGTGCGTGACAGGAGCTGCATGCGAGCGTAGCTCCAACTCGGACTGTAGATGCTCGCACTTACAATATAATAAACTAAGTAATTACATAAGTATTTGTGTGTGTGTGTGTGTGTGTGTGTGTGTGTGTGTGTGTGGGCGTGGCGCACACACTATTTTAATTCACTCATAAAACGAGGCGGGCACAAAAAGTGCGCCCAAATTACCTTGACATGTGAACAGTGAGTGGTTGCTAAACGGATGGGTGGGGTTAGTTGGTATAGGGTTGCCGGGTTGCGGGGTTGCGGGGTGTAAGTTAAGGTCTGATGTCACACAGTTGCAATCGTAGCTAGAGTTAAAATTGATGTCCAGCTATGGAACGCTGTAGCTGGAGTATGTTCCATTTCCCCAGTTGCCTTTCACTTTTTATGACAGTTTAACTTTCACCAACGCAATGATTGTGGGTGGCCACAGTAAGTCGGTTGTGGGACGGGGAGAGCAGGGCAGAGTGGAATATATGTATGTGCGTGCATTGCGAGGAAATTTGTCATTTTGTAGATCGACTGACACCCCTTCTCTAACTCGCTTCACAACCACTGTTTTCGCCCTATCTCTCTCAAGCAGCGATATCAAAGGCACTGGACATTGGAGCCTTTGCCTGACAATCGTGAAAAACAGTCGCCTTTACAGCCGAGCGCTGAATGACAATAAAACTTCGAAGCCGCATCATAAACTTCCATAATCGTAAATATAGATTTGTGCGGCACGTACAATACAAGTACAAACATAGCCCATAATCACCCAAACCACCCAGTCATGCACTTTCATTCTCCTTCTATCTCTCGAAGGACATCATGTGCTAAGGCTTTAATCACCTTCCTGCTACGGCTATAAAGCTGCAAGCTATTATATGCTTGCTGTGCCAAAATCAGCCAAAGCTCCTTATTAAATAAGTAGCTGTGTTGACAAATAAACGTTGGGTAAAAACTAATGATTTCAGTACTTAAAGTATCAATCTACGATTTTCATTATATGTGCCTTTTAAACATTACTTAATTTGTGTATAAAATGGCATACATTTCATATTACCTAATAATACAGCCCTCAAAATAAGAAAAACAATTTTTGAACTCTGCACAAACTAAACCATTTTTTGCCATTGTAATTCGTCAAAATATTTATATGAACGTATATTAATGCAGATAATAAATGTTGGAGAAAGAAGTAGCAAGCATATTCTGTATACAATGCTTCAGCATCAGCTGCACTCAGCTTTTTTATAAATTTTGTTCCTTTAACTTATATATATGTACATATACTAAATACTTCGCAGTTTATGACTAATATGTTTGAATATTTGCGTTGCCCATCATGAAAACTGTGTTGCATACCGATTGGAGCTCCATAGAAAGTGACTTTAAATCGTGTTCTTAAAATTCCCAACTAGTTCAAGACTTAACAGATAGATAAGCGTTGGGTTGGTTCATGAAAGTTGTCGAGCAGGCCGTTATTATGCTCGACCATGCTGCTGCTTTATTTTTTTAAACTATGTTATATTGATCTTATTTATTTGAATATAATATTACCATATGAGAATTATATTCATGGGTTGCAGATACCTTCGCTTTCATCCGCATCTCATCATGAAAGATTGAAGATTTCTATATGTTGTTTTTTTTTTGCTATCTTCGTCGGTATTTGCTAAAGCAAGACTTTTTTTATACAATATTAATACCTGAAAATTGTTTTCAAGGGCTGCAGCTTTTTTGGTATTGGAAAATTCACAAACATATAATGTTCGTGTTTTGTTCTTAACAACACGATCCGCAATACAATGCTCCAGCAACAGCTGTGCTCAGCAGATTAATATTTCATTGATTGCAACTTAAAGCTATAAAACGAACAATTTATATTCGTGTCGCATTGCTGCATTTTTTGTTTAAAACTTTTTTTAATATATTTCATCGTAACACTATGTGTTTACTTAATTTTTGAAAGGACATCTTTTTACTTCGTCAATATTATTAGTTAACTCAATCTTTTACTTGTTAGTTTTGTTTTCTATTATTCAATAGAAATAATACAAAAGTTGTCTTGTATTATGCTATTTATTTTTTTAGCTGAAAATATGATTAAAAGAACAATGTGCACTGGTTTTTGTCTAGCTTATCTTCTAACTTTTGAACTAACTGCAAAATGCGACTATTAAAATGTCCAACTGCTCGATTTAGATTATTTGTTATCTAATATCAACTTCATACAAACCATAGCCAGCAATAAAGGATAAGCCCCAAGCATTATTTGATTCTGTTAATTAGTGTTTTAATTCAGATGAAGCCAAAATGTTATGGTAAATTATGATGGATAGAAACTTAGAAGGTTGTCTTCTACTCCTGAACTGGCAGCACATAAGACCCGATGACTTCGCCTCCTTCATTGCAGTAGTGTAATGGGCAAGTGATCCAAGTTCATCAGCTGCATATTCTCTGCTGTTTATAAACTGTGAGAACTCACTTAGCTGTCTTCAAATCCTTGGATCGCATGCTCCAATAAAGTTAATAAAGATATACTTAAAGCTGTGCATTAACAAGTAACCATAGAGTAAAACAAATGATTTCAGTACATTATATGCTAGATGTGCCTTGCGTTGGTTTATGCTGCAATCCTTGTACGAACATGTTCTTATATCATATCATTATAACTAATAAAATTTGTTTGGTATGCAGCGTTAAATACTCCAAACTGGCCGACCCAGCTGAAAGCCTCAAATCCGCTCTCAATATAGAAGCTGGGTAATTAACTGTAGTACAAGACTGGTAGGCAATAACGAACATTGGGATGAGTCCAGTAGATCAAAGATTACCCCCTACAACCTACAACAACAAACACACAAGTTGATGATATTTTTCTATTTTCTCATTTATTTTAACTTAAATATTTCTATTGCTGTTCGGGCTTACTGATTAAACCAGTTTTTATTATTGGATTATAATATCAGTAGTTCCAAAGATTACCCCCCTACAACCTACAACAACAAACACACAAGTTGATGATATTTTCTATTTTCTCATTTATTTTAACTTAAATATTTCTATTGCTGTTCGGGCTTACTGATTAATCCAGTTCTTACTTCGGTATTAATAATATTTATATCAGTTGATCCAAAGATTACCCCCTACAACCTACAACAACAAACACACTAGTTGATGAAATTTTTCTATTTTCTCATTTATTTATTTAAAAATTTCTATTGCTGCTCGGGCTTACTGATTTATCCAATGTCTTGTCTAAATGTGACTTTGGGAGTATAATTATAATAATATTAATTAATGGTTGAGTTAAGCCTTTATTGCAATATTTAGCATATGTTTAATGACTAACCTTTAATTGTCATGAAACATCTTTCTGACATAAGATTAAAGCATAAATCATAAATTGTTCTTATGAATTTAATATTTGAAAATGCATTATTTTAATAATATTTTTACACCTATCAAAATTACTATAACGATATATTTTTAAACGTTAAAATTCTTCATCATTTGTTTGGGATGCAGCGTAAAATATAACTAAGTATTATAGAGGCAGCGGGAAATTAACTGTAGTACAAGACTGGTAGGCAATGACGAACATTGGGATTGGTTCAGTAGATCCTAAGATTACTCCCTACAACAAATTATCTGAACCAAATTAAACTAAGCCATTCAAGATAATGTTGCGCCATTTTTATGTCACCCAGTGTCCCTTGACGGTCTTCATGATTCGAACTATTGCGAATAAAGTTGTCTTCCTTAAATTTAGACAAAATCACAATGCGTTAATTGGTTGCTGGTTGTGCTGGTAATGTTTTTTGTTTCGTTCACGGGACTTTCAACTGATTTTTTTGCATTTAGGGCATTTGCGATGAAGTTCTGCGGTCGTGCAAATGGTGTTGCGATGAAATTGTATGATTTCTCTTGTGCTTACGGAGCTTACACTGAAGTCATCTCTGTTCAAAGCTTCAGTGATGTGCCCGACCTTTCAAATATTAACTAACGGTTGAGTTTCAGTCTTTGTTGCAATATTTAACATATGTTAAATGACTAACCTTAAAGTGACATGAAAGAAAAACAATTTTTGAATTCTGCACAAACTAAACCATTTTCTGCCATTGTAATTCGTCAAAATATTTATATTAGCGTATATTAATGCAGATTATAAATGATGGAGAACGAAGTAGCAAGCATATTCTGTATACAATGTTTCAGCATCAGCTGCACTCAGCTTTTTTATAAATTTTGTTTCCTCTAACTTATATGTGTGAACTAAATAGCTCGCAGTTTATGACTAATATGTTTGAATATTTGCGTTGCCCATCATGAAAAATGTGTTGCATACCGATTGGAGCTCCATAGAAAGTTACTGTAAATCGTGTTCTTAAAATTCCCAACTAGTTCAAGACTTAACAGATAGATAAGCGTTGGGTTGGTTCATGAAAGTTGTCGAGCAGGCCGTTATTATGCTCGACCATGTTGCTGCTTTATTTTTTTAAACTATGTTATATTGATCTTATTTATTTGAATATAATATTACCATATGAGAATTCTATTCTTCATGGTTTGCAGAAACCTTCGCTTTCATCCGCATCTCATCATGAAAGATTGAAGATTTCTATATGTTGTTTTTTTTTTGCTATCTTCGTCGGTATTTGCTAAAGCAAGACTTTTTTTATACAATATTAATACCTGAAAATTGTTTTCAAGGGCTGCAGCTTTTTTGGTATTGGAAAATTCACAAACATATAATGTTCGTGTTTTGTTCTTAACAACACGATCCGCAATACAATGCTCCAGCAACAGCTGTGCTCAGCAGATTAATATTTCATTGATTGCAACTTAAGGCTATAAAACGAACAATTTATATTCGTGTCGCATCGCTGCATTTTTTTTTTGTTTAAAACTTTTTCTAATATATTTCATCGTAACACTATGTGTTTACTTAATTTTTGAAAGGACATCTTTTTACTTCGTCAATATTATTAGTTAGCTCAATCTTTTACTTGTTAGTTTTGTTTTCTATTATTCAATAGAAATAATACAAAAGTTGTCTTGTATTATGCTATTTATTTTTTTAGCTGAAAATATGATTAAAAGAACAATGTGCACTGGTTTTTGTCTAGCTTATCTTCTAACTTTTGAACTAACTGCAAAATGCGACTATTAAAATGTCCAACTGCTCGATTTAGATTATTTGTTATCTTATATCAACTTCATACAAACCATAGCCAGCAATAAAGGATAAGCCCCAAGCATTATTTGATTCTGTTAATTAGTGTTTTAATTCAGATGAAGCCAAAATGTTATGGTAAATTATGATGGATAGAAACTTAGAAGGTTGTCTTCTACTCCTGAACTGGCAGCACATAAGACCCGATGACTTCGCCTCCTTCATTGCAGTAGTGTAATGGGCAAGTGATCCAAGTTCATCAGCTGCATATTCTCTGCTGTTTATAAACTGTGACAACTCACTTAGCTGTCTTCAAATTCTTGGATCGCATGCTCAAATAAAGTTCCTCAAGAGAATGTTGCGCCATTTTTATGTCACCCAGTGTCCCTTGACGGTCTTCATGATTCGAACTATTGCGAATAAAGTTGTCTTCCTTAAATTTAGACAAAATCACAATGCGTTAATTGGTTGCTGGTTGTGCTGGTAATGTTTTTTGTTTCGTTCACGGGACTTTCAACTGATTTTTTTGCATTTAGAGCATTTGCGATGAAGTTCTGCGGTCGTGCAAATGGTGTTGCGATGAAATTGTATGATTTCTCTTGTGCTTACGGAGCTTACACTGAAGTCATCTCTGTTCAAAACTTCAGTGATGTGCCCGACCTTTCAAATATTAACTAACGGTTGAGTTTCAGTCTTTGTTGCAATATTTAACATATGTTAAATGACTAACCTTAAAGTGACATGAAAGAAAAACAATTTTTGAATTCTGCACAAACTAAACCATTTTCTGAAATTGTAATTCGTCAAAATATTTATATTAGCGTATATTAATGCAGATTATAAATGATGGAGAACGAAGTAGCAAGCATATTCTGTATACAATGTTTCAGCATCAGCTGCACTCAGCTTTTTTATAAATTTTGTTTCCTCTAACTTATATGTGTGAACTAAATAGCTCGCAGTTTATGACTAATATGTTTGAATATTTGCGTTGCCCATCATGAAAAAGGTGTTGCATACCAATTTGAGCTCCATAGAAAGTTACTGTAAATCGTGTTCTTAAAATTCCCAACTAGTTCAAGCCTTAACAGATACATAAGCGTTGGGTTGGTTCATGAAAGTTGTCGAGCAGGCCGTTATTATGCTCGACCATGCTGCTGCTTTATTTTTTTAAACTATGTTATATTGATCTTATTTATTTGAATATAATATTACCATATGAGAATTCTATTCTTCATGGGTTGCAGAAACCTTCGCTTTCTTCCGCATCTCATCATGAAAGATTGAAGATTTCTATATGTTGTTTTTTTTTTGCTATCTTCGTCGGTATTTGCTAAAGCAAGACTTTTTTTATACAATATTAATACCTGAAAATTGTTTTCAAGGGTTGCAGCTTTTTCGAATTTGCAAAATTCAGAAACATATAATGTTCGAGTTTTGTTCTTAACAACACGATCCGCATTACAATGCTCCAGCAACAGCTGTGCTCAGCAGATTAATATTTCATTGATTGCAACTTTAAGCTATAAAACGAACAATTTATATTCGTGTCGCATTGCTGCATTTTTTGTTTAAAACTTTTTCTAATATATTTCATCGTAACACTATGTGTTTACTTAATTTTTGAAAGGACATCTTTTTACTTCGTCAATATTATTAGTTAACTCAATCTTTTACTTGTTAGTTTTGTTTTCTATTATTCAATAGAAATAATACAAAAGTTGTCTTGTATTATGCTATTTATATTTTTAGCTGAAAATATGATTAAAAGAACAATGTGCACTGGTTTTTGTCTAGCTTATCTTCTAACTTTTGAACTAACTGCAAAATGCGACTATTAAAATGTCCAACTGCTCGATTTAGATTATTTGTTATCTAATATCAACTTCATACAAACCATAGCCAGCAATAAAGGATAAGCCCCAAGCATTATTTGATTCTGTTAATTAGTGTTTTAATTCAGATGAAGCCAAAATGTTATGGTAAATTATGATGGATAGAAACTTAGAAGGTTGTCTTCTACTCCTGAACTGGCAGCACATAAGACCCGATGACTTCGCCTCCTTCATTGCAGTAGTGTAATGGGCAAGTGATCCAAGTTCATCAGCTGCATATTCTCTGCTGTTTATAAACTGTGAGAACTCACTTAGCTGTCTTCAAATCCTTGGATCGCATGCTCCAATAAAGTTAATAAAGATATACTTAAAGCTGTGCATTAACAAGTAACCATAGAGTAAAACAAATGATTTCAGTACATTATATGCTAGATGTGCCTTGCGTTGGTTTATGCTGCAATCCTTGTACGAACATGTTCTTATATCATATCATTATAACTAATAAAATTTGTTTGGGATGCAGCGTTAAATACTCCAAACTGGCCGACCCAGCTGAAAGCCTCAAATCCGCTCTCAATATAGAAGCTGGGTAATTAACTGTAGTACAAGACTGGTAGGCAATAACGAACATTGGGATGAGTCCAGTAGATCAAAGATTACCCCCTACAACCTACAACAACAAACACACAAGTTGATGAAATTTTTCTATTTTCTCATTTATTTTAACTTAAATATTTCTATTGCTGTTCGGGCTTACTGATTAATCCAGTTCTTACTTCGGTATTAATAATATTATAATATCAGTTGATCCAAAGATTACCCCCTACAACCTACAACAACAAACACACTAGTTGATGAAATTTTTCTATTTTCTCATTTATTTATTTAAAAATTTCTATTGCTGCTCGGGCTTACTGATTTATCCAATGTCTTGTCTAAATGTGACTTTGGGAGTATAATTATAATAATATTAATTAATGGTTGAGTTAAGCCTTTATTGCAATATTTAGCATATGTTTAATGACTAACCTTTAATTGTCATGAAACATCTTTCTGACATAAGATTAAAGCATAAATCATAAATTGTTCTTATGAATTTAATATTTGAAAATGCATTATTTTAATAATATTTTTACACCTATCAAAATTACTATAACGATATATTTTTAAACGTTAAAATTCTTCATCATTTGTTTGGGATGCAGCGTAAAATATAACTAAGTATTATAGAGGCAGCGGGAAATTAACTGTAGTACAAGACTGGTAGGCAATGACGAACATTGGGATTGGTTCAGTAGATCCTAAGATTACTCCCTACAACAAATTATCTGAACCAAATTAAACTAAGCCATTCAAGATAATGTTGCGCCATTTTTATGTCACCCAGTGTCCCTTGACGGTCTTCATGATTCGAACTATTGCGAATAAAGTTGTCTTCCTTAAATTTAGACAAAATCACAGTGCGTTAATTGGTTACTGGTTGTGCTGGTAATGTTTTTTGTTTCGTTCACGGGACTTTCAACTGATTTTTTTGCATTTAGGGCATTTGCGATGAAGTCCTGCGGTCGTGCAAATGGTGTTGCGATGAAATTGTATGATTTCTCTTGTGCCTACGGAGCTTACACTGAAGTCATCTCTGTTCAAAACTTCAGTGATGTGCCCGACCTTTCAAATATTAACTAACGGTTGAGTTTCAGCCTTTGTTGCAATATTTAACATATGTTAAATGACTAACCTTAAAGTGACATGAAAGAAAAACAATTTTTGAATTCTGCACAAACTAAACCATTTTCTGAAATTGTAATTCGTCAAAATATTTATATTAGCGTATATTAATGCAGATTATAAATGTTGGAGAAAGAAGTAGCAAGCATATTCTGTATACAATGCTTCAGCATCAGCTGCACTCAGCTTTTTTATAAATTTTGTTCCTTTAACTTATATGTGTGAACTAAATAGCTCGCAGTTTATGACTAATATGTGTGAATATTTGCGTTGCCCATCATGAAAAATGTGTTGCATACCGATTGGAACTCCATAGAAAGTTACTGTAAATCGTGTTCTTAAAATTCCCAACTAGTTCAAGACTTAACAGATAGATAACCGTTGGGTTGGTTCATGAAAGTTGTCGAGCAGGCCGTTATTATGCTCGACCATGCTGCTGCTTTATTTTTTTAAACTATGTTATATTGATCTTATTTATTTGAATATAATATTACCATATGAGAATTATATTCATGGGTTGCAGATACCTTCGCTTTCATCCGCATCTCATCATGAAAGATTGAAGATTTCTATATGTTGTTTTTTTTTTGCTATCTTCGTCGGTATTTGCTAAAGCAAGACTTTTTTTATACAATATTAATACCTGAAAATTGTTTTCAAGGGTTGCAGCTTTCTCGGTATTGGAAAATTCACAAACATATAATGTTCGTGTTTTGTTCTTAACAACACGATCCGCAATACAATGCTCCAGCAATAGCTGTGCTCAGCAGATTAATATTTCATTGATTGCAACTTAAAGCTATAAAACGAACAATTTATATTCGTGTCGCATTGCTGCATTTTTTGTTTAAAACTTTTTCTAATATATTTCATCGTAACACTATGTGTTTACTTAATTTTTGAAAGGACATCTTTTTACTTCGTCAATATTATTAGTTAACTCAATCTTTTACTTGTTAGTTTTGTTTTCTATTATTCAATAGAAATAATACAAAATTTGTCTTGTATTATGCTATTTATTTTTTAAGCTGAAAATATGATTAAAAGAACAATGTGCACTGGTTTTTGTCAAGCTTATCTTCTAACTTTTGAATTAACTGCAAAATGCGACTATTAAAATGTCCAACTGCTCGATTTAGATTATTTGTTATCTAATATCAACTTCATACAAACCATAGCCAGCAATAAAGGATAAGCCCCAAGCATTATTTGATTCTGTTAATTAGTGTTTTAATTCAGATGAAGCCAAAATGTTATGGTAAATTATGATGGATAGAAACTTAGAAGGTTGTCTTCTACTCCTGAACTGGCAGCACATAAGACCCGATGACTTCGCCTCCTTCATTGCAGTAGTGTAATGGGCAAGTGATCCAAGTTCATCAGCTGCATATTCTCTGCTGTTTATAAACTGTGAGAACTCACTTAGCTGTCTTCAAATCCTTGGATCGCATGCTCCAATAAAGTTAATAAAGATATACTTAAAGCAGTGCATTAACAAGTAACCATAGAGTAAAACAAATGATTTCAGTACATTATATGCTAGATGTGCCTTGCGTTGGTTTGTGCTGCAATCCTTGTACGAACATGTTCTTATATCAAAGGTCGTAAAGAAAAAATTAATATCTTTATATAAACTTATAAAATTTGTTTGGTATGCAGCGTTAAATACTCCAAACTGGCCAGCCCAGCTGAAAGCCTCAAATCCGCTCTCAATATAGAAGCTGGGTAATTAACTGTAGTACAAGACTGGTAGGCAATAACGAACATTGGGATGAGTCCAGTAGATCAAAGATTACCCCCTACAACCTACAACAACAAACACACAAGTTGATGATATTTTTCTATTTTCTCATTTATTTATTTAAAAATTTCTATTGCTGCTCGGGCTTACTGATTTATCCAATGTCTTGTCTAAATGTGACTTTGGGAGTATAATTATAATAATATTAATTAATGGTTGAGTTAAGCCTTTATTGCAATATTTAGCATATGTTTAATGACTAACCTTTAATTGTCATGAAACATCTTTCTGACATAAGATTAAAGCATAAATCATAAATTGTTCTTATGATTTTAATATTTGAAAATGCATTATTTTAATAATATTTTTACACCTATCAAAATTACTATAACGATATATTTTTAAACGTTAAAATTCTTCATCATTTGTTTGGGATGCAGCATAGAATAAAACTTAGTATTGACGATGACCCAGCTAAAATCCTCAAAATATAGAGGCAGCGGGAAATTAACTGTAGTACAAGACTGGTAGGCAATGACGAACATTGGGATGGGTTCAGTAGATCCTAAGATTACTCCCTACAACAAATTATCTGAACCAAAGTTAATAGAGTTCCTCAAGAGAATGTTGCGCCATTTCTATGTCACCCTCTGGTGCTTGACGGTCTTGATGATTCGAACTATTGCGAATAAAGTTGTCTTCTGTAAATTTGCTATTCACAGCAAAGGGACTTTTCCTCAGGAAAGTGATGGCAAACCATACACCATTTCACTGGCAATCGTATTGATGAAAAGGGACAAATAAGGACAAAATCACATTGCGCTTATTGGTTGCTTGTTGGTGTACATGTTTTTTGTTTCGTGTCGCATTGCTGCATTATTTCTATAAAACTTTTTTTTAATATTAAACTATCAAAAAATTACCTGATTTTTGAAGGGACATCTATTACTTGGACTTCATTCAAACTTTGCAAACCTATCAACATTACCTTCATGTTTTTATTTTATCGTAAGATTATGTATATGATTTTTGATAGGACTTCTGAAACTTCCACTTCCTTGTTTTTTGCAAAGCAATCAACAGTAACTTCATGCATTAAATAGTAATGATAAACACATCATTAAGAATGCTTGGCAAACACTTTCAAACATTTCAAGTATAATACCGAAAGTGTTTTGCGCAATGCAAATGAATAATATTTCCGAGAACTATCAATTTTATGATTTTAAGACATATTTGTGTCAAAATTTGTTGGTGCCTGTTACAATAAGCTCGTGATGTTTGTTCGAAGGTCGTAAAAAATAAATGACGATTTGTATTGTTATATACATTCTACACAGAAACTGTCGTTTTTCAACGATGTAAAGCAAATCAAAAAAAAACATCGAATGAAAAGTTGTTGAGATACTTAAACAGAGCAAAGTATATGAAGCTCCCAGCGGTATTAATCGAGTAATTTTGCCAAATGAAATTATTTCGTCATACACCTGTGCACGATTATTCCGATGTCTGATTAAAGTAAACCGAATTATTGCATAAATTCATGGCGCATATGTGGGGGGCGACATGTGACGACAGCCTTTGTGAGCCTTGCCTGTTGCCACTAGCTACGGCAAAAGTGCTGCGAAACTGTTCAATGGGCCGAGCACTCAAAGAATATAATGACAAAACAAAGAAGAACCGAACCTGGGTATATTTTCTATAATGACACTGTTAACAGCTGTTATATTTCTCTGTGGTGCTCTTTGTTGCTTTTTGAAATAATGTGCCGCCCACTAGAGACAAACGCTAAAAAGGAAAGAAAGAGAGAGTCGCACATATTTGAAGACATAAATAAATGTCAAAAAATGCAGATTACTTATTAACCCCTGTGGCGTGCCACAACTCCAAATGCGGCACCAACTCCGTATCCACCAACCCCCAACTCCGAGTCAATGCCAATGCCTTAGCCGCGATATTATTCATTAATAGAAACGCGGGCACAAGCTCAGGCTCAGCAAAGCGCAGTTAACGCGCCACCATCCAAACAAGCAATACGCAACAACAACAGCAACAAAAAAAAAAAAAAAACAACAACAAAAAAAGTGCGCCTCATGCGGCGCTTTTGCCACCTTCGAAAGGCGATACTTGGATGGGAGGAAAATTATTAGCTCTTTGGTAATATTTTCTTGCATACATTTTTGAATAATTTTTTTTGGTTTTTTTTTTCATCCGGTCTTTTGCTCTCGCTCTTACTCGTTGTCGCTGTGTGCTTGGCTCGTTTTTCGTTATTCTTTAGTGTTTGTATAATTTCATATTTGGCAGCGTTGTGGGCGAGCTCGCTACATTGCTATACCCTTGCCAAATGAGTACTTTGATAAGGTCGTTAAGTGCGCAACACCTTAAAATCAGATGTCTCCAATAAGCTTAAAATTCTAAGCTCAACAACAACAAGTTATTTAACTTCTGATGAAACTATATAAAATGTGAGAAATTATTTATTTGTTAGAAATAATTCATAACTATAATCTATTGTTTTAAAAAAATAATTATACATTTTATTCCTGAACTTTATGTATTTTTCGGCGTGCCCAAAGAGAACAGTTTTCTGTTTTTTGTTTTGTTTTTTTTTTTTTTGTTTTCAATTTAACCCTCATTGTTTTTATTGCGCGCTTCGTTCATTTTCCACACAGCTTTCGCGTGTGGCATAAAAATTGAATCCTAATCCATGAATATAGATGATTATTATATGCCTCCGCATCCAACCCCTCGGCTGCGGCACTTTCCACTGTCATCGAGCAGCGGGATTGCTGCCCATTAGAATACTTACTCTGTCTTGCCTTGCCTTACCTAACCTAAACAATGAACAACAACCACCGAATCATCCGCTCCGGCCCCCTCTGTGCTGCCATTTTTGGGGCAGCAGCATCAGGTTCCCAGCCAGGAGCCCAACTATATACACATCTACATATATATATATATATATATATATATTTACAATATATGTATACACCGTCTCGAAATGAAAACGCCGCCAAAGTTGTCGTAAAATTTTGTTATGACTATTTCTTATTGCCATTCAGCTTTCGCATTCAAAATGCTGTCTGTTGCAAGAATGGCGATGGCGATGACGATGGTGATGGTAAAGGAGGCTTTGGTTTGGATGGATTCCGGGCAGGACAGGACACAAGCAGATGAGAATGTGAATGCGAATAAGACAGAGAGGTCGTTTTTTCAGTTACATCCTGCTGGTATTTAAAGTTGTAAAAATTGATGGGCCCTCTGCTTTTGCTGTCTCAAGCCCGGATACAAGCGTCCTTACTTTATATATTTTGTTCAGCTGTTGCAGTTTTCACAGATGCCCATTATCCATTGTTACATTTTTATGAACAATGCAGCTAGCTATGATTTGATTGAATTAACAAAACCACATTATTTGCTCAGCAAAAAAACTGTAACGCAATCATAAAGTTTACCTTAAAGCTGTAACTGAACTATTTATTTTCGTGTCGCATTGCTGCATTTTTTCTTTTATATAATTATTTCATCAAAAAATTTACTTGATTTTTGAAGGGACATCTATTACTTGGATTCATTCAAACTTTGCAAACCTCGATTGCTTAGCTAAAACTTTCAACCATTTCATATTTGTTTTGTTTTATTTTTCTGTATCTGTCCAATGCAAATTAATTATTTATTAGATAGAATTAACAATTTTTCCAATTAAAACTTCTTCTAAATTACAAATGCATTAAATTTGACCACACACACACATGAGAACGCACACAAGCGCATAACGAGCAAATAATAATGGCTGCGGCATTTGTAATAACAATAATGAAAAGCAATTCGGCCATTTGTTGGCCGGCCAACGGCTATAACAATTAATTAACAAATAAAATGTCAATTAATTTTACAAACACTGCGCGAACAAGCAACAACAAAAAAGAAAACAAGAAAAATAAATGCATACATATAATAATAGTAGTAACAATAAAATTTACACAACACACACACACACACTTGTTACGTATTCGCCGCGTGGTGTCGTGACCAAACCAAGGCAAACAAACCTGCACAATGAAACAAAAAATTGCGAATAATGGCGCTCTCAACGAACGAACAGGACTAAGAAATACTCCGTTATTTTTCGCTCTTGTTGAAAACTAAGCTACAATTATTTCAATTCAAACAATTCAACACCGATCAATAAATTATAAAAACCTTCAGTGGTTAATGATAATTGCGTTTTAAACCTCTTATTATTAAATTGGTACATATTTTTTATCAGTATTTTTATTTATTGTGAACTCTGGTGCAGCGTGCTAAAGACAAATTGCAGCCGAGCCGAGCCGAGCCGAGTGCAAATTTGCTCATTTATTTATGATTTCAATTTCAGTATTAAAGGTGTGCGTGCGTGTGTGCATGAGTATTTTGTCTGTGGGCCGTTGTTGTTGGACAGCAGTGGTGAAAGCATTTTTTGGTATTTTAAATATTTAATTGAATGATAAATAAATTTAAGCACTGCCATGCATAAATATTATAGCCAAGAGCAACAGAGATAGATAGAGACGGTGCAAAAGACAAATAGGGCACCGACATACAAACACTGTGCCAGTAAAAGAGCGACAGAGCAACAGAGACACAAAACGTGTAAAAGAGCAAGCACGAGCTGCGAAAAGAAATAATAATATTGTAAATTATGCGGTTTGCGGAGGCACTGGCGGTACGGTTTGGTTTTCTGGCCCGCAAAAAAAAATAAATAAATAAAGAACAAAAACAGCAAAAAAATGAACGCCGAAACCAATGACTGTGCAGCGGTCACATAAATATTTTTACAACGCACGCACACACACACACGCACATATAGGGACATGCTGCCGCCGCCATTTTGTTTGAGGACAACGGCCGCAGACGCATATGCAATTTAATTATAAAATTTGGCTTTTTTTGATCCTATCACCATTTTATTTTATTTATTTTTATTTTTTTTTTTGTGTTCGTATTTTTTCGCATGCATGTATTTATTTACTTATTTATTTGAACATTTATTTTTTATATTGACTTGTGTTCTATCTGATATGCTCAGATAGCGAATGAAATTTATTCTTATTTTTACTATGGAACATAATTTAATATAGCCTAAATGGAAACTTAAACTGGCAAATTAGTACTTTTGTCTGATTGAGAAACTGCAGTTTTTAATGACTTCTCAAAATGCATATTTATCTGTTTGCTTCTACATGTATGTATATGGTCAATAATATATGCTCATGAATTTAATTTATTATGTTTTGTCTCCAAACTAATTACAATGGCTTTGGTCAACTGCTTTTTGCAGCTTTTGAGCAAATGTCAAGCTGTTGTAACTAAAAAGTTTAAGCTTGCTGTGCCAAAATCAGCCAAATCAAGCTCTTTATTTAATAAGTGCCAACACAACTATTTTGAAAAATAGCCCTACACTACAAATGATTTCAGTACATTAACAGTTAAAAGTAATTCAAAATTTTGTTTCTTAAGTTGTGTATAAAATAGCATACATACATATCATATAACCTATTTACAAAGCCCTCAAAAAAGGAATACCAATTTTTGAATTCTGCACAAACTAAACCATTTTTGCCATTGTAATTTGTCAAAATATTTATATTAGCGTATATTAATGCAGATTATAAATGTTGGAGAAAGAAGTAGCAAGCATATTCTGTATACAATGCTTCAGCATCAGCTGCATTCAGCTTTTCTACCAACTTTTTGTTTCTTTAACTTATATGTGTGAACTAATTACTTCGCAGTTTATGACTAATATGCTTGAATATTTGCGTTGCCCATCATGAAAAATGTGTTGCATACCGATTGTAAATCGTGTTCTTAAAATTCCCAACTAGTTCAAGCCTTAACAGATAGATAACCGTTGGGTTGGTTCATGAAAGTTGTCGAGCAGGCCGTTATTATGCTCGACCATGCTGCTGCTTTTTTTTTTCAACTTTGTTATATTGATCTTATTTATTTGAATACAATATAACCATATGAGAATTCTATTCTTCATGGGTTGCAGAAACCTTCGCTTTCATCCGCATCTCATCATGAAAGATTGAAGCTTTCTATATGTTGTTTTTTTCGTTATCTTCGTCGGTATATTTGCTAAAGCAAAACTTTTTTTTTTAATACAATATAAATACCTGAAAATTGTTTTCAAGGGTTGCAGCTGTTTCGAATTTGCAAATTCAGTAACATATAATGTTCGAGTTTTATTCTTAACAACACGATCCGCAATACAATGCTCCAACAACAGCTGTGCTCAGCAGATTAATATTTCATTGATTGCAACTTAAAGCTATAAAACAAACAATTTATATTCGTGTCGCATTGCTGCATTTTTTGTTTAAAACTTTTTCTAATATATTTCATCGTAACACTATGTGTTTACTTAATTTTTGAAAGGACATCTTTTTACTTCGTCAATATTATTAGTTTTGTTTTCTTTTATTCAATAGAAATAATACAAAAGTTGTCTTGTATTATGCTATTTATATTTTTAGCTGAAAATATGATTAAAAGAACAATGTGCACTGGTTTTTGTCAAGTTTGTCTTCTACTAACTGCAAAATGCGACTATTAAAATGTCCAACTGCTCGATTTAGATTATTTGTTATCTAATATCAACTTCATACAAACAATAGCCAGCAATAAAGGATAAGCCCCAAGCATTATTTGATTCTGTTAATTAGTGTTTTAATTCAGATGAAGCCAAAATGTTATGGTAAATTATGATGGATAGAAACTTAGAAGGTTGTCTTCTACTCCTAAAAGTGCCAGCACAGAAGACCCAATGACTTCGCCTCCTTCATTGCAGTAGTGTAATGGGCAAGTGATCCAAGTTCATCAGCTGCATATTCTCTGCTGTTTATTTACTGGCAGAACTCACTTAGCTCGTGCTGCCTTCAAATCCTTGGATCGCCTGCTCCAATAAATTGACACACACAAAGTAAATATAGATATACTTAAAGCAGTGCATGCTAAATTTTAAGTATATCAAGAAGTCATCAGGCATGCTTAAACAGTTTCACAAACAAATTTCGAAAGATTTTTTCAGATCGAATTATAAACATATTATATCAATAGTCTGGCAAGGCCTGCTTAAATCTTCAGATATGTGTCAAATATATTTTTTTACTTTTTTCTTACTCCGTTATTTCAATTGTATGTATATTTAATGTAAAAAACAAATAGGACTCAAATTTTACCAAAATGAAATTGACAAAGTTCAACCATTTATATTTATTTTAAATTTAACTTTACATATATAAAAACATATCACATTTTTTGTGTAAATTCAATTCAAAGTCCAATTATATTAAAAGATTTTGTTATGCAATGAAAAGTTTATTAGTTTGAAGCCAACTGGATGAGAAACAACAAACGAAAAGCCAAAGTCACAAAACAAAGAGAGATGAAGAAGAAGAATTAAATGATATAAAATTTGACAATTTCTTAGAAAATTTATGACACTTGTGGGAGAAATAGACAGTCTCTTGCGTTTCCTCTCAAGTTTAACTTGGCTGCAGATATGAGGACATTCAAAGAGTTTATAGCCACGCAAACATGTGTGTGTTTGTGTGTGTGTGTGTGTATTGCTACATATCAAAATGGGAGACAAGTTATCCCGCTTATCAGGAGGAGGCACACCTTCGCTTCGAATGGGAACGAGAGAACGTTCACATAAATTCATAAAATTATTGCCCGTAATCAGCATTATGCATTTGTAAAAACCACAAAAAACGAGAAAACAAGGCATGGGAGAAAGGGAGCAGCGAGAGAACGTGTGTGGTGTTGGTTGCCGGATTCATAATTACAAGAAAAGTCCCGTCAACCCCCCCCTCCCCGTAGCTTTTTGCCGTTCCAGTTCCATTTGCAATTTGTGTTACTGGTTCTGGTTCTGCTCGCTTGATTTGCCAGCAACATTTTCTTTTTAATTATTTATATTTTGGGATTTTTAGCAGGCAGCGCACGATTCTAAACCAAGAATTTCCCTTTGCCCAAACACACACACACACACATAGAAAACCTTTGGTGGAGTGGGTTGTGTGTTATTTGCATACATCAGAATGTATATATTTATATATGTATATATATATTTTTTTATATACATATCTGATGTCGACTGCCGACAGTATCTTTTATGCTCTCCCGCCTTGCGCGTATGAGGCATAAGCAGTACCCATTGCCGCCTCCCTTGCGGCTAAGCTCATCCCATTGGCATGTGTTTTATTAGTTATGTTAATTAAAAGACATGAAATGAAAATAACTAAAAAACTATACATACTATACAAATTCATGAATGTAATTTAAGCTGGCTTATTAGCAAAAGACGAAAAAAATTTAAAAGTCCTTTGCTCTAATATATATACAATATATATTTAAACGCTTTGATTTGCAGCTGTTTCAAGGGTTAGCTATTTTAGCACCTTGCCCAAAGTCTTAATATAATGCGCTCAACATCGGGTCGCTCAGCACTGAGACTTAGAATGAAACTGAATGCTGAAATGGTTCTGTCAATATTCGAGACATTTTGTTGTAATAGCTAATAGCTATTTGTGTTAACCAAATTTTGAGCCAATTGTGAAACCAGCTCAGTTCAAAAAAGGTCTTTCAGGCTTGAATTTTTTAATCAATATTATCATAATTTTTTTTTAATTGCTATAACGTTCTTCGTTTTTGTAACTTCATGAATTATTACTTTGTTGAGGAAATTTGGTAATACAGTTCACAAATTGACTACTTTGGAATGTATATACATCTATATATTTATTTATATGCATATATGATGTCGACTGCCGACAGTATCTTTTTATTCTCTCCTATCTCTCTCTTTTATGCGCTCAACATCGGGTCGCTCAGCACTGAGACTTAGAATGAAACTGAATGCTGAAATGGTTCTGTCAATATTCGAGACATTTTGTTGTAATAGCTAATAGCTATTTGTGTTAACCAAATTTTGAACCAATTGTGAAACCAGCTCAGTTCAAAAAAGGTCTTTCAGGCTTGAATTTTTTAATCAATATTATCATAATTTTTTTAAATTGCTATAACGTTCTTCGTTTTTGTAACTTCATGAATTATTACTTTGTTGAGGAAATTTGGTAATACAGTTCACAAATTGACTACTTTGGAATGTATATACATCTATATATTTATTTATTATATGCATATATGTTGTCGACTGCCGACAAGCTCGGGCTTACTGATTTATCCATTTGCTTGTCTAAATGTGACTTTGGGATTATAATTATAATAATATTAATTAATGGTTGAGTTAAGCCTTTATTGCAATATTTACCATATGTTTAATGACTAACCTTTAATTGTCATGAAACATCTTTCCGACATAAGATTAAAGCATAAATCATAAATTGTTCTGAATGAATTAAGTTAATATTTGAAAATGCATTATTTTAAGAATATTTTTAGACCTATCAAAATTACTATAAGGATATATTTTTAAACTTTAAAATTCTTCATCATTTGTTTGGGATGCAGCGTAAAATAAAACTAAGTATTATAGAGGCAGCGGGAAATTAACTGTAGTACAAGACTGGTAGGCAATGACGACCATTGGGATGGGTTCAGTAGCTCCTAAGATTACTCCCTACAACAAATTATCTGAACCAAATTAAACAAAGCCATTCAAGAGAATGTTGCGCCATTTTTATGTCACCCAGTGTCCCTTGACGGTCTTCATGATTCGAACTATTGCGAATAAAGTTGTCTTCCTTAAATTTAGACAAAATCACAATGCGTTAATTGGTTACTGGTTGTGCTGGTAATGTTTTTTGTTTCGTTCACGGGACTTTCAACTGATTTTTTTGCATTTAGGGCATTTGCGATGAAGTTCTGCGGTCGTGCAAATGGTGCTGCGATGAAATTGTATGATTTCTCTTGTGCTTACGGAGCTTACACTGAAGTCATCTCTGTTCAAAACTTCAGTGATGTGCCCGACCTTTCAAATATTAACTAACGGTTGAGTTTCAGTCTTTGTTGCAATATTTAACATATGTTAAATGACTAACCTTAAAGTGACATGAAAGAAAAACAATTTTTGAATTCTGCATAAACTAAACCATTTTCTGAAATTGTAATTCGTCAAAATATTTATATTAGCGTATATTAATGCAGATTATAAATGATGGAGAACGAAGTAGCAAGCATATTCTGTATACAATGTTTCAGCATCAGCTGCACTCAGCTTTTTTTATAAATTTTGTTCCTTTAACTTATATGTGTGAACTAAATAGCTCGCAGTTTATGACTAATATGTTTGAATATTTGCGTTGCCCATCATGAAAAAGGTGTTGCATACCAATTGGAACTCCATAGAAAGTTACTGTAAATCGTGTTCTTAAAATTCCCAACTAGTTCAAGCCTTAACAGATAGATAAGCGTTGGGTTGGTTCATGAAAGTTGTCGAGCAGGCCGTTATTATGCTCGACCATGCTGCTGCTTTATTTTTTTAAACTATGTTATATTGATCTTATTTATTTGAATATAATATTACCATATGAGAATTCTATTCTTCATGGGTTGCAGAAACCTTCGCTTTCATCCGCATCTCATCATGAAAGATTGAAGCTTTCTATATGTTGTTTTTTTCGTTATCTTCGTCGGTATTTGCTAAAGCAAAACTTTTTTTTTAATACAATATAAATACCTGAAAATTGTTTTCAAGGGTTGCAGCTGTTTCGAATTTGCAAATTCAGTAACATATAATGTTCGAGTTTTATTCTTAACAACACGATCCGCAATACAATGCTCCAGCAACAGCTGTGCTCAGCAGATTAATATTTCATTGATTGCTATAAAACGAACAATTTATATTCGTGTCGCATTGCTGCATTTTTTGTTTAAAACTTTTTCTAATATATTTCATCGTAACACTATGTGTTTACTTAATTTTTGAAAGGACATCTTTTTACTTCGTCAATATTATTAGTTAACTCAATCTTTTACATGTTAGTTTTGTTTTCTATTATTCAATAGAAATAATACAAAAGTTGTCTTGTATTATGCTATTTATATTTTTAGCTGAAAATATGATTAAAAGAACAATGTGCACTGGTTTTTGTCAAGTTTGTCTTCTACTAACTGCAAAATGCGACTATTAAAATGTCCAACTGCTCGATTTAGATTATTTGTTATCTAATATCAACTTCATACAAACCATAGCCAGCAATAAAGGATAAGCCCCAAGCATTATTTGATTCTGTTAATTATAACGTTCTTAATTTTTGTAACTTCATGAATTATTACTTTGTTGATGAAATTTGGTAATACAGTTCACAAATTCACTACTTTGGAATGTATATACATCTATATATATTTTTTATATACATATATGATGTCGACTGCCGACAGTATCTTTTTATTCTCTCCTATCTCTCTCTTTTATGAGCTCAACATCGGGTCGCTCAGCACTGAGACTTAGAATGAAACTGAATGCTGAAATGGTTCTGTCAATATTCGAGACATTTTGTTGTAATAGCTAATAGCTATTTGTGTTAACCAAATTTTGAGCCAATTGTGAAACCAGCTCAGTTCAAAAAAGGTCTTTCAGGCTTGAATTTTTTAATCAATATTATCATAATTTTTTTAAATTGCTATAACGTTCTTCATTTTTGTAACTTCATGAATTATTACTTTGTTGAGGAAATTTGCTAACGCAGTCCACAAATTGACTACTTTGGAATGTATATCTTTACATCTATATATTTATTTATATACATATATGATGTCGACTGCCGACAGTATCTTTTTATTCTCTCCTATCTCTCTCTTTTATGCGCTCAACATCGGGTCGCTCAGCACTGAGACTTAGAATGAAACTGAATGCTGAAATGGTTCTGTCAATATTCGAGACATTTTGTTGTAATAGCTAATAGCTATTTGTGTTAACCAAATTTTGAGCCAATTGTGAAACCAGCTCAGTTCAAAAATGCTCTTTCAGGCTTGATTTTTTTAATCAATATTATCATAATTTTTTTAAATTGCTATAACGTTCTTAATTTTTGTAACTTCATGAATTATTACTTTGTTGAGGAAATTTGCTAACGCAGTCCACAAATTGACTACTTTGGAATGTATATCTTTACATCTATATATTTATTTATATACATATATGATGTCGACTGCCGACAGTATCTTTTTATTCTCTCCTATCTCTCTCTTTTATGCGCTCAACATCGGGTCGCTCAGCACTGAGACTTAGAATGAAACTGAATGCTGAAATGGTTCTGTCAATATTCGAGACATTTTGTTGTAATAGCTAATAGCTATTTGTGTTAACCAAATTTTGAGCCAATTGTGAAACCAGCTCAGTTCAAAAATGCTCTTTCAGGCTTGATTTTTTTAATCAATATTATCATAATTTTTTTAAATTGCTATAACGTTCTTAATTTTTGTAACTTCATGAATTATTACTTTGTTGAGGAAATTTGCTAACGCAGTCCACAAATTGACTACTTTGGAATGTATATCTTTACATCTATATATTTATTTATATACATATATGATGTCGACTGCCGACAGTATCTTTTTATTCTCTCCTATCTCTCTCTTTTATGCGCTCAACATCGGGTCGCTCAGCACTGAGACTTAGAATGAAACTGAATGCTGAAATGGTTCTGTCAATATTCGAGACATTTTGTTGTAATAGCTAATAGCTATTTGTGTTAACCAAATTTTGAACCAATTGTGAAACCAGCTCAGTTCAAAAAAGGTCTTTCAGGCTTGAATTTTTTAATCAATATTATCATAATTTTTTTTAAATTGCTATATCGTTCTTCGTTTTTGTAACTTCATGAATTATTACTTTGTTGAGGAAATTTGCTAACGCAGTCCACAAATTGACTACTTTGGAATGTATATCTTTACATCTATATATTTATTTATATACATATATGATGTCGACTGCCGACAGTATCTTTTTATTCTCTCCTATCTCTCTCTTTTATGCGCTTAACATCGGGTCGCTCAGCACTGAGACTTAGAATGAAACTGAATGCTGAAATGGTTCTGTCAATATTCGAGACATTTTGTTTTAATACTAGCTATTTGTGTTAACCAAATTTTGAACCAATTGTGAAACCAGCTCAGTTCAAAAAAGGTCTTTCAGGCTTGAATTTTTTAATCAATATTATCATAATTTTTTTTTTAATTGCTATAACGTTCTTCGTTTTTGTAACTTCATGAATTATTACTTTGTTGAGGAAATTTGGTAATACAGTTCACAAATCGACTACTTTGGAATGTATATATGTACATCTATATATTTTTTTATATACATATATGATGTCGACTGCCGACAGTATCTTTTTATTCTCTCCTATCTCTCTCTTTTATGCGCTCAACATCAGGTCGCTCAGCACTGAGACTTAGAATGAAACTGAATGCTGAAATGGTTCTGTCAATATTCGAGACATTTTGTTGTAATAGCTAATAGCTATTTGTGTTAACCAAATTTTGAGCCAATTGTGAAACCAGCTCAGTTCAAAAATGCTCTTTCAGGCTTGATTTTTTTAATCAATATTATCATAATTTTTTTAAATTGCTATAACGTTCTTAATTTTTGTAACTTCATGAATTATTACTTTGTTGAGGAAATTTGCTAACGCAGTCCACAAATTGACTACTTTGGAATGTATATCTTTACATCTATATATTTATTTATATACATATATGATGTCGACTGCCGACAGTATCTTTTTATTCTCTCCTATCTCTCTCTTTTATGCGCTCAACATCGGGTCGCTCAGCACTGAGACTTAGAATGAAACTGAATGCTGAAATGGTTCTGTCAATATTCGAGACATTTTGTTGTAATAGCTAATAGCTATTTGTGTTAACCAAATTTTGAGCCAATTGTGAAACCAGCTCAGTTCAAAAATGCTCTTTCAGGCTTGATTTTTTTAATCAATATTATCATAATTTTTTTAAATTGCTATAACGTTCTTAATTTTTGTAACTTCATGAATTATTACTTTGTTGAGGAAATTTGCTAACGCAGTCCACAAATTGACTACTTTGGAATGTATATCTTTACATCTATATATTTATTTATATACATATATGATGTCGACTGCCGACAGTATCTTTTTATTCTCTCCTATCTCTCTCTTTTATGCGCTCAACATCGGGTCGCTCAGCACTGAGACTTAGAATGAAACTGAATGCTGAAATGGTTCTGTCAATATTCGAGACATTTTGTTGTAATAGCTAATAGCTATTTGTGTTAACCAAATTTTGAGCCAATTGTGAAACCAGCTCAGTTCAAAAAAGGTCTTTCAGGCTTGAATTTTTTAATCAATATTATCATAATTTTTTTTAAATTGCTATATCGTTCTTCGTTTTTGTAACTTCATGAATTATTACTTTGTTGAGGAAATTTGCTAACGCAGTCCACAAATTGACTACTTTGGAATGTATATCTTTACATCTATATATTTATTTATATACATATATGATGTCGACTGCCGACAGTATCTTTTTATTCTCTCCTATCTCTCTCTTTTATGCGCTCAACATCGGGTCGCTCAGCACTGAGACTTAGAATGAAACTGAATGCTGAAATGGTTCTGTCAATATTCGAGACATTTTGTTGTAATAGCTAATAGCTATTTGTGTTAACCAAATTTTGAGCCAATTGTGAAACCAGCTCAGTTCAAAAAAGGTCTTTCAGGCTTGAATTTTTTAATCAATATTATCATAATTTTTTTTAAATTGCTATAACGTTCTTCGTTTTTGTAACTTCATGAATTATTACTTTGTTGAGGAAATTTGCTAACGCAGTCCACAAATTGACTACTTTGGAATGTATATCTTTACATCTATATATTTATTTATATACATATATGATGTCGACTGCCGACAGTATCTTTTTATTCTCTCCTATCTCTCTCTTTTATGCGCTCAACATCGGGTCGCTCAGCACTGAGACTTAGAATGAAACTGAATGCTGAAATGGTTCTGTCAATATTCGAGACATTTTGTTTTAATACTAGCTATTTGTGTTAACCAAATTTTGAACCAATTGTGAAACCAGCTCAGTTCAAAAAAGGTCTTTCAGGCTTGAATTTTTTAATCAATATTATCATAATTTTTTTTAAATTGCTATAACGTTCTTCGTTTTTGTAACTTCATGAATTATTACTTTGTTGAGGAAATTTGGTAATACAGTTCACAAATTGACTACTTTGGAATGTATATATGTACATCTATATATTTATTTATATGCATATATGATGTCGACTGCCGACAGTATCTTTTTATTCTCTCCTATCTCTCTCTTTTATGCGCTTAACATCGGGTCGCTCAGCACTGAGACTTAGAATGAAACTGAATGCTGAAATGGTTCTGTCAATATTCGAGACATTTTGTTTTAATACTAGCTATTTGTGTTAACCAAATTTTGAACCAATTGTAAAACCAGCTCAGTTCAAAAAAGGTCTTTCAGGCTTGAATTTTTTAATCAATATTATCATAATTTTTTTTTTAATTGCTATAACGTTCTTCGTTTTTGTAACTTCATGAATTATTACTTTGTTGAGGAAATTTGGTAATACAGTTCACAAATTGACTACTTTGGAATGTATATATGTACATCTATATATTTTTTTATATACATATATGATGTCGACTGCCGACAGTATCTTTTTATTCTCTCCTATCTCTCTCTTTTATGCGCTCAACATCGGGTCGCTCAGCACTGAGACTTAGAATGAAACTGAATGCTGAAATGGTTCTGTCAATATTCGAGACATTTTGTTGTAATAGCTAATAGCTATTTGTGTTAACCAAATTTTGAGCCAATTGTGAAACCAGCTCAGTTCAAAAATGCTCTTTCAGGCTTGATTTTTTTAATCAATATTATCATAATTTTTTTTTAATTGCTATAACGTTCTTCGTTTTTGTAACTTCATGAATTATTACTTTGTTGAGGAAATTTGGTAATACAGTTCACAAATTGACTACTTTGGAATGTATATATGTACATCTATATATTTTTTTATATACATATATGATGTCGACTGCCGACAGTATCTTTTTATTCTCTCCTATCTCTCTCTTTTATGCGCTCAACATCGGGTCGCTCAGCACTGAGACTTAGAATGAAACTGAATGCTGAAATGGTTCTGTCAATATTCGCGACATTTTGTTTTTATACTAGCTATTTGTGTTAACCAAAGTTTGAGCCAATTGTGAAACCAGCTCAGTTCAAAAATGCTCTTTCAGGTTTGAATTTTTTAATCAATATTATCATAATTTTTTTAAATTGCTATAACGTTCTTCATTTTTGTAACTTCATGAATGATTACTTGGTTGAGGAAATTTGCTAATGCAGTTAACAAATTGACTAGATCAGAATGTATATACATATATGTATATATATTTTTTAATCTGAATTTTCTGCACACCTAATCATCATCATCGTTTTACTCTCATTCCCCGTTTGTCGCTGCTTGATGTGGTGGTAACACTTTTATCGCCTTATTAACTCATTGCTGTGGTGTCAATTTACAACAATGCCAAACAACAACAGCTCAACTCAAGTATAACAATAGCAAAATTTTGCGTCTCCAAGTTCAGTCACAGCCTCCTTACCCAATCTGAACCCTTACCCGAACCACACACAAACACCCCGCGATGCTCCTTTTTCTCCAATACGCCTTTGTTGCGTAGGTGTTGGAAAAAAGCAAGTTCCAGTTGCTGCGGCGCGCACAGTCAACCTCTAACCCGCGTACCAGCCCAACCCAACCCCACCCCACCCTAACGCCGTCGACCATCTTAAGTGTTGCTAATAACGCCTACAACTAAGTAAAACAGCTGCCGGGGCATTTCTACAACGAGCAGCAGTTTGGGCCGTGGAGCCGGGGCGACACTTTTAAGAAATTGCAAAGTTTTCCATCGAACAAAAGGAACAAACGAAGTGAAGGGGTGAAGGAGTTGAGGGCTGGGGTTGAGAGGGCTGAAATGGGAACACCGCAACAATACTTTGATGCGATTTTGTGGATATTAGGTGTTAATTTTTCAAAGTACCAACCAACCTACCCGCCATTGGAGGGGCTGACTGACTGAGTGACTGTTTTGTTGGCATTGCCATGGCCACGTCTGCCGCCTTTTGTAATTTTAACTGCTTTTGGTTAACACTTTTACGCATTGCTGCGAAACTGGCAGACTCCACCGGATTCCATATCACATGGCAACAGCTCCATATCGCATCGCCTCCCCCTCTCTTATACCACACCCCCACACACCATCCAGAGTTACAAAACGCTGGCAAGTCATCGATGGGAAAACTTTTGGACAACTTTCTTTCTTGGCTTGCGTTTTTTATGCTCTTAAATTGGCCCCAAGGGTATTTGCACTGGTGCTGAAAGAAAGGAGAGGAGTCGTTGATAACCAGCATTGAGCTACTAGCTCGCAAGCTACTTTACCCCAACCAACACAAGCTTTTAAGCTGTGCGCGTTTCTTCCATTTATTGAGCATTTTAGCCTTTCATCGATGCTTTTTGGCTGAAATTATTTGGCTCATTTTAATTATTATAACCGCTAAGTACAGCCAGGCAGGCAAGCAGGCATTAACCACCCACAACTACAAACAATGAAGGCTTTTTTTCTTCATGTGCCCATCTAGCAATGGGTAAGAGGCACCAAAAAGTTGGTTGAATAAAGGCAAGAAAACTGAGAGGAGGTAACCAAGTCTTAACGGTTATGCGCTCAGCAGCGAGACTTAGAATGAAACCGAATGCTGAAATGGTTCTGTCAATATTCGAGACTTTGTGTTGTTATACTCGTCAAAAGAGTTTTGATATTTGTTTCAACCAAAGTTTGAGCCAATTGGTAAAGCCAGCTCAGTCTTGTTTTTTTTTTTTTTAATTATGGATATCTTTAGATCAACATCACATGCTCTTAGTGCTCAAACATATAATTCAATATATATTTTTGAATGTCAAACAATTTATTTAGTTTGCCGCGGAAATGTGCGTATATTTCTACGTAATTATTGTCGTTGTCGTTGTGGCTATTATTACACTTATTGTTCTAACGACCACAAAACTAGGCAAGAAATCATAAATTGAGCAATTTGCGCAGGTTTGTTGTTTTTTTTATTAAGCATTGTTTATGTTTCACAAAGCTCTGCTTCTAAAGGAAAAGTTATCTGAACCAAATCAAATAAAGTTCCTCAAGAAAATGTTGCGCCATTTTTATGTCACCCTGTGGTCCTTCACAGCCTTCATGATTCGAACTATTGCGAAGCTAGTTCTCTTCTTTAAATTTGCTATTCACAGCAAGAGGACTTTTCGGGATATTTGCATCAACGAAGTGCCTCCGACCGAAAATGATGACACAACATACCCAATTTCACTGGCAACCGTATTGATGAAAAAGGACCAATTTTTTTCCTTTAACTTATATGTGTATACTAAATACTTCGCAGTTTATGACTAATATGCTTGAATATTTGCGTTACCAATCATTAAAAAGGTGTTGCATACCGATAGGAGCTCCATAGAAAGTGACTTTAATTCGTGTTCTTAAAATTCCCAACTATAGTTCAAGCCTTAACAGATAGATAACCGTTGGGTTGGTTCATGAAAGTCTGGTCTGAAGCAGGACGTTATTTGCTTACAGCTCTCTTTAATACTGAAACTATGTTCATCACTTTTTGATCTTATTTAGTTGAATATAATATTACCATATGAGAATTCTATTCTTCATGGGTTGCAGAAACCTTCGCTTTCATCCGCATCTCATCATGAAAGATTGGAGATTTCTATATGTTGTTTTTTTCTTTATCTTCGTCGGTATTTGCTAAAGCAAGACTTTTTTTTATACAATATTAATACCTGAAAATTGTTTTCAAGGGTTGCAGCTTTTTCGAATTTGCAAAATTCAGTAACATATAATGTTCGAGTTTTATTCTTAACAACACGATCCGCAATACAATGCTCCAGCAACAGCTGTGCTCAGCAGATTAATATTTCATTGATTGCAACTTAAGGCTATAAAACGAACAATTTATATTCGTGTCGCATTGCTGCATTTTTTTTTTGTTTAAAACTTTTTCTAATATATTTCATCGTAACACTATGTGTTTACTTAATTTTTGAAAGGACATCTTTTTACTTCGTCAATATTATTAGTTTTGTTTTCTATTATTCAATAGAACTAATACAAAAGTTGTCTTGTATTATGCTATTTATATTTTTAGCTGAAAATATGATTAAAAGAATAATGTGCACTGGTTTTTGTCAAGCTTATCTTCTAACTTTTGAACTAACTGCAAAATGCGACTATTAAAATGTCCAACTGCTCGATTTAGATTATTTGTTATCTAATATCAACTTCATACAAACCATAGCCAGCAATAAAGGATAAGCCCCAAGCATTATTTGATTCTGTTAATTATAACGTTCTTAATTTTTGTAACTTCATGAATTATTACTTTGTTGATGAAATTTGGTAATACAGTTCACAAATTCACTACTTTGGAATGTATATACATCTATATATATTTTTTATATACATATATGATGTCGACTGCCGACAGTATCTTTTTATTCTCTCCTATCTCTCTCTTTTATGCGCTCAACATCGGGTCGCTCAGCACTGAGACTTAGAATGAAACTGAATGCTGAAATGGTTCTGTCAATATTCGAGACATTTTGTTGTAATAGCTAATAGCTATTTGTGTTAACCAAATTTTGAGCCAATTGTGAAACCAGCTCAGTTCAAAAATGCTCTTTCAGGCTTGATTTTTTTAATCAATATTATCATAATTTTTTTAAATTGCTATAACGTTCTTAATTTTTGTAACTTCATGAATTATTACTTTGTTGAGGAAATTTGCTAACGCAGTCCACAAATTGACTACTTTGGAATGTATATCTTTACATCTATATATTTATTTATATACATATATGATGTCGACTGCCGACAGTATCTTTTTATTCTCTCCTATCTCTCTCTTTTATGCGCTCAACATCGGGTCGCTCAGCACTGAGACTTAGAATGAAACTGAATGCTGAAATGGTTCTGTCAATATTCGAGACATTTTGTTGTAATAGCTAATAGCTATTTGTGTTAACCAAATTTTGAACCAATTGTGAAACCAGCTCAGTTCAAAAAAGGTCTTTCAGGCTTGAATTTTTTAATCAATATTATCATAATTTTTTTTAAATTGCTATATCGTTCTTCGTTTTTGTAACTTCATGAATTATTACTTTGTTGAGGAAATTTGCTAACGCAGTCCACAAATTGACTACTTTGGAATGTATATCTTTACATCTATATATTTATTTATATACATATATGATGTCGACTGCCGACAGTATCTTTTTATTCTCTCCTATCTCTCTCTTTTATGCGCTCAACATCGGGTCGCTCAGCACTGAGACTTAGAATGAAACTGAATGCTGAAATGGTTCTGTCAATATTCGAGACATTTTGTTGTAATAGCTAATAGCTATTTGTGTTAACCAAATTTTGAGCCAATTGTGAAACCAGCTCAGTTCAAAAAAGGTCTTTCAGGCTTGAATTTTTTAATCAATATTATCATAATTTTTTTTAAATTGCTATAACGTTCTTCGTTTTTGTAAATTCATGAATTATTACTTTGTTGAGGAAATTTGCTAACGCAGTTCACAAATTGACTACTTTGGAATGTATATACATCTATATATTTATTTATATGCATATATGATGTCGACTGCCGACAGTATCTTTTTATTCTCTCCTATCTCTCTCTTTTATGCGCTCAACATCGGGTCGCTCAGCACTGAGACTTAGAATGAAACTGAATGCTGAAATGGTTCTGTCAATATTCGAGACATTTTGTTGTAATAGCTAATAGCTATTTGTGTTAACCAAATTTTGAACCAATTGTGAAACCAGCTCAGTTCAAAAAAGGTCTTTCAGGCTTGAATTTTTTAATCAATATTATCATAATTTTTTTAAATTGCTATAACGTTCTTCGTTTTTGTAACTTCATGAATTATTACTTTGTTGAGGAAATTTGGTAATACAGTTCACAAATTGACTACTTTGGAATGTATATACATCTATATATTTATTTATTATATGCATATATGTTGTCGACTGCCGACAAGCTCGGGCTTACTGATTTATCCATTTGCTTGTCTAAATGTGACTTTGGGATTATAATTATAATAATATTAATTAATGGTTGAGTTAAGCCTTTATTGCAATATTTACCATATGTTTAATGACTAACCTTTAATTGTCATGAAACATCTTTCCGACATAAGATTAAAGCATAAATCATAAATTGTTCTGAATGAATTAAGTTAATATTTGAAAATGCATTATTTTAAGAATATTTTTAGACCTATCAAAATTACTATAAGGATATATTTTTAAACTTTAAAATTCTTCATCATTTGTTTGGGATGCAGCGTAAAATAAAACTAAGTATTATAGAGGTAGCGGGAAATTAACTGTAGTACAAGACTGGTAGGCAATGACGACCATTGGGATGGGTTCAGTAGCTCCTAAGATTACTCCCTACAACAAATTATCTGAACCAAATTAAACAAAGCCATTCAAGAGAATGTTGCGCCATTTTTATGTCACCCAGTGTCCCTTGACGGTCTTCATGATTCGAACTATTGCGAATAAAGTTGTCTTCCTTAAATTTAGACAAAATCACAATGCGTTAATTGGTTACTGGTTGTGCTGGTAATGTTTTTTGTTTCGTTCACGGGACTTTCAACTGATTTTTTTGCATTTAGGGCATTTGCGATGAAGTTCTGCGGTCGTGCAAATGGTGCTGCGATGAAATTGTATGATTTCTCTTGTGCTTACGGAGCTTACACTGAAGTCATCTCTGTTCAAAACTTCAGTGATGTGCCCGACCTTTCAAATATTAACTAACGGTTGAGTTTCAGTCTTTGTTGCAATATTTAACATATGTTAAATGACTAACCTTAAAGTGACATGAAAGAAAAACAATTTTTGAATTCTGCATAAACTAAACCATTTTCTGAAATTGTAATTCGTCAAAATATTTATATTAGCGTATATTAATGCAGATTATAAATGATGGAGAACGAAGTAGCAAGCATATTCTGTATACAATGTTTCAGCATCAGCTGCACTCAGCTTTTTTTATAAATTTTGTTCCTTTAACTTATATGTGTGAACTAAATAGCTCGCAGTTTATGACTAATATGTTTGAATATTTGCGTTGCCCATCATGAAAAAGGTGTTGCATACCAATTGGAACTCCATAGAAAGTTACTGTAAATCGTGTTCTTAAAATTCCCAACTAGTTCAAGCCTTAACAGATAGATAAGCGTTGGGTTGGTTCATGAAAGTTGTCGAGCAGGCCGTTATTATGCTCGACCATGCTGCTGCTTTATTTTTTTAAACTATGTTATATTGATCTTATTTATTTGAATATAATATTACCATATGAGAATTCTATTCTTCATGGGTTGCAGAAACCTTCGCTTTCATCCGCATCTCATCATGAAAGATTGAAGCTTTCTATATGTTGTTTTTTTCGTTATCTTCGTCGGTATTTGCTAAAGCAAAACTTTTTTTTTTAATACAATATAAATACCTGAAAATTGTTTTCAAGGGTTGCAGCTGTTTCGAATTTGCAAATTCAGTAACATATAATGTTCGAGTTTTATTCTTAACAACACGATCCGCAATACAATGCTCCAGCAACAGCTGTGCTCAGCAGATTAATATTTCATTGATTGCTATAAAACGAACAATTTATATTCGTGTCGCATTGCTGCATTTTTTGTTTAAAACTTTTTTTAATATATTTCATCGTAACACTATGTGTTTACTTAATTTTTGAAAGGACATCTTTTTACTTCGTCAATATTATTAGTTTTGTTTTCTTTTATTCAATAGAAATAATACAAAAGTTGTCTTGTATTATGCTATTTATATTTTTAGCTGAAAATATGATTAAAAGAACAATGTGCACTGGTTTTTGTCAAGTTTGTCTTCTACTAACTGCAAAATGCGACTATTAAAATGTCCAACTGCTCGATTTAGATTATTTGTTATCTAATATCAACTTCATACAAACCATAGCCAGCAATAAAGGATAAGCCCCAAGCATTATTTGATTCTGTTAATTAGTGTTTTAATTCAGATGAAGCCAAAATGTTATGGTAAATTATGATGGATAGAAACTAAGAAGGTTGTCTTCTACTCCTGAACTGGCAGCACATAAGACCCGATGACTTCGCCTCCTTCATTGCAGTAGTGTAATGGGCAAGTGATCCAAGTTCATCAGCTGCATATTCTGTGTTGTTTATAAACTGTGAGAACTCACTTAGCTGTCTTCAAATCCTTGGATCGCATGCTCCAATAAAGTTAATAAAGATATACTTAAAGCAGTGCATTAACAAGTAACCATAGAGTAAAACAAATGATTTCAGTACATTATATGCTAGATGTGCCTTGCGTTGGTTTATGCTGCAATCCTTGTACGAACATGTTCTTATATCAAAGGTCGTAAAGAAAAAATTAATATTCTTATATAAACTTATAAAATTTGTTTGGGATGCAGCGTTAAATACTCCAAACTGGCCGACCCAGCTGAAAGCCTCAAATCCGCTCTCAATATAGAAGCTGGGTAAATAACTGTAGTACAAGACTGGTAGGCAATAACGAACATTGGGATGAGTCCAGTAGATCAAAGATTACCCCCTACAACCTACAACAACAAACACACAAGTTGATGAAATTTTTCTATTTTCTCATTTATTTATTTAAAAATTTCTATTGCTGCTCGGGCTTACTGATTAATCCAGCTATTACTTCGGTATTAATAATATTATAATATCAGTTGATCCAAAGATTACCCCCCTACAACCTACAACAACAAACACACTAGTTGATGAAATTTTTCTATTTTCTCATTTATTTATTTAAAAATTTCTATTGCTGCTCGGGCTTACTGATTTATCCATTTTCTTGTCTAAATGTGACTTTGGGATTATAATTATAATAATATTAATTAATGTTTGAGTTAAGCCTTTACTGCAATATTTAGCATATGTTTAATGACTAACCTTTAATTGTCATGAAACATCTTTCCGACATAAGATTAAAGCATAAATCATAAATTGTTCTTATGAATTTAATATTTGAAAATGCATTATTTTAATAATATTTTTAGACCTATCAAAATTACTATAACGATATATTTTTAAACGTTAAAATTCTTCATCATTTGTTTGGGATGCAGCGTAAAATAAAACTAAGTATTATAGAGGCAGCGGGAAATTAACTGTAGTACAAGACTGGTAGGCAATGACGAACATTGGGATTGGTTCAGTAGATCCTAAGATTACTCCCTACAACAAATTATCTGAACCAAATTAAACAAAGCCATTCAAGAGAATGTTGCGCCATTTTTATGTCACCCAGTGTCCCTTGACGGTCTTCATGATTCGAACTATTGCGAATAAAGTTGTCTTCCTTAAATTTACACTAAATCACAATGCGTTAATTGGTTACTGGTTGTGCTGGTAATGTTTTTTGTTTCGTTCACGGGACTTTCAACTGATTTTTTTGCATTTAGGGCATTTGCGATGAAGTTCTGCGGTCGTGCAAATGGTGCTGCGATGAAATTGTATGATTTCTCTTGTGCTTACGGAGCTTACACTGAAGTCATCTCTGTTCAAAACTTCAGTGATGTGCCCGACCTTTCAAATATTAACTAACGGTTGAGTTTCAGTCTTTGTTGCAATATTTAACATATGTTAAATGACTAACCTTAAAGTGACATGAAAGAAAAACAATTTTTGAATTCTGCACAAACTAAACCATTTTCTGAAATTGTAATTCGTCAAAATATTTATATTAGCGTATATTAATGCAGATTATAAATGATGGAGAATGAAGTAGCAAGCATATTCTGTATACAATGTTTCAGCATCAGCACTCAGCTTTTTTATAAATTTTGTTTCCTCTAACTTATATGTGTGAACTAAATAGCTCGCAGTTTATGACTAATATGTTTGAATATTTGCGTTGCCCATCATGAAAAATGTGTTGCATACCGATTGGAACTCCATAGAAAGTTACTGTAAATCGTGTTCTTAAAATTCCCAACTAGTTCAAGCCTTAACAGATAGATAAGCGTTGGGTTGGTTCATGAAAGTTGTCGAGCAGGCCGTTATTATGCTCGACCATGCTGCTGCTTTATTTTTTTAAACTATGTTATATTGATCTTATTTATTTGAATATAATATTACCATATGAGAATTCTATTCTTCATGGGTTGCAGAAACCTTCGCTTTCATCCGCATCTCATCATGAAAGATTGAAGCTTTCTATATGTTGTTTTTTTCGTTATCTTCGTCGGTATATTTGCTAAAGCAAAACTTTTTTTTTTAATACAATATAAATACCTGAAAATTGTTTTCAAGGGTTGCAGCTGTTTCGAATTTGCAAATTCAGTAACATATAATGTTCGAGTTTTATTCTTAACAACACGATCCGCAATACAATGCTCCAGCAACAGCTGTGCTCAGCAGATTAATATTTCATTGATTGCTATAAAACGAACAATTTATATTCGTGTCGCATTGCTGCATTTTTTGTTTAAAACTTTTTTTAATATATTTCATCGTAACACTATGTGTTTACTTAATTTTTGAAAGGACATCTTTTTACTTCGTCAATATTATTAGTTTTGTTTTCTTTTATTCAATAGAAATAATACAAAAGTTGTCTTGTATTATGCTATTTATATTTTTAGCTGAAAATATGATTAAAAGAACAATGTGCACTGGTTTTTGTCAAGTTTGTCTTCTACTAACTGCAAAATGCGACTATTAAAATGTCCAACTGCTCGATTTAGATTATTTGTTATCTAATATCAACTTCATACAAACCATAGCCAGCAATAAAGGATAAGCCCCAAGCATTATTTGATTCTGTTAATTAGTGTTTTAATTCAGATGAAGCCAAAATGTTATGGTAAATTATGATGGATAGAAACTAAGAAGGTTGTCTTCTACTCCTGAACTGGCAGCACATAAGACCCGATGACTTCGCCTCCTTCATTGCAGTAGTGTAATGGGCAAGTGATCCAAGTTCATCAGCTGCATATTCTGTGTTGTTTATAAACTGTGAGAACTCACTTAGCTGTCTTCAAATCCTTGGATCGCATGCTCCAATAAAGTTAATAAAGATATACTTAAAGCAGTGCATTAACAAGTAACCATAGAGTAAAACAAATGATTTCAGTACATTATATGCTAGATGTGCCTTGCGTTGGTTTATGCTGCAATCCTTGTACGAACATGTTCTTATATCAAAGGTCGTAAAGAAAAAATTAATATTCTTATATAAACTTATAAAATTTGTTTGGGATGCAGCGTTAAATACTCCAAACTGGCCGACCCAGCTGAAAGCCTCAAATCCGCTCTCAATATAGAAGCTGGGTAAATAACTGTAGTACAAGACTGGTAGGCAATAACGAACATTGGGATGAGTCCAGTAGATCAAAGATTACCCCCTACAACCTACAACAACAAACACACAAGTTGATGAAATTTTTCTATTTTCTCATTTATTTATTTAAAAATTTCTATTGCTGCTCGGGCTTACTGATTAATCCAGCTATTACTTCGGTATTAATAATATTATAATATCAGTTGATCCAAAGATTACCCCCCTACAACCTACAACAACAAACACACTAGTTGATGAAATTTTTCTATTTTCTCATTTATTTATTTAAAAATTTCTATTGCTGCTCGGGCTTACTGATTTATCCATTTTCTTGTCTAAATGTGACTTTGGGATTATAATTATAATAATATTAATTAATGTTTGAGTTAAGCCTTTACTGCAATATTTAGCATATGTTTAATGACTAACCTTTAATTGTCATGAAACATCTTTCCGACATAAGATTAAAGCATAAATCATAAATTGTTCTTATGAATTTAATATTTGAAAATGCATTATTTTAATAATATTTTTAGACCTATCAAAATTACTATAACGATATATTTTTAAACGTTAAAATTCTTCATCATTTGTTTGGGATGCAGCGTAAAATAAAACTAAGTATTATAGAGGCAGCGGGAAATTAACTGTAGTACAAGACTGGTAGGCAATGACGAACATTGGGATTGGTTCAGTAGATCCTAAGATTACTCCCTACAACAAATTATCTGAACCAAATTAAACAAAGCCATTCAAGAGAATGTTGCGCCATTTTTATGTCACCCAGTGTCCCTTGACGGTCTTCATGATTCGAACTATTGCGAATAAAGTTGTCTTCCTTAAATTTACACTAAATCACAATGCGTTAATTGGTTACTGGTTGTGCTGGTAATGTTTTTTGTTTCGTTCACGGGACTTTCAACTGATTTTTTTGCATTTAGGGCATTTGCGATGAAGTTCTGCGGTCGTGCAAATGGTGCTGCGATGAAATTGTATGATTTCTCTTGTGCTTACGGAGCTTACACTGAAGTCATCTCTGTTCAAAACTTCAGTGATGTGCCCGACCTTTCAAATATTAACTAACGGTTGAGTTTCAGTCTTTGTTGCAATATTTAACATATGTTAAATGACTAACCTTAAAGTGACATGAAAGAAAAACAATTTTTGAATTCTGCACAAACTAAACCATTTTCTGAAATTGTAATTCGTCAAAATATTTATATTAGCGTATATTAATGCAGATTATAAATGATGGAGAATGAAGTAGCAAGCATATTCTGTATACAATGTTTCAGCATCAGCACTCAGCTTTTTTATAAATTTTGTTTCCTCTAACTTATATGTGTGAACTAAATAGCTCGCAGTTTATGACTAATATGTTTGAATATTTGCGTTGCCCATCATGAAAAATGTGTTGCATACCGATTGGAACTCCATAGAAAGTTACTGTAAATCGTGTTCTTAAAATTCCCAACTAGTTCAAGCCTTAACAGATAGATAAGCGTTGGGTTGGTTCATGAAAGTTGTCGAGCAGGCCGTTATTATGCTCGACCATGCTGCTGCTTTATTTTTTTAAACTATGTTATATTGATCTTATTTATTTGAATATAATATTACCATATGAGAATTCTATTCTTCATGGGTTGCAGAAACCTTCGCTTTCATCCGCATCTCATCATGAAAGATTGAAGCTTTCTATATGTTGTTTTTTTCGTTATCTTCGTCGGTATTTGCTAAAGCAAAACTTTTTTTTTAATACAATATAAATACCTGAAAATTGTTTTCAAGGGTTGCAGCTGTTTCGAATTTGCAAATTCAGTAACATATAATGTTCGAGTTTTATTCTTAACAACCCGATCCGCAATACAATGCTCCAGCAACAGCTGTGCTCAGCAGATTAATATTTCATTGATTGCAACTTAAGGCTATAAAACGAACAATTTATATTCGTGTCGCATTGCTGCATTTTTTGTTTAAAACTTTTTCTAATATATTTCATCGTAACACTATGTGTTTACTTAATTTTTGAAAGGACATCTTTTTACTTCGTCAATATTATTAGTTTTGTATTCTTTTATTCAATAGAAATAATACAAAAGTTGTCTTGTATTATGCTATTTATATTTTTAGCTGAAAATATGATTAAAAGAACAATGTGCACTGGTTTTTGTCAAGTTTGTCTTCTACTAACTGCAAAATGCGACTATTAAAATGTCCTAATGCTCGATTTAGATTATTTGTTATCTAATATCAACTTCATACAAACCATAGCCAGCAATAAAGGATAAGCCCCAAGCATTATTTGATTCTGTTAATTAGTGTTTTAATTCAGATGAAGCCAAAATGTTATGGTAAATTATGATGGATAGAAACTAAGAAGGTTGTCTTCTACTCCTGAACTGGCAGCACATAAGACCCGATGACTTCGCCTCCTTCATTGCAGTAGTGTAATGGGCAAGTGATCCAAGTTCATCCGCTGCATATTCTGTGTTGCTAATAAACTGTGACAACTCACTTAGCTGTCTTCAAATCCTTGGATCGCATGCTCCAATAAAGTTAATAAAGATATACTTAAAGCAGTGCATTAACAAGTAACCATAGAGTAAAACAAATGATTTCAGTACATTATATGCTAGATGTGCCTTGCGTTGGTTTATGCTGCAATGCTTGTATGAACATGTTCTTATATCATATCATTATAACTTATAAAATTTGTTTGGGATGCAGCGTTAAATACTCCAAACTGGCCGACCCAGCTGAAAGCCTCAAATCCGCTTTCAATATAGAAGCTGGGTAATTAACTGTAGTACAAGACTGGTAGGCAATAACGAACATTGGGATGAGTCCAGTAGATCAAAGATTACCCCCTACAACCTACAACAACAAACACACAAGTTGATGAAATTTTTCTATTTGCTTATTTATTTATTTAAAAATTTCTATTGCTGCTCGGGCTTACTGATTTATCCATTTTCTTGTCTAAATGTGACTTTGGGATTATAATTATAATAATATTAATTAATGGTTGAGTTAAGCCTTTACTGCACTTACTGTACTTAATGACTAACCTTTAATTGTCATGAAACATCTTTCTGACATAAGATTAAAGCATAAATCATAAATTGTTCTTATGATTTTAATATTTGAAAATGCATTATTTTAATAATATTTTTACACCTATCAAAATTACTATAACGATATATTTTTAAACGTTAAAATTCTTCATCATTTGTTTGGGATGCAGCATAGAATAAAACTTAGTATTGACGATGACCCAGCTAAAATCCTCAAAATATAGAGGCAGCGGGAAATTAACTGTAGTACAAGACTGGTAGGCAATGACGAACATTGGGATGGGTTCAGTAGATCCTAAGATTACTCCCTACAACAAATTATCTGAACCAAAGTTAATAGAGTTCCTCAAGATAATGTTGCGCCATTTTTATGTCACCCAGTGTCCCTTGACGGTCTTCATGATTCGAACTATTGCGAATAAAGTTGTCTTCTGTAAATTTGCTATTCACAGCAAAGGGACTTTTCCTCAGGAAAGTGATGGCACACCATACACCATTTCACTGGCAATCGTATTGATGAAAAGGGACAAATAAGGACAAAATCACATTGCGCTTATTGGTTGCTGGTTGGTGTACATGTTTTTTGTTTCGTGTCGCATTGCTGCATTATTTCTATAAAACTTTTTTTTAATATTAAACTATCAAAAAATTACCTGATTTTTGAAGGGACATCTATTACTTGGACTTCATTCAAACTTTGCAAACCTATCAACATTACCTTCATGTTTTTATTTTATCGTTAGACTATTTATTTGATTTTTGATAGGACATCAGAACTCTAATTTCTTTTTACTCAAACAAGTTCAATTTATTTTTTTTTATTTCATAGAAATAATACAAAAATTGTCTTATATTATGCTATTCATATAAACTTATAAAATTTGTTTGGGGTGCAGCGTTAAATACTCCAAACTGGCCGACCCAGCTGTAAGCCTCATATCCGCTCTCAATATAGAGGTAATTAGGGTAATTAGCTGTAGTACAAGACTGGTAGGCAATAACGAACATTGGGATGAGTTCAGTAGATCCAAAGATTACCCCCTACAACCTACAACAACAAACACATAAGTTGATGAAATTTTTCTATTTGCTTATTTATTTTAACTTAAAAATTTCTATTGCTGTTCGGGCTTACTGATTTATCCATTTTCTTGTCTAAATGTGACCTTGCAAATTCCAAGAATATTCGAAATACATCAGGGAATGGTGTTAACAAGCTGTGAAAAATGAAAACTTTTAGATTTATATTAATATAAATCATTAGATGTTGTTCTAAAGTTGCAAGTTCATACTTCTTAATGTATAAGAATTCTAATATAGTTTTATTTCGACTATGTATATCCGTTCTCTGTTCTATCAAAGTATGTTGTTGTTGCTTGTTGGTTGCTATAATTAACTGAATATTTATTACTGCGGTAGATAAAATGTTATGCGGCTATTATTTTAGTTTTATGACCAAGTGAGAAGCCAACAAGCGCAACCCAGCCAGGTGGGCTTTAGCCGAGCCAACTTAACGGCCAAAAACAACAGCGGCAGCAACAAAATGGCAGCAGCAATTTGAACAGTGCATAAACGTGCTGGGATAGTGTGTCGTGAAGTGCGTGGCAGTTGGGGGGGGGGCGCCCTGGGAACCTGAGCCAAAATGCATTTACACGCACTGACAGCCGGGACACAAACCATTGAGCAAGCGCACCCAATTAAGCCAACAACAATGCACAACGAGATGAGTCGTCGACTTGCCAGTTCGAGTTGGGGATTACGATTCAGATTGGGTTGCTAACAGCAAAAACGAAAGAGAGAGAGAGAGCGAGAGAGAGAGAGATAACACTTAACAACAAAAATTCAAATAACGTCGCTAATTGTTTTAAGGCCGCCAACAACAGAGCATTATTCAGGTGCACAGCAAACGCAATAAGGTGTGAAATTCAAGCGCATAAATCCACAGACACAAGAAGAAGTTTCTTGAGCGCGGCTGCCATTGGATAAGATGTAGAAGTTGATAAGGCTAAAGAAAAGTTGGCTCAGTCTTCGTCTTCGTTCGCTCGCTCGCCTGTAAAATAATCGCGACAAGCAAAAATTACGCTTATTCGCCTTGTGTTGTTTTACATTTTCTACGTACGGCGGCCAAATAAGACGGCTTATTAATATTGTTGCTCATACGTAAAGCTGGCTCCAAAGCATATTACGTTGCATTTGTTACTGCCGGCAACTTTTCTGTTCTGCTGTTATATATAATTATAATTGTTTAATGAACTGCATGGCCCAGAGTAATAAATGCAGACCTTAAGCTATGATTTAATGCTGAAATTCTAATAAGGTCAATAAACACATTTGAGACAACAATAAAAGCAAATTCTTCACTTAATAGAATTGTAATGAATTTCACGTGTACCAAATTCGTAAGCCTAAAAAAAAAGCTTGAAAAAAACAAAAACTAAATCGTTCGCAATCAAAACTGTTTCGTGTGGATAATGATTAATGACACAATTATTATTATTGTAGTAGTTTTTTTTTATAGCATTTTCTACATGCTATAATTGTCATAGCGCACATTACGCAAAACAAAAAAACAGAAAAAAAAACAATTTCAATTGGCTGATAAATTTTCACACTAGCAAAGCTTAAAGCTTTAACTAAAAACTCAATTTAATATTAAACAAAACAATTTCAACGATGACAACTCGACACGCACGGCTGCCCCAAACACCGTACCATAAATACCGAATACTCTGTGGAATGGAACAACATTTCTCGTCTCGAAACAAAGCTGTAAAGATGCGTCTAACTCTGGGTTACTTTCTAAGCCTGCTTCTTCTGGCGCTGCTCGGTGGCAATGCTCTTGTGGTAAGTACATATTTCATTTATAATTGCAATTCTTATCAATCAACTAATTTATACTCTTTTCTTCTTTTCACAGATTGCCAAGCCGGCTCCGTGCAACAAGGCACCAACAACTGGAGCGCCAGCAAGTCGAGGACCAGCACCGACGGCGCCAGCAACAGGATGATTCCGGAACCCAAGCGAACGCCAGCGGACTCGACCCAAAAACCCAACCGAACTACAACTTAAACATTTGATGTCGTGCTATTATTATTTGTTTTTTTTTCTTCTACTAACCCATTGATTTGTACTTTTTAAATATAACTATGGAAAAGCAAAAAAAAAACATAAAAATTGAATCTGTATTAAACTTTGTTTTGCTCTTTCAGCGTTTGATTAACAATATCAAGTGTAATAAACATTAACTCTCCACTAATAATAATAATAAAAATAATGTGTTCTCAACAATTTAATTTGACTTGTTTCAGTTTGAAATATTAATAAACAAATTATTTTAACCAAAATAAATACGCAACAAGCCAAATTACTTAATACTCAAATATAATTTCTAATTAAATAACATTATATTATTAAAACAATCAAAAGCATGAAAATAACTAGAACAAAAACTGTTTCGGAAATCGATGCTTAATTTACTTTTTGATATAAATATTAAACACTTTGATCAAGTAAAAAAAAAACAGCTAAACAACAAGGAAAATAGATTGTAAACAAGTTAAAACCAAACTCGTTATTTATGCTTATAAATGAAATGGTTCATATGAAAAGACGTATAAAATACTTGAACAAAAATCAAGTTATGAACGAAAAGAGAATTGATTTTGCCTTTGGCTTGCTTTTGGAACATGAAACACGCTAACAGGGGCTAGACCAGGCCATTCCCAGCCCTAACTGTCCCAGCACAGTCCAGTTGAGTGCTCATTTAATTTGCCGTTCAATTCCACATTCGTTTCGGGTGTTGAATTTTTAATCACGCACACGCCTGACCCCCAAAAAATCAACCAAACTTCTAGAGGGACGAGTTGGTGTTGGCGAGAGGAGTTTGTGGAGTTGGGGCGAGTCTGGCAGTAGCAGGCTTCAAGCTGCAGCAACAACATTTAAATATGCAAGCCAATGCCACTGAGAGCGAAACGAAGTTTGGCCAACAACACACACACACACATATACACAAATAAAACAGGTCAACTCAATTTGGTCAGTTGCCAAAAGCAGGAGCTATAGAATGTCTCTGCCCACAAGCCGATGCCGTGGAGCGCCCAAACGCTTTAAGTTTAGCTCATTAAATAATATCCTTTTTTGGCGACGAACACAAGCACTAAATAAGAGGAGGGCGGAGAGGAGGCGAAGAAGTGGCATTGCCCAAGCGAATGACGCTTATCACAATGTTGCCGCTGCCCTGTCGAACGGGTTTTTGTTAGGGAGGCTTGGAATGGGTTGGGTTGGGTTGGTTTGGGCTGTTAGGTTTGACCGGGCTTCTTTTGGGACATGGTTCATGGCGCAGTCGATGTGTTTGGCCTCTGAGCTGCGGCACTTTGTTGGTCAGCCCACGTGGTGGTCAAGAGTTCTTCTTTCAACCCCCTGCCTCTAATCATCCTCCCCCCCCAGTTGCTCTCTGTGTGTGTGTGTGTCTCGTTTTATGGCTGGGACAGTTTTATGAAAACGCTTTTAAATATTAAAATCCATGACGATTTCCACAAACACACACACACAAAGGGGCTGTGGGGCAGCCGCCCGTTGCGCATATTGAATTTATTTAATTAAGGGTTCCATGTGGCACACACACACACACTACAAACTCTCTCTCAGCGCCTCGATGACTTCATTTTCAAAAGTATGCAACGATTCCCTTGTTTTTTTTTTTGTTTTTTGCATATTTCACAATAATTTGCACAAATGGACAGCTCCAGACTGCCCACACCAAAGACGAAGAAGAGAGGGAGAATCTACATACATACGTGTCCATAACTGTGCATAGTTTCTTTCGCCTCGAACTGGGCAACATGTAACTCACAACAACTACTACTATGGACTGTTTGACAGTTTTTCAAGGCAAAACGGGGTTTGAGCTTGGAGCGAAACTGTGGCCATGTCTGTGTCTGACTCTTTGGCATGTCACACATTTTTCGAGTGACTTTTTAACGTTGTTGTAATTATGAAAATGGAATTAATATATGTACATATATACATATATGAAACGAAACAACAAAATGGCATAACAAGTGTTTATCACAGCACTGAATCAACTTTGGGCCCTTTTCGTTAGTGTAAGAGTGGGTCAGAGAGAGAGAGAGTTTGAGTTTGAATTAGAAGAGCAGCAAAAGCAGTTGGATAATTAATAGACGTCGCGACGTCCAGTGGATTCGCCATTCGAAACAAGCACCCAAATCAAATGGGCTTCCAAATAATCGGCCACGAAAACCGCTAATATGCCAACATTGGCGTTTGGCCGCAAAAAAACGCGACCAAAAATCAACACACAAAGCACACAGCGGCAACGGCAACGGCAACGGCAACAATAATAACAGCAATGCGACTAACGTGTGGCATGAGGCGTGTCCGTGTGGCATGCGCCATACGGTATACCAAAGCGATTGTGTGTGTGTGTGTGTGTGTGTGTGTGCAGGTAATGTTGATCTACGCATGCATATAGCTTTAAGCCTAAAAGTATGCAGACAGCTTTAAATACCCTTTCTTTAGTAAGCCAAACAAAATTTATAACCTGAACTTTATTAAGTACAGATATAAATATATATATATACATATTCATGATCAGCACCAGACATAATTCGAATCATAACAATAATCTTTTGAATTTTCCCAAAATTTAATGTTAAATTGAACTTATGCTAAAACTGCATCAAAATCGATATTGAAATTATCGAAAATATCAAAGAAGCTTAGGCACTTTCTCTAAATGAACATAGACTAACTTAGCCACCAGCTAATCAAGCCAATTGTAGTGTATGACAATGCAGCAAAGGCAAACAGAGCCTCAGCGTAGGAATAGAGAGAGGGTTTAGTAGGTAGTCTCAATGATGGAAGTTGAGGCCGCCGAGGCATATTTTGGCTGTTGGCCGTTGGCTGTTGGCTGGACGCGACGGAGTCGCGATAATAATGATAAACATCACGCTGGGCAGGCGTGAGGCAAGTGGCAAGTGGCAAATGAGGTGAGGCAAACCATGCATGAGGCATCAGTGTTTGTTCTTCTTCTTGTTGTTGCACCCAAAATTCAGGCACACACACACACAGGAGAAAGTCAGTGCAGAATGGAAAGATACAACAAGCAAGGTGGCAAGGGGTGGCGGGGGCGGGGGCGGGGTCGGGGTTAAGCCACGCACTTTCGCTGCCTCGCAACGCGACTACGTCAAAAAGTTTTGTGTTGTGACAAATGATGTTGCCAGTGTCCTCCAAACTAGCAAAGTCCTGCAGCCATTTTGGGTGTCCTTGGACCATACGTATGCATGCATGTATGTATGTATGTATGTATGTGTGCCATGGACAATTCGCCTAATGAACTTTTGGTTCGCCTCGACGACAATTGACAACGAAATTATGACCTGCAATGACGCCACAGACAGACAGAGAGTCCTGTTGTCCTGGACAGCTGTGTGCTGTTTCAGTTATCATTTTGCAATTTGCAATTTGCAATTTTCATAGCGCTGACTGCTGCAACAAGTCCCGCAAACAAACAAATCGAATGCGAGAAATCAAACAAAATTTTAATCAATCAATGAAAAGTTTCAAAAGTTTATAAAAACTGTTAACTTAAAGTAACATTTTGATAAGTTTTAAGCTCATTTACTTATCGTCAACACAAACGAAGATCCTGAAACAAAGTACAGAAAAATAAATAGTTTTTAATTGCATTAAATATTTTAAGATAATAAATGTTATTTTATAAAATAACAAATTTCTCTTAAGCTTCGTTATTGGAAAGTGTTGACTGTATTTTCTACTGCATCAAGTGCCAAATTTTAACTTTCTCAATGATTATATTTATTTTTAATTATTGCTTTTTAAAATCACATACGTTTCAAACTAAAGCCGATTTGATTTTTTTTTTAACTATTTATTCCGTTAAAAAAAAGAACTATTAAATTTTGAGTCAACTTTAGTTCTATATTTAATGCTTTAGCTCAAATTCAATCAAAACAAAAATTCAAAAACTAAAGCAAATTCAATAAATAATAAATCCACAAATAATTCGAACAAACAAATGAACAAAAATCGTATGAAATTCAGTTGCGTCGACTTGTTTTTAAACCTGTCGCTGCATTTAGCTGAGTAGTGGCAAGTCCACTCAAGAGCGTGCCGCATTGCGCTCAACTTCTCCGCCAGAGAGGCAACAGTTTTCGGAAAGGGGAAGGCACTTCGAAAATTGAGCATTTCGAATTTTGTGTGCGCGCAGCAGCGTTTGCTTGTTAATGCGCTCAATGAGGGGCAATTGTTGTTGAGTGACTTGGGCTGACTGTGGCTGTGTGAGTGGGCGAGTGAGTGAGTGAGATAGCAGCGTGTTGGGCAGTTGAACGGTTGAACAGTTGAAGCTCTCTCTAGTGACTCAAAGCAAGGGGGCAGGGCTTGGCAATCGAGGCAGCTCCTCTTTACATCACTCCATTCAACTTCTCTCTCTCTCTCTCTTTCTATCTTTCTCTCTCGCTCTGTCTCCCTCTCTTGTCTCACCTAATTCTTCAATAGATCAATTACAAATGGCGTCCAAATGAGCAATAGATTTCCTCAATTTTGATTTTGAACAATTTTATAATAAAAACTTGCAAAGAAACTTGCTTGAAATGAATTTTTTGTATTATTCTTTCATATTTTGCGTTCGCTAAAACATGTTTTGGTCTTAGCGTTTATCTGTGCTGCTGGCATCTTGATCAGAATTCGGCGACAAGTGCGTTGTGGCATTGTATGCAAATGCGCTTGCTACAAGCTGGATGCAAGTACTTTTCTGGTGCGTGCCCCAAACATTCAACGGCACCAACAACAACAACAACTCTGGCTTAACTTGTTAACCGATTATCAATTTGTCATAAATGGACCCAACAAACTGATAGATGTTGTTGTTGTTGTTCTTAGTTTAAGACTGGCCAAAAATGTGCATCTGGCGATAGTAGCGATAGGCATATAAAAATGTGTGTGTGTGCGAGTGAGCGAGATGCACAATGCAGCCAAAAATGGGTCAAACTTAAGTCGACAAAAGTGTGGATGTTAGGGGAGGGGGGGTTGAAGAAACGTCTTTGTGTATTAGCCTGCCATGTAGATGTTAATCGCATTTGATTTAAATACAACTTTGGTTAATATATGTTGTTGACTGTCAACGCGCACTTTACTTCCTGCCACGCAATCTTTACTAGTTATTGTTGTTATTGTATTGTACTTGTGTGTGTGTGTGTGTGTGTGTATTGTGCCACATTTGGCAACTGTGGCACACGACTACAGATGCTGCTAACGAAGCGACTCGAATAACAACACTAAGGTCAACGCGATCGACACAGAATGCGCCCCAAACTGAATATTTTGATATATTTTTGGTATGAAAACTTATTTTCTTTTATTTTTTATAGCAACAGAATTGCTTATAGAAGATGTCTTTTTAGTTAGTTAAGCAATATTTTAGAGCAACAATATACAATTATTTTTGTGAAATATTTTTAAATGAATTTAAAGGCATAACCGAGGTTTAGTTAACGGCAACGAAATGAGTTAAGGTTAAAGTGCGCGCGCCAAATAAACAGCTGCAAATATGTCTTAAACAATAAATTTGCTAGAAACTCACTCATACACATACATAATCATACGTATGTATAGTTATACAAGATGGTGACTCTCAATGGCATTGCATTGAAATTCATGCATAGTTTTGGGTGCGCCAGATGAAAGGATCCGTCTGGGTTGCTGGACGCTATTTGGAGCAGGAGCAGTAGCTAAATATTTGCCGCGACGCGCACTTAATTATTATCCTTTTATTATCAATGAAAATACACACGCACCCACACACACACACACACACACACACACTAACGTAGGCACAATGAAACCGCACTAAAACAAACAAAAAACTAACCGTATGCATTGGAGCGCGCTGATTATTATTATCCGGCGCAAAGCCACCCAAAAAAGGGATAGACATCCAAGCAAACACATACCACTACACATACCAAAAACACGGACAGATGTGCTAAATGTGGCTGGCTATTGAATAAACGCGTTCGGTATGGTATAAACAGCACCGACGACGACAACGATGTTTCCAAGCTCTCCAATTAATCGCACCTTCTCAACAAACAAACACACAATCTACTCTCTCTCTCTCTCCATGCGTGCACTTTAAATCAAAACTGGCAAAACTACTCGTAAAATCAACTTTTGTTTTTCCAACAGCAACTGCCTCCGAACCCTTTGCCATCGCATCCTTCACTTGCCATATGCACGGCCAAAATTTATTTATTGAAGCATAATTTTAGAAATCGTTGCTATTGCTTTTGTGTGTCGTTATGAGTTGAAATTTTGGGCGGATTGGTTAGACAACAACAACAAAAAAACTATCAAATGCATTTGACAGCTGGCTTTTAATAATTTGGCGCCATTCTACAAAGCAGCAGCAGCAGCAGCGTCTGTGTCTCTCTGTTTTTCATTATGCGAATTTCAATGACATACGAGTGTATCTTCTAGGAGAGAAGCGGGGGGAAATGCGATATGCGAACAAAGAAAGTTGATTTCTTTAAAGACAAAACTAATGCGGAATTAATCTTTATAAATAATGGCACACATGTTGTTTATTATCGTATAATCTATGTGAAATTTTATTGAACAAAACAAAATAATATTAAAAATAATGGATGTAGATTTCTATCAATTTGTTTATACATTTTATTTTCTTTAGAAAAATTATAATGATTTTTAGATATGATTGTCACAAACTACAAATGCAGAGTAATCAACAAGTAAGTTTAAAATATGTGGATTGCGAAATAATTAATAGAAAATTAATGGATTATGAAAATATGTAAGATTAACTTTTCACCTGCTGTAATTTTACTTTAGGCGCTTCAAACAGTGAAGAGAAACAAAGGCGAATTTAAGCTTAATGTAAATCTTTCGTGTCTATTCGAGATTTGTGCATTTTACAGTTGAGGCTTATGGTTTTGGGCATTTGCTGTAGAAAAAATAATAAAAGCGCAGCCTAAAAGTATGCAACACACGTTCGACAGCTAGACAGACACAGCACAGCGCGCCGAGGAATAAAGCGTTTGGCACAAAAAAGCGCAGCAGAGTGATAAACAGAGAGTTGCCAGTGTGAGCCAGTTGGTGAAGAGTAGAGGTGGACAAGTTGAGTGGACCACCAAAAGGATGCGCGCACACACACACACACAAACGCACGTACGTAAAACGCAGCTCATTGTCGGCTTGAAATGCGGGCGCCCAAACTTTGCATGCCTGACCGAAAGTACTTCAGAGAAGCGCGCACACAACAAAAAAAAAAAAAAAATAAATGAAAATAAAAGAATTAGAGAACAGACAGCAAAGACAGAAAAGGTGTCCTGTGCAAGGACATGCTAATGTTATTTTTATATTACTCGCAACACAGGTGGAGAAACACAGCGTTAGCAACGTCAGCTACTTAAAAGGGCCGCCTTTTGTTTTTGGCCATGCATGTGTTTAATTTTAATGAAATTAACGCGTGTAATGGCAGCCACGCCCCCTCAAAAAAAAAAAAAAATGTATAAGTGTATAGCCCAACTGCCACATTCGTGTGTGTGTGTGTGTTAGCCTCTTTTATTTTTTTAGCTGTTCATTTTTTGTTTTGTTTGTTGTTAATCTCCGGCCGTCCAGCTGTCTATGCCGCTTTTGATGTATGTCATGCATGTGCCCCAGCCCCTTTCTACCCCATCCCTTATCACCGACACTCGTGGGTGGTGGACGTGTTAGATGCTAATTAAAAAGCAGCCGTTGTAACTGTATTACAATCGCTGACTATGTTCCATGCGTACGTAGTAGTAAGTAAGGCTCCACGAAGATGCGGCTTAGTGCAGCTTGCACAGCTTCCACGAATAAAGCTACACATAAACACTCCTAATTAAGAGCGGATCCGCCTTTAACTTGGCTTGGGCCTGGGCTTAATTGGCCAGCGTTCTTTTTGCGAGACAATGGTAAACAGACACTGACACACACACACACACAAACAAACAAACGAACAGGTTAACAAGGCACAAAAACATACGGAGATAGAGCAACCACAGGCTGGACCAAATCGGCAAGCCTAGCCAAATAAAATGTCATCTTAAATATAATTTTCGCGTATTTTTCTTTGCTACATGCTACGTACTACGTGCTCCGTGTTTGCTGGCCATTTTGCTTTGCTTTGCTTTGGCTTGGGCTTTGTGCAACTTAGAAGAAAAGATTTGCAAGCGGTCGCATATGTGTGAGCCAACGTTTCTTATGTGCTTAGTGGAAACCAAAAAAAAAATACAAAATAAACAACAACAACCCCCCGCCCTTAAAAACCACTGCTTGACATTAACAGTTGCAACATTTTCGGGCGTTTCTGCTGCAAGTGGCACAAATTCCAGTTCCTGAGCCTCAAAAGAGGCGCTACAACAGCTGACTTAATTTGAAACTTATCCAAATTTTAGTTAAAAACTTAATTTAAATCAATCAAAACTTACAGCTAAATAAGAAAAAGAAAAAAAAATCAACAATATTGTTTTGTTCAAAATTTTCTTTAGAATAAACTTTACACAAAATCCTTTAAAAGTAAAATGCAGCTACTCCAGTTATCCAAAATGCCGCATCATGCACTCTGCACCGACACTCAAAGGAAAAACACGTTGTGGCTTAGGTGCAGAATCACACACAAAATAAGAAGAGCAAAAAAGACAAGCCGAATATAAAAATACACTAAAATGACCAGTGAAGATTTTTTTATATCGAAGTTTTTTCAAGTAAAAGTTAGACAAAAAAAAAATATATATAGAATTAAATGCATTCATTTGTTATTAACTAAATAATAATTTCACTATCAACTTGTTTTAACAATGACAATTTTTGTATATAATGCCAAAAAAAAAATCAAAAAAACACTTTCAAAATATAATGATAGTTTCAAGTTTTTTGCAGGAACAGAAATACATGGAAACCCAAGAAATATTTATTATGCAATTTTTAAATATCTGAATTGAAATCAAAAAAAAATAAAATGATTATTAATCATCAATAAATGCTGAAAAAACGTGGACATGGAATTTATCATATGCATATATGTTCACAGCCTTAATGCTTTCTTCAACTATACAGTTTAGTATAGGGTATAATATAGAGACACACACATATAGAAAAGAAAAAATAAAGAGTACTGTTTGCCAGGAGCCTGGTGTAAGTTTGCCAGGATGCGGTGCGCGTTGTTGGTGGTCGCAGATAAACGCATAAATGACGAGCTGAAATCTTTTTGCTGGGGCATTTTCTTGAACGCACAACGCACCCACCCAATGTTAAAAAGCATTTTTTTGTTAAGCCTTTTAGAAAAAACGTCGCTTACCGCGTGGCAGCAGCAGCAGCAAAGGGTGCGGAGAAGGTTGGACACAGGTTGTTTGTAGTGGGGGTATGAGGCATGTGAATAAAAATTATAAGAATTTCGCTCTCAAGTTCAGTACTTGCTGTGTGGTTGGTTATCTTCCTTTTTTTTTTGTATATGTATGTATATTTTTTTTGTAAGCATTTTGTAGCATTTGGAGAAATATGCATGATGTTTTTAAGTATTTTTTTTGCTGCTGCTGTTGCTGTTGCTGTTTTGTGTGTTGTTGTGACTTCTTTTTCTTCAGCTTGCAGCTGCTGTATTTATTTTATTAAGAATGTGTAAATTTCTACTTTATGCAAAAGCTGCGGCCGCGCGACTTCTTAGCATTTTTTCTCATTCAGCAAAAGAAAAAACATAGAAAAAAAATAAATAAATATTCTGTTTGGTTTTTGGGCTCAGCAATGCGTTTGATGCTGCTGTTGCTGCGACTAAAGGCATTACTTAAAGCCCGGCCTTAAAGACGTCAGCCTATGACAATTTCTTACCAACTGTACTAAGACACACACACACACACACACACACACATATGTCCCCGTCTTCGATGTAGAAAAGCAGAGCGCTTGAGCCATTAATCGCATTGGTGTTTATTTAGCTTGTAATTACATTCATTTATTTACTTATTGACTGTGTCGACGGACCAAACTCCCCAAATAACTAACAATATTCGAGACACAGTTCTATTGCCGCCGCCGCCCCAACCCAAACATCCCCAACCAACAAACTCTGACCTACAGTAAGCCACGGCCGGGCAAGACAGAGAGTGACAAGAGTGAGAGAGGGGCCAACCCCCATTAAAAGCCAATATCTTTAGCGCTGGTAGCAGCCGCAGCCAAATAAGAAAAAATGTCTTTGAATGACTGACAATCAATTTGGCTTGACTGCATGCCGTCGTCTCTGTTGAAAGAGGGACGGAGACGGAGACGGGGACGGTTGGTTGGCTAGTTGGCCAGTTGGCTAGTCTCGTGTCGCCTTAACGAACGTTGAAAATTACTTTGACATAAGTTAATTAATCTTTGGTGCGCAAAGTTCGTGTTTGAAATATTGCATAGCTTCACAAAAGCAAAACAAAAATGTTTTTGCGAACCGCAAGGATGCCAGCCGCCAGGAAGTAAAAACTACCCACCCACACCACCAAACCTGACAGGCTTAGAGCCCAAAACTGTAGTACTCACTGACTGACTGAGTGTCTGTCCAACTGTCTGCTTGAATGAAATATTTGTCAATGAGTATTGCTAATTTACAAGTTTGATTTGTGCGCTAGCCATTTCCAACTTCAGGACAGGTCGTGCTAGGATAACAGGCCAGGAGCGCACTCCTTGAGAAATTGCTTTGGCATTCTCTTGGCTAGCCGTACATAAATAAAATTAAACTCACTAACGTGTTATCCGTTCTTCTTGTTCCTTTGCCTTGCGCTCAGAACAGAAGGAAACTTTTTTACCTCTTCGTTTTTCCACTGTTACTGTGTGTATGTGTGCGTGTGTGTGTGTTGGTGTGTGCAAGACATTGTCCGTTGAACTACAACTCCGAAGTGAATTGGTTAACAGACTTACCAAAGGTAAGCTCTGACTTAATATAAAAGAAATTCAAATAACTCAAGAATTTGTTGCAATCAGAGATTTTTATGGCAATAAAATGAGATTTCTAAAATTCCGAGAAAATATTTTCATAATATCATTAAGCAGTTTCTTGTTTTGAGCGAATGACGGATTTATTATTTATGTATTACTTTAAGCTAAAGTTTGAAGTGCAGAATAGCAAGTTTTCAGCATCAAATAAAAATCGTACAATGAACAGGAAGAAGAGCATCGATTGAACAACAAAAAAACTGGTCGGCTGTGAACTGCTTTTGTATCGTTCTTAAATGGTAAACCCACAAAATCAATGAGCCTTGCCATATGCGATTGAGCCCGTCCCAAACGTGCCCAACTTGCAAACTCTTAGTTTCTCATTTCTCATTCCCATTCATAGAGCTCGCCGAGACTTGGTAGACTGATAGTTCTTAGCTGAAGTGGACCACCTAGCGGGCTACAAAGTGAGTCCTGGTTGAGTCCTTTGCAGTCATTTCTCATACAATTGCCACTGTCATTGGGCTGTCGCCTGAGCTCAGCTCACAGAGAGATAGAGAGAGAGAGAGAGAGCGACTGCAAAGCAACTTGTAATGGACTTTAATCAATTAATTTGAAAACGCTTTTCATTGCCAATCCCCGACAAGGCAAGCCGTAAAGGTTAGGGGCAACGGGTAACGGGGACAATGGGAAAGCGTCTGGCCTGGCAATGCCGGCCACTTTCTTGCAGACCCCAAAAGATACCAGAAACCCGAAAATGCGAAACTGTGAGACAATACGGCAAACGGAAATACATGGCCAAAACCGATGCCAAAAATGTAGCCTGACTCTGCACTGAACACTGAACTGAACAGGGGGCGCTCGGATACTGAAAAAGAATAAATAAACAACCCGCTTCGTGCACACTGAGACGGGGGATGGGGCAGGGCAGGGCAGGGCAACACAACAAACGCACTTAAAACACAATGATACTCATTGTATCTGACAGGCTAGGCGACGAGCAAAAGGACGACAATCCAACTGGGCAAAGGAATAAGGAGCAAGTAGAGCTGTGTGAAAGGAGGAAGAAGTTAGCTGTTGCTGATCTGCTGTTGGAGTCGCAAACACACACACACACATCGAAGACGATGGCGTCGTCTGTCTAGTCCCTGTTGCCTGGCCTGCTCCTGGCCAGCTCTTTGATTACGCATTGGCTTTGCCAGCTGCCTGCTGTCCTTTAGCTCCTGGTTAAGTCCTGCTTCCAGCTCCAACTCCATTCGAGTCATTCTGCCTGTTTTGTTGTTTTCTTTTTCTTTTTCTTCTTTTTTTTCTGGCCAACGTTGTTTGGCATTTGCGTTTGGCTGTCGTTTTGGCACTTCAGTTTGATTTCGTTTGTAACCTCCTTGCCTTTTGCCTTTGAGTTTGCCTTTTTGCGCCTGCTGCCCATTGTCCTGTTCTCCCCATTGTTGTCCATTTTGTTGTTGTTGTTGTTGTTGTTGCTGTTGTTGTTCTGTTTTCGTCACGCACTTTTGGTGTCGTGGTGCCGCGGCAATTAATGAGCGGTCTGAGCGGGTGCAAGACTACTCAAGTGTGCTTCCATTGCCATTGAAAACAAATTAGTGTCGATAAAGTCAAAAAGTTGCACTTGTCAAGTGGACGCTGTCAATCAAGGATCGAAAGAGGGAGAGGGCGGAGAAAGACAGATGAAGAAAGGATTGGTACGTAAAAGTTTGAGCTAAAGTTCGTTCTCTCAACTTCAATCATTAAAGACGTTAAACTCAAAGGTATGAAATATAGGTAGACGAAAGCGAATTAGTTGTTATCGATAACAGTTTTAAAGGAGATGATGTCACCAATATGCCAGCATATTAAATGAAATCGATATTTGAAGGCCGTGCCCCGTCGCATTACCACCCTCGCACCGAACAAGTTGCTTCAGCTATGAAAGGAATCTCAAGGGAAATGTGCAGGCTCCATAAATATAGATAGTGCACCATCCTTTTCTTCCTAATAATTCATTTCCAAACTGTTCTTGGATGGAGCTAGAATCAACTGTACAGGGGTTTTTCTCAAAAGAATAAAACTATTACGGAAAATACTTTTGGCTTTCATTAAAAATGATTTTTATACATTAACTTGCTTGCCAACCGAAGACATATGAAAAGAGACAGAGATATTTGGTCGTTGGCTTATTTCCGGTTGGATTTTTCGCTTGTTTTAAGTAACGCGCGGAACGATGACCGGTGAACAGAAAGAAACGTCAACCAATTTCAAGTCACAATGACGCCGAGAGGCGACATTGGCGCTGGACCCTGCAAATGGCAAGAAATCAACGTCAGCTCAGCGACAGAAGCAGAACCGAGCAGCAGCAAGTAGAAAATAAGTAAAAAAAAAGTTTTAGGATTGAGTGAGAATGCACAACTTGAGAAGATACCCTGTATTTTAACTAGTTCACGTTGACTTGAAACTATTTTGTACTAAAACACATTTTTCATATAATAAGAGCTTGTTTCGTTTCTTTTTTGCTGTTGCTGCTAATCAACACCATCTGCATGTAAGCACACTCTTTCACCCTCACTCTCTCTCTCTCTCTCCCTCTCTCTCTCTCTCTCTCTCTCTCTCACTCACTATCTGTGCTAAGGATAACCTTTTGGTATTGTATCCATGGTTATAGGGTATCAAAAATAGAATGAAGCCAAACGAAACGCAGCTGGAAAAAAAGAATTAAATCAAGAACTCATTAAGGCGCCGGATGCAATCACACTTTGCGCTATTCACCGAGTCATTCTCTCTCCCGCTTTTTACTTATCCGTTACCCCCTTGTACGCTTCACACTGCTTCTGTCTCTCATGCGATAGTGCGAGGCTCTATAAAAATGGCGTCAACACACACACACACACACACACACACACACTGTGTGAGAATGTCGCCGCTGCAGTTGCTGTATGTGTCTCTGTCGCCGTCGCCGTCGCCGTCGCCGTTTGCCGCAAAAGTGCGCACAATTATTCATTAACTTTGCACCGGAAAAGCAGAGAAATTAAAAACTGCCAACGCCAGGATAAATAGGGACAAAGTGCAGAAATTAAAAATATGAGAAATAGTACAGAGAGCACACAAAAATAATACAAAAAAAAAAAAAACACAGAAAAAAACTGAGAAAAGCAAAGAAAAATACAACAAGAGGAGAGAGAGAGAGAGAGAAAAGCAGTGCTGAAAATAAATGTATGCAGAGACTGAAACAAAGTTGAGAGCTGAACGCTAAGAGTAGCCATGGCAAATGCTTAAATAACTGTGTGTGCCCGCATCAAACCAAACCCAACCCAACCCAACCCGTGGGGGTAGGAGAGTGGGTGGAGCAGGGGTCGCGGGCTCACAACTAATAAAACAAAAGTCAAAAGTCCTTAAGCGCAATGAAGAAGCTAAAAATGCAACGCTGCAACGGCAGCAGCGACAGCTTAAACTACAAAAAGAGCGCGACGCTAAGTAAAACACAAAAAAAAAGTATGCTGGTGGTGGTGTGGGGGGGTTGGGCGGAAAGAGGGTTATGGCTGATGAGCTGATGCTGATGCTGTAGCTGAAGCTGCCGACCCGCTGTCGACCCGCAGTCGGCGTAATGAGTGCGCCCACCGCTGCGGGCAACCATAAAAATCTCATACAATCCTCCGCCCTGCTCCGCCAGAAAGCCATTTGACTGCCCGGCGCAAGCGTTTGGCGCAATGCACCACCCATTTATCCAGCACCGCCTAAAAGCATGCAGCACTTATTGTTTTATTCGCCAACGTTGGAGACGATGGGCGACGATGGCAGCATATCCGCTCCACGTCACTTGTGATAATTGCGTGCAGCCGGTGGCTGGGCACTGCTCCACCACCAACAATGCCGTCACCACCACCCACTTGCTCTTTTTGCTTGTAATTCTAAGAAATCTGGCAACGCCAAGCCAAGTGACACATGCAAAAAAAGGCGCAACACGAAGCCCTTAGACGGCCGCCTCAACCGAACTGTGAAGCCTTTGTGCATATCGCGCACCGGATCAGCTCCAGCGACAACTACATACAACCTCCCAACCCTTTGCCCCTCTGCCGCCATCCCAACAACACAACCAAAACGATGGCAAACAACAAAAAGGGCCAAAAGGCACAAAGCTAAAACAACAAAAAATATGAAGAAAATGGAAGCAAAAAATATATATGTATATTTATATATTTGCAGCAGAGCAATGCGAAATAAAAATTCATAATTACGTTTACGCCGGTAATTAAAAATTATTGTAATACACGCAATGGCCAGTTGGCCACGCCTCCATACACACAGCCGCCCACAATCGTCGGCCGAAAAAAAAAAATAATGAACAGAGGGAACAGGCGACTCATGTGGTTTGCAGAATTTGGCAAGATGCGGAGATCTGGTTGGGTGGGTGGCTGTTTGGATATGATGATGGTTGTGTGTATGTGTGTGTGTGTGGTTAACAAGTCCGGGGCAGCTGCCACAGCGGTCGGCTGCACAAATCACGGAAGCTGCGACAGAAAAAGTTGAGCACTCCTCGCCTATCCCCTTGTGAGGACACAAGAATGCGCGGATACAAGGATGCGTCTGGTAGACGACAGCGGCGGTAATTACATGATAAAAACTATTTAAGTGGTTGCCAGATTCGAGGAGGAGTAGACCCAAATGAGGGAGGGTGGCCCTTTAACGGAAACGGAAGTGAACCCAAAGCGAGCAGTAGCTTTGGGTTTTATGATATTGTAGTTTCTTCAGAAGAAGTCGAAGTGGGAGAGCGAGAGACGCTGAGGGAGACAAGTTTATTTAGTATTCTATACATAATTAAGAATTTGTTTCAATGACATTATAGCCAAACAAACCAATTTTAATATATTTAAATTGTGATCGATGATTTTGTATTGATGAAGGTTTTTTAATCAGTTTCGTGGGAAACTTTAGCCAAGCCTTCACGTTTTTTTTTTCTTTCCAATTTTAAGTTCACTGTTTTTAAAAAGCGTTTTTAAATTTTATTTATTCCCACATATGTTCGTTAGCGTTCTTTTTTATTCCGTACAAATTCAAGCACACTTTTGTGTGTAACTTTAAACCTTTGAAGAATCAATCGACTGTATTGCTATCCATTAAAATGTGTTTTTCAACAAAATTATTATTCAAGCCGATGATATCTGCCCTCTTGCTCACTATTCAATTGCAGTGCATTTGTTTGCGCTTTTATCAATACAATTAAAATTTGTAATCAAAATAATTAAATCATATTCCATTGATGGCACAAGCGATTGCACGAATGCGTTGGCAATGACGTTATGAGTAGTCGTCGTACGTCATAAACCATCAAAGTGAAAATTCAAAGGTTCTTTTGCCCACTCCATACTCCTCCCTTCTCCCTTCTCCCCCTTCCCCCTTCCACCTTCGGCGGCATCAACGGGCACTTAAATTACGCACACATCGTTAAACGCGCGTTTGCAAATTGAACAATATTTGAAAAATTACACAAAAAATTGAAGCGCCAGACCCACCCACCCACTCACATTACTACATCCAAGAAGAGCCAAAAAAAAAAAAAATTGCGAAATTTTTTATTAATGTTGCGGCATACGCAACGCCGCCGGGCAAAAGCCGCGCAGCTCGTTAGCAACTTAAGTTGAGCTGTTGACGACGCTGACGACGACGTCGACGAGGCCGTCAAACAAAAACGTCAATGCGCCGTCGAATTGGCAACATATTTGCGAACAGCACGACTTGCAAAATGCCACCCACCACCCATCACCCACTGTTGCCACACAGGCGCCAGCCCGCGGCATATGCGCGCCGAATAACAACAAAACACAACACAACAGAACACAAAATAAAAAATGACGCCAAGAACGAAAGCGGCATGTGAAGAGCTTCCTTGCCGCCCCCAACCCAGCCCCCCGCCAGCACATACCAATGTCAGGCCTCCCCATCGCCAAGCTAGCCCCTCTTTCCCTCTTTGACTTGCCGCGTGTTTGATTACCACGCGCGGTTACACGCAAAACAACGCAATTTTCGGCATGCATGCCGCCAGTCGAGGCACCACACCATCAACGCAAAACAAATCCAAACCCAAACCAAAAACTCCGGCTATCAGGCTAGGCATTGTGATGGTGATGCTGGTGATGGTGGTGGTGGTGGTGGTCGTTTGGTATACGAGGTCAGGGGGTCGAGCGGTACGCGCGACTGCTGTTCAATACGGGGGTCATGCTAGAGCTGCAAGAAAAATCGCACAAAATCCCACTTGACAGGCGTAGTTAGCGGGCATCAGCATCAAATGCAAATATCAGTCATGTTGCCGAAACCTTGCGAGGGCTGCTTCAAAAATACAACAAAGTAGCGAACAATAGTTGAACAATCAGCAAAGCTCAAAATTGCTATAAAAGCTAAGTAATATTTTCGCTTAATGTTTCGAAGATTTTTTGTCAATTAGTTGAGCCTACTAAAAACTAGTTAAACATACAAATTTCTGATTAAACTCTTATATTAAAATAAAGAAAGGATTTTTAATAATTATTATTTGTATACAAATGTATAAGCAATTTATGGCATTGATGATAACTTAAGCTCTAAAAATTCTTAATGTATTTTCTATTATGCAAAAATGGCCATAAAAATTCTAAACTTTAAAGGCAACCACTTTTTGTGGGCCCTAACATCTTTTGATATATTGAACAGTCGCGACTGGCGGCGGGCCGTCGACTGCGGTTAATGGCTTATTTAAAATTGTGGCGCTGAGCATTTTGAGAAATTGGCAAAAACAGTGCGGCTGGAAATTGATACGTGGCAATCAGTGCGACAATCCCCGCGCCAAAGAACCAGGCTTTAAATCATAATCAGTAAAATGGAAAAAATATAAATAATGAAAATTACAACAGAGCTGTAGCTGAAGCCAAAGCCAAAGCGCTCCAAAAATTGAAAGTACAGCGCGGAGGGTAGGCAAAAAAAAAAAAAAAATAAAAATAATCTAACCAAGCCGAAGAGGAAAAAAAAATTTGCATAACTTTGGGTGGTTCGAGTGATTTTGATGCGATGGCGGTGCAGGGGTGGGGATGTTGTGTGGAAGGCAATGTTGTGAATCAACAGGATGATTACGCCGAGCAACACACACACACACACACACACACACACACACACAGAAATTGTGTGAGAGAGATTTAGAAAGATGGCATAACAAAAAAAAAATCAACAAAACCAAAATGAAATTAATCTAATAAGGCAACATTGTCGTTGTCGTCCTGTTGTTGTCCTTAGTGTGCTTTGTGGCACACAAAAAGCTTGAACTTTGTTAGCTTCTTGAAGCAGTTGTTGTTGTTGTTGGGCTCAAGTCAATTTTACAAACCATTGATGCAGAAGATCAAACTTCCGCAAATGTTGTTAATGAAATATTAATGCGAAAAGGATATGCAATTGACAATTGTCTCTCTCTCTTTCTCTCGTTTGGTACTCCCCCACTCGCATTGCTGCCATCTGCCTTTTGTGTGGGCTTACAACACAAAGCCGCTCATTTGCATAGGGCCGAAAAGCCAAGGAATCAGAAATGGCAACGGCCAGGCCACTAGAGCGAATCCAGCTCTAAATTAAATTACAATTTCAACTTTAACAGATAATACTATAAACAAAAAACCAAATCGAAAAATAAAAACTTCGAATAGGAAAATTATAATCGCAGCCATTAATCATTGGCGCGCTACTTTCTCTTACTTACACTTTCACTCTCTGTCGCACACTTTCCTTTCGCAGGCTGCAGCTTCAATTGACATTTTCCATTTGCCAGTTTCCAAGCGTCTTATGCTAATTTTGTGCACCGCCTCGTTCCCTTTCCATCCCACCACATCCATTTCCCTTTCGAATAGCGGCACGTATTGGCTGCAGTTAAAAGCAATGATAAATCATATCCACAATGCCATCCCCCCCCCCGCACCGCACAGATTTCTTTTAAAGCGAGGAAAATAGCGAACAGCAGCACCACCCAACCACAGCTACCATACAAGACCACCTACCACCAGATAATAAACAACAAAATAGTAGGTCTGGCTTTGTTTAGAATTTCAATTGAATCGGAAAACAAGAATTCACAAAAATATAGTAAATATTTTTATTTTTAGTTTTAACTCTGGTTAAATATCGAAAGTTTAATTGATAATTTAGCTAAACAGTTCCATGGTAAAAATTCAATATATCACCATCACCAGTCCTCGGCACTTTGAGCTCTCAGTTGTATACCTGATAGGTTTTAATTTTGCAGCCTGTAAAAAATCCAATGACTTGAATGTAATATCGACATATGGGCATATTGCTGTTTATACTTACTGCGCGCCTTTGCCTTGATACGTCCAACTTCCTCCGTTAATAGCTGGTCCAGTGTAACTCCTAGCCATAAATGCACTTCCTTGTGGGCAATAAGATCCTCAAACATTAATACCCCAGGTGAAGTCCCTCTCCTAAAGAGGTGTACGTCACATCAATGCTCCCGCAGCAGTTCCAGTTTTCAAACCTGTAAATAAATGTAATGTTTATATTAAACCTGAATGTAATATCGAAATATGGGAATATTGCTGTTATTACTTACTGCGCGCCTTTGCCTTGCTACGTTTAACTTCCTCCGTTAATAGCTGGTCCAGTGTAATTCCTAGCCATAAATGCACATCCTTGTGGGCAATTATATCCTTACACATTACTTCCCTAGGTGAGGTGTCTCTATAAAAGGTGTACGTCACATGAATTCTCCCGCAGCAGGTCCAATTCTCAAACCTGTAAAGATATGTAAATTTTATATTGAACCTGAATTTCATATCGCCAAATGGGCATATTGCTGTTAATACTTACTGCGCGCCTTTGCCTTGCTACGTTTAACTTCCTCCGTTAATAGCTGGTCCAGTGTAACTCCTAGCCATAAATGCACTTCCTTTTGGGCAATTATATCCTAACACATTACTTCCCTAGGTGAGGTGTCTCTATAAAAGGTTTACGTCACATCAATTCTCCCGCAGCAGGTCCAATTCTCAAACCTGTAAAGATATGTAAATTTTATATTGAACCTGAATTTTATATCGCCAAATGGGCATATTGCTGTTTATACTTACTGCGCGCCTTTGCCTTGCTACGTTTAACTTCCTCCGTTAATAGCTGGTCCAGTGTAACTCCTAGCCATAAATGCACTTCCTTTTGGGCAATTATATCCTAACACATTACTTCCCTAGGTGAGGTGTCTCTATAAAAGGTTTACGTCACATCAATTCTCCCGCAGCAGGTCCAATTCTCAAACCTGTAAAGATATGTAAATTTTATATTGAACCTGAATGCTATATCGCCAAATAGGCATATTGCTGTTAATACTTACTGCGCGCCTTTGCCTTGATACGTTCAACTTCCTCCGTTAATAGCTGGTCCAGTGTAACTCCTAGCCATAAATGCACTTCCTTTTGGGAAATTATATCCTAACACATTACTTCCCTAGGTGAGGGGTCTCTATAAAAGGTTTACGTCACATCAATTCTCCCGCAGCAGGTCCAATTCTCAAACCTGTAAAGATATGTAAATTTTATATTGAACCTGAATTTCATATCGCCAAATGGGCATATTGCTGTTAATACTTACTGCGCGCCTTTGCCTTGATACGTTCAACTTCCTCCGTTAATAGCTGGTCCAGTGTAACTCCTAGCCATAAATGCACTTTCTTGTGGGCAATTATATCCTAACACATTAATTCCCTAGGTGAGGTGTCTCTATAAAAGGTTTACGTCACATCAATTCTCCCGCAGCAGGTCCAATTCTCAAACCTGTAAAGATATGTAAATTTTATATTGAACCTGAATTTCATATCGCCAAATGGGCATATTGCTGTTAATACTTACTGCGCGCCTTTGCCTTGATACGTTCAACTTCCTTCGTTAATAGCTGGTCCAGTGTAACTCCTAGCCATAAATGCACTTTCTTGTGGGCAATTATATCCTAACACATTACTTCCCTAGGTGAGGTGTCTCTATAAAAGGTTTACGTCACATCATTTCTCCCGCAGCAGGTCCAATTCTCAAACCTGTAAAGATATGTAAATTTTATATTGAACCTGAATTCATATCGCCAAATGGGCATATTGCTGTTAATACTTACTGCGCGCCTTTGCCTTGATACGTTCAACTTCCTCCGTTAATAGCTGGTCCAGTGTAACTCCTAGCCATAAATGCACTTCCTTTTGGGCAATTATATCCTAACACATTACTTCCCTAGGTGAGGTGTCTCTATAAAAGGTTTACGTCACATCATTTCTCCCGCAGCAGGTCCAATTCTCAAACCTGTAAAGATATGTAAATTTTATATTGAACCTGAATTTCATATCGCCAAATGGGCATATTGCTGTTAATACTTACTGCGCGCCTTTGCCTTGCTACGTTTAACTTCCTCCGTTAATAGCTGGTCCAGTGTAACTCCTAGCCATAAATGCACTTCCTTTTGGGCAATTATATCCTAACACATTACTTCCCTAGGTGAGGTGTCTCTATAAAAGGTTTACGTCACATCAATTCTCCCGCAGCAGGTCCAATTCTCAAACCTGTAAAGATATGTAAATTTTATATTGAACCTGAATTTCATATCGCCAAATGGGCATATTGCTGTTAATACTTACTGCGCGCCTTTGCCTTGCTACGTTTAACTTCCTCCGTTAATAGCTGGTCCAGTGTAACTCCTAGCCATAAATGCACTTCCTTTTGGGCAATTATATCCTAACACATTACTTCCCTAGGTGAGGTGTCTCTATAAAAGGTTTACGTCACATCAATTCTCCCGCAGCAGGTCCAATTCTCAAACCTGAAAAGATATGTAAATTTTATATTGAACCTGAATTTCAAATCGCCAAATGGGCATATTGCTGTTAATACTTACTGCGCGCCTTTGCCTTGCTACGTTTAACTTCCTCCGTTAATAGCTGGTCCAGTGTAACTCCTAGCCATAAATGCACTTCCTTTTGGGCAATTATATCCTAACACATTACTTCCCTAGGTGAGGTGTCTCTATAAAAGGTTTACGTCACATCAATTCTCCCGCAGCAGGTCCAATTCTCAAACCTGTAAAGATATGTAAATTTTATATTGAACCTGAATGCTATATCGCCAAATAGGCATATTGCTGTTAATACTTACTGCGCGCCTTTGCCTTGATACGTTCAACTTCCTCCGTTAATAGCTGGTCCAGTGTAACTCCTAGCCATAAATGCACTTCCTTTTGGGAAATTATATCCTAACACATTACTTCCCTAGGTGAGGTGTCTCTATAAAAGGTTTACGTCACATCAATTCTCCCGCAGCAGGTCCAATTCTCAAACCTGTAAAGATATGTAAATTTTATATTGAACCTGAATTTCATATCGCCAAATGGGCATATTGCTGTTAATACTTACTGCGCGCCTTTGCCTTGATACGTTCAACTTCCTCCGTTAATAGCTGGTCCAGTGTAACTCCTAGCCATAAATGCACTTTCTTGTGGGCAATTATATCCTAACACATTAATTCCCTAGGTGAGGTGTCTCTATAAAAGGTTTACGTCACATCAATTCTCCCGCAGCAGGTCCAATTCTCAAACCTGTAAAGATATGTAAATTTTATATTGAACCTGAATTTCATATCGCCAAATGGGCATATTGCTGTTAATACTTACTGCGCGCCTTTGCCTTGATACGTTCAACTTCCTTCGTTAATAGCTGGTCCAGTGTAACTCCTAGCCATAAATGCACTTCCTTTTGGGCAATTATATCCTAACACATTACTTCCCTAGGTGAGGTGTCTCTATAAAAGGTTTACGTCACATCATTTCTCCCGCAGCAGGTCCAATTCTCAAACCTGTAAAGATATGTAAATTTTATATTGAACCTGAATTCATATCGCCAAATGGGCATATTGCTGTTAATACTTACTGCGCGCCTTTGCCTTGATACGTTCAACTTCCTCCGTTAATAGCTGGTCCAGTGTAACTCCTAGCCATAAATGCACTTCCTTTTGGGCAATTATATCCTAACACATTACTTCCCTAGGTGAGGTGTCTCTATAAAAGGTTTACGTCACATCAATTCTCCCGCAGCAGGTCCAATTCTCAAACCTGTAAAGATATGTAAATTTTATATTGAACCTGAATGCTATATCGCCAAATAGGCATATTGCTGTTAATACTTACTGCGCGCCTTTGCCTTGATACGTCCAACTTCCTCCGTTAATAGCTGGTCCAGTGTAACTCCTAGCCATAAATGCACTTCCTTTTGGGCAATTATATCCTAACACATTACTTCCCTAGGTGAGGTGTCTCTATAAAAGGTTTACGTCACATCAATTCTCCCGCAGCAGGTCCAATTCTCAAACCTGTAAAGATATGTAAATTTTATATTGAACCTGAATTTCATATCGCCAAATGGGCATATTGCTGTTTATACTTACTGCGCGCCTTTGCCTTGATACGTTCAACTTCCTCTGTTAATAGCTGGTCCAGTGTAACTCCTAGCCATAAATGCACTTCCTTTTGGGCAATTATATCCTAACACATTACTTCCCTAGGTGAGGTGTCTCTATAAAAGGTTTACGTCACATCAATTCTCCCGCAGCAGGTCCAATTCTCAAACCTGTAAAGATATGTAAATTTTATATTGAACCTGAATTTCATATCGCCAAATGGGCATATTGCTGTTAATACTTACTGCGCGCCTTTGCCTTGATACGTTCAACTTCCTCCGTTAATAGCTGGTCCAGTGTAACTCCTAGCCATAAATGCACTTCCTTTTGGGCAATTATATCCTAACACATTACTTCCCTAGGTGAGGTGTCTCTATAAAAGGTTTACGTCACATCAATTCTCCCGCAGCAGGTCCAATTCTCAAACCTGTAAAGATATGTAAATTTTATATTGAACCTGAATTTCAAATCGCCAAATGGGCATATTGCTGTTAATACTTACTGCGCGCCTTTGCCTTGCTACGTTTAACTTCCTCCGTTAATAGCTGGTCCAGTGTAACTCCTAGCCATAAATGCACTTCCTTTTGGGCAATTATATCCTAACACATTACTTCCCTAGGTGAGGTGTCTCTATAAAAGGTTTACGTCACATCAATTCTCCCGCAGCAGGTCCAATTCTCAAACCTGTAAAGATATGTAAATTTTATATTGAACCTGAATGCCAAATAGGCATATTGCTGTTAATACTTACTGCGCGCCTTTGCCTTGATACGTTCAACTTCCTCCGTTAATAGCTGGTCCAGTGTAACTCCTAGCCATAAATGCACTTCCTTTTGGGCAATTATATCCTAACACATTACTTCCCTAGGTGAGGTGTCTCTATAAAAGGTTTACGTCACATCAATTCTCCCGCAGCAGGTCCAATTCTCAAACCTGTAAAGATATGTAAATTTTATATTGAACCTGAATTTCATATCGCCAAATGGGCATATTGCTGTTAATACTTACTGCGCGCCTTTGCCTTGATACGTTCAACTTCCTCCGTTAATAGCTGGTCCAGTGTAACTCCTAGCCATAAATGCACTTCCTTTTGGGCAATTATATCCCTAACACATTACTTCCCTAGGTGAGGTGTCTCTATAAAAGGTTTACGTCACATCAATTCTCCCGCAGCAGGTCCAATTCTCAAACCTGTAAAGATATGTAAATTTTATATTGAACCTGAATTTCATATCGCCAAATGGGCATATTGCTGTTAATACTTACTGCGCGCCTTTGCCTTGATACGTTCAACTTCCTCCGTTAATAGCTGGTCCAGTGTAACTCCTAGCCATAAATGCACTTCCTTTTGGGCAATTATATCCTAACACATTACTTCCCTAGGTGAGGTGTCTCTATAAAAGGTTTAGATCACATCGAGGTGTCTCTATAAAAGGTTTACGTCACATCAATTCTCCCGCAGCAGGTCCAATTCTCAAACCTGTAAAGATATGTAAATTTTATATTGAACCTGAATGCTATATCGCCAAATAGGCATATTGCTGTTAATACTTACTGCGCGCCTTTGCCTTGATACGTTCAACTTCCTCCGTTAATAGCTGGTCCAGTGTAACTCCTAGCCATAAATGCACTTCCTTTTGGGCAATTATATCCTAACACATTACTTCCCTAGGTGAGGTGTCTCTATAAAAGGTTTACGTCACATCAATTCTCCCGCAGCAGGTCCAATTCTCAAACCTGTAAAGATATGTAAATTTTATATTGAACCTGAATTTCATATCGCCAAATGGGCATATTGCTGTTTATACTTACTGCGCGCCTTTGCCTTGCTACGTTTAACTTCCTCCGTTAATAGCTGGTCCAGTGTAACTCCTAGCCATAAATGCACTTCCTTTTGGGCAATTATATCCTAACACATTACTTCCCTAGGTGAGGTGTCTCTATAAAAGGTTTACGTCACATCAATTCTCCCGCAGCAGGTCCAATTCTCAAACCTGTAAAGATATGTAAATCTTTATATTGAACCTGAATTTCATATCGCCAAATGGGCATATTGCTGTTAATACTTACTGCGCGCCTTTGCCTTGATACGTTCAACTTCCTCCGTTAATAGCTGGTCCAGTGTAACTCCTAGCCATAAATGCACTTCCTTTTGGGCAATTATATCCTAACACATTACTTCCCTAGGTGAGGTGTCTCTATAAAAGGTTTACGTCACATCAATTCTCCCGCAGCAGGTCCAATTCTCAAACCTGTAAAGATATGTAAATTTTATATTGAACCTGAATTTCATATCGCCAAATGGGCATATTGCTGTTAATACTTACTGCGCGCCTTTGCCTTGATACGTTCAACTTCCTCCGTTAATAGCTGGTCCAGTGTAACTCCTAGCCATAAATGCACTTCCTTTTGGGCAATTATATCCTAACACATTACTTCCCTAGGTGAGGTGTCTCTATAAAAGGTTTACGTCACATCAATTCTCCCGCAGCAGGTCCAATTCTCAAACCTGTAAAGATATGTAAATTTTATATTGAACCTGAATTTCATATCGCCAAATGGGCATATTGCTGTTAATACTTACTGCGCGCCTTTGCCTTGATACGTTCAACTTCCTCCGTTAATAGCTGGTCCAGTGTAACTCCTAGCCATAAATGCACTTCCTTTTGGGCAATTATATCCTAACACATTACTTCCCTAGGTGAGGTGTCTCTATAAAAGGTTTACGTCACATCAATTCTCCCGCAGCAGGTCCAATTCTCAAACCTGTAAAGATATGTAAATTTTATATTGAACCTGAATTTCATATCGCCAAATGGGCATATTGCTGTTAATACTTACTGCGCGCCTTTGCCTTGATACGTTCAACTTCCTCCGTTAATAGCTGGTCCAGTGTAACTCCTAGCCATAAATGCACTTCCTTTTGGGCAATTATATCCTAACACATTACTTCCCTAGGTGAGGTGTCTCTATAAAAGGTTTACGTCACATCAATTCTCCCGCAGCAGGTCCAATTCTCAAACCTGTAAAGATATGTAAATTTTATATTGAACCTGAATTTCATATCGCCAAATGGGCATATTGCTGTTAATACTTACTGCGCGCCTTTGCCTTGATACGTTCAACTTCCTCCGTTAATAGCTGGTCCAGTGTAACTCCTAGCCATAAGCACCTGGGCCCCACTTCCTTCCCTTGGGGCCAATCTCCATCATCCGCCTCATAACACGTTACTTCCCTAGCTGAGGTGTCTCTATAAAGGTTTACGTCACATCAATTCTCCCGCAGCAGGTCCAATTCTCAAACCTGTAAAGATATGTAAATTTTATATTGAACCTGAATTTCATATCGCCAAATGGGCATATTGCTGTTAATACTTACTGCGCGCCTTTGCCTTGATACGTTCAACTTCCTCCGTTAATAGCTGGTCCAGTGTAACTCCTAGCCATAAATGCACTTCCTTTTGGGCAATTATATCCTAACACATTACTTCCCTAGGTGAGGTGTCTCTATAAAAGGTTTACGTCACATCAATTCTCCCGCAGCAGGTCCAATTCTCAAACCTGTAAAGATATGTAAATTTTATATTGAACCTGAATTTCATATCGCCAAATGGGCATATTGCTGTTAATACTTACTGCGCGCCTTTGCCTTGATACGTTCAACTTCCTCCGTTAATAGCTGGTCCAGTGTAACTCCTAGCCATAAATGCACTTCCTTTTGGGCAATTATATCCTAACACATTAATTCCCTAGGTGAGGTGTCTCTATAAAAGGTTTACGTCACATCAATTCTCCCGCGCGGCCCCCCGGAGCAATTCTCCCGCGCAGGTCCAATTCTCAAACCTGTAAAGATATGTAAATTTTATATTGAACCTGAATTTCATATCGCCAAATGGGCATATTGCTGTTTATACTTACTGCGCGCCTTTGCCTTGCTACGTTTAACTTCATCCGTTAATAGCTGGTCCAGTGTAACTCCTAGCCATAAATGCACTTCCTTTTGGGCAATTATATCCTAACACATTACTTCCCTAGCTGAGGTGTCTCTATAAAAGGTTTACGTCACATCAATTCTCCCGCAGCAGGTCCAATTCTCAAACCTGTAAAGATATGTAAATTTTATATTGAACCTGAATTTCATATCGCCAAATGGGCATATTGCTGTTAATACTTACTGCGCGCCTTTGCCTTGATACGTTCAACTTCCTCCGTTAATAGCTGGTCCAGTGTAACTCCTAGCCATAAATGCACTTCCTTGTGGGCAATTATATCCTAACACATTACTTCCCTAGGTGAGGTGTCTCTATAAAAGGTTTACGTCACATCAATTCTCCCGCAGCAGGTCCAATTCTCAAACCTGTAAAGATATGTAAATTTTATATTGAACCTGAATTTCATATCGCCAAATGGGCATATTGCTGTTAATACTTACTGCGCGCCTTTGCCTTGATACGTTCAACTTCCTCCGTTAATAGCTGGTCCAGTGTAACTCCTAGCCATAAATGCACTTCCTTTTGGGCAATTATATCCTAACACATTACTTCCCTAGGTGAGGTGTCTCTATAAAAGGTTTACGTCACATCAATTCTCCCGCAGCAGGTCCAATTCTCAAACCTGTAAAGATATGTAAATTTTATATTGAACCTGAATTTCATATCGCCAAATGGGCATATTGCTGTTAATACTTACTGCGCGCCTTTGCCTTGATACGTTCAACTTCCTCCGTTAATAGCTGGTCCAGTGTAACTCCTAGCCATAAATGCACTTCCTTTTGGGCAATTATATCCTAACACATTACTTCCCTAGGTGAGGTGTCTCTATAAAAGGTTTACGTCACATCAATTCTCCCGCAGCAGGTCCAATTCTCAAACCTGTAAAGATATGTAAATTTTATATTGAACCTGAATTTCATATCGCCAAATGGGCATATTGCTGTTAATACTTACTGCGCGCCTTTGCCTTGATACGTTCAACTTCCTCCGTTAATAGCTGGTCCAGTGTAACTCCTAGCCATAAATGCACTTCTTGTGGGCAATTATATCCTAACACATTATCCCTAGGTGAGGTGTCTCTATAAAAGGTTTACGTCACATCAATTCTCCCGCAGCAGGTCCAATTCTCAAACCTGTAAAGATATGTAAATTTTATATTGAACCTGAATTTCATATCGCCAAATGGGCATATTGCTGTTAATACTTACTGCGCGCCTTTGCCTTGATACGTTCAACTTCCTCCGTTAATAGCTGGTCCAGTGTAACTCCTAGCCATAAATGCACTTCCTTTTGGGCAATTATATCCTAACACATTACTTCCCTAGGTGAGGTGTCTCTATAAAAGGTTTACGTCACATCAATTCTCCCGCAGCAGGTCCAATTCTCAAACCTGTAAAGATATGTAAATTTTATATTGAACCTGAATTTCATATCGCCAAATGGGCATATTGCTGTTAATACTTACTGCGCGCCTTTGCCTTGATACGTTCAACTTCCTCCGTTAATAGCTGGTCCAGTGTAACTCCTAGCCATAAATGCACTTCCTTGTGGGCAATTATATCCTAACACATTACTTCCCTAGGTGAGGTGTCTCTATAAAAGGTTTACGTCACATCAATTCTCCCGCAGCAGGTCCAATTCTCAAACCTGTAAAGATATGTAAATTTTATATTGAACCTGAATTTCATATCGCCAAATGGGCATATTGCTGTTAATACTTACTGCGCGCCTTTTCCTTGATACGTCCAACTTCCTCCGTTAATAGCTGGTCCAGTGTAACTCCTAGCCATAAATGCACTTCCTTGTGGGCAATTATATCCTAACACATTACTTCCCTAGGTGAGGTGTCTCTATAAAAGGTTTACGTCACATCAATTCTCCCGCAGCAGGTCCAATTCTCAAACCTGTAAAGATTTGTAAATTTTATATTGAACCTGAATTTCATATCGCCAAATGGGCATATTGCTGTTAATACTTACTGCGCGCCTTTGCCTTGATACGTTCAACTTCCTCCGTTAATAGCTGGTCCAGTGTAATTCCCAGCCATAAATGCACTTCCTTTTGGGCAATTATATCCTAACACATTACTTCCCTAGGTGAGGTGTCTCTATAAAAGGTTTACGTCAAATCAATTCTCCCGCAGCAGGTCCAATTCTCAAACCTGTAAGGATATGTAAATTTTATATTGAACCTGAATTTCATATCGCCAAATGGGCATATTGCTGTTTATACTTACTGCGCGCCTTTGCCTTGATACGTTCAACTTTCTCCGTTAATAGCTGGTCCAGTGTGTCTCCTAGCCATCAATGCACTTTCTTGTGGGCTATGAAATCTCAATACATTAATAACCAGGGTTTAATCATTTTTGATTTATAGGCTTATATTAGTTTCTTAAGCCAATTGGGACTTAAAGAATTTAGACCTAGGGTACTACAACTGCCTCGAATATCAAAATAATCCAAAACTTCCGTCAAGGTTCACGAAACCATCTCACAACACAGCTAGAGGTACTTGAAAAAATTGGAAAACCACGAAAATGTGGGGGCCTCTCTGTTGCAGGACAAGAACAATCAGCTCCGACGGCTTTCAAAATGCCATCCCGTCACCCTGCTGTTCCGCTTATAAAATATACTTTTAGGACGCAAAGAGTTAACTTTAGCCAACGCTTCACTTATAATTCTCAAAGATTTTAGCATTGATAGGATAGCAAAGCTGGTTTCTATCCGGTCTCTCAAAGTTGTTC